>JAQPZY010001660.1:4555000-5155000 GCA_029931535.1 Margaritifera margaritifera | reverse complement strand
ACAGCAACAGTTTGGGGGCAAATTAAATAGTGCGCTGTGCGCATATTAATCAGACGTACATGACGAGATTCGTCGCACACGTCTATAATTCAAATTCAGTCAGTCAGTGTCAAAAGCTATATTCATTCATCATTGAATTATTTTTGTAACCAAGTACAACTGTGGGAGATGGGGACCAGTATGCCCTCCCATTAGAGGAGAGGTACGCAGCAAAGGCGACCTGGTTCCTACTCACTCACATGTTAGAAAGGTCAGCCTCACAAATTTGACCGGAAATAATGAAAAGCATGATCCAACAAAATAAAGAGACAGGAACACTAGATCATAACAACTAACAGCAAGAATTTCGCAGTAGCTAACATCGAGTAACACTACACATAACAACAAAATGGAAAAATCATAAACACGGTGTGGGCGGGGGGGGGGGGGGGTATGTGACTCAAAGTAAGATATGAGGACGAGTGACACCAATGCTGCATGGCTAACGCGGAGTAGTACGGGTCACATCAGAGTACCTGAAGAGTGAGGCATAACTTAAATCAACATTACGAAACAAGAAAACAAAAGGAAAACAATGTCAAAAACTAACAACTGCGAAATTCTATCCCGCCTATACACAGTACAGACACACAAACCAAAAATATATTTATAGTTTTTGTTGTTTTTTGTAGTTGTTTTTTTTTTTGTTGCTTGTTTGTTTAATATATTAGAGAGAGTGAACAACCAAAACTTTAAAAATAAAAATACAGAGAATATAAAGATAAGAAGAGAGACTTTAGAAACCTTCAAAAACTAGCTGTGGAAAAATATATGGGGGAGGTATATGAAGAAATTGAAACAGCACATGAATGCGATGTAAGGCACTTTTGGAAAGTGATCAATGTTAAGAGAGGGAACAATACAAATTTTTGTCAGGAACTATCAACTGATGGAGTTTGTGTCCGTGATGATGCTTCCATTGCAAATGGCTTTGCAGATACTATGAGGACATTCACACGCCAAATTTTAGCCATAGTTTTGACGAAAACTTTTATGAATTTATAGAGAGAGAATTAAATCGGGCTCTACAAGATGGAGCAAGCCATATCGAGGCCTTACAGACCAGTATCAGTGAAAATGAAGTAAGAGAAATCATTAATAGTCTAAAGAAATCAAAAGCATCAGGCCATGATCGAATTTGCAATGAACATTTGATCTATGGCAGCGATTACCTCATAGAATGTATGACAATTTTATTTACTCAGATGATTGATCAATCTTACATACCTGTAGACTGCAAAAAAGGGTTAGTAATGCCACTGTACAAAGGTAACAGAAAATCAAAGAACTCCCTCGAAAGTTACAGGCCTGTTACTTTACTGCCTGTTATCTACAAAACTTTTGAGAAAATTATTCATGAACGTTTGGTAACTTGGCTCAAAGATATTAATTTTAATATACCAATTTTCACAACAACATGGTTACCAAAAAGGTTTAGGCTGGACAACAGCGAGTTTTTCGCTGTTGCAATCAGTACAATATAATGTAAACATGGGTTCAAGGGTTTTTGCTGCATGTCTTGATACAAAAAAGGCATTTGATACCGTGTGGCACAAAGGGTTACTTTTTAAATTATTCATGTTGGGAATTACGGGTAAATCCCTTTTGATATTTTTTAACATGTATATAAATTTATAGAGCAAAGTCCTTGTCAATGGGCAATTTTCGGACTGGTTCTCAATTGGCCAAGGAGTGAGACAAGGGGGTGTTTTATCAACCTTGATGTACACAATATTTATAAATGACTTGCTGCTCCAGTTAGAGAATAGTGGATTTGGAGCAAAGATTGGATCCTTAGCTGTGGGAAATCCAATCCTAGCTGATGACATTTCACTTTTGGCTATATATCCTAGCAATCTACAAAAGCTGTTAGATATAGCATACGCCTATAGTAATAAGTGGCGATTTGAGCTTAGTGTCACAAAGTCATACATTATCATTTTCGGTCCCCAATACAAGAATTATGTCAATATGAAATGGTATCTTGGGCCGTCATGTTTGCCGGTTACTGATTCGGTAACACACCTGGGACACCGGATTAACTCAAAGCTTACGTCGCATGACGCAATACTCGATGCATGCAAGAAAGGGAAAAAAATCTTTTCACGGTCTGTTTGGTATTGGCATTAAACCTAATGGTTTAAATCCTTTGGTTGCTGCAAATGTGATCAAAAAGGTAATTTTTCCTTCAATGTTTTATGGAAGTGAATTATGGTTTAATATTTCAAAAAGTGACCTCTCTTCATTGGATAAAACTCTGAGGTATTTTGCCAAACATTTACAAGACTTCCCAACACATACAAGATCAAACATCGCTCTGGGAATGTTAGGATGGACATCAGCTCAGTCCGAAATTGATAGAAGAAAATTGATGTTTTTACACAGATTGTGTTTGATGCCTAATAACGTACATACTAAACGTGTGTTTAACGTTGCGTTATTTCACTTCATTTTGAGCGGATGCATGTCAAGCTACGGGTTAATTTCAAATCTATATTATACGTTAAAGAAGTTTGACTTGCTTGAGTATCTAACTGATTATTTGCAGCATTCCGAAATTCCAGATAAACGAAATTGGAAAGAAATTGTAAGGTCAAAAATTGCTGGTCTTGAAAATAGCCTCTGGAGAGTTCGTATGTCTAATCAAGCAGATTTTGACAGATTCTCTTCGATACACGAATCCTTGCGACCTGCCTCAGTATGGCAGTCGGCTAAAACCAGACAGCACACTAAGGTATTTATATATGTAGCTAAACTATGGGCTGCTGTTCCTGAAACACAGCTCGATATGTGTACTCGATGTGGGAATGTTTATACAGACTTGATACTTCATTGTTGTGTTGCTTGTCCTTATATGTCGAATTTCAGAAACTCTTTCTGTGATTTCCTTACTGATAAATTTCCACTGAGCCTGCATATTACGTTATTTAATGCAGAAGATGATCTGCTACTGCAATATCTTCTAGGTAAAAGGTTACCAGCAGGTGTAATCGACAAAGAAAACTCCAAGTTATTCGCCCTGTATGCAGCATACTTTGTCATGCAGTGTGCAGCTATCTTCTGCAAATAAGGTACTTAAACTTGCAACTTATGCAGCTGAGGAACACTTTAATGATGGATATACTGTAAGAATTTGTATTATAGTATTCTATTTTATATCATAGACGAACAATGTTATGATATTCACACTATAGATCTCTTAACATTATTGTATGCACGAAGTAATTGATGTTGGTTCTACGGCGCCCCGGATTCACAGTTTGCTTATTTTTTTTTATTTTTTTTTTAACTCGTGTTTGTTTTGTATTAATTTCTTTATTTTGGTACTTATTTATTGATTGTATTCAGATGATTTATTGTTATATCATGCAATCTTCTACGGAAGGAAATAAAGATGATGATGATTCATCATTGAATTATTTTTGTAACCAAGTACAACTGTGGGAGATGGGGACCAGTATGCCCTCCCATTAGGGGAGAGGTACGCCGCAAAGGCGACCTGGTTCCTACTCACTCACATGTTAGAAAGGTCAGCCTCACAAATTTGACCGGAAATAATGAAAAGCATGATCCAACAAAATAAAGAGACAGGAACACTAGATCATAACAACTAACAGCAAGAATTTCGCAGTAGCTAACATCGAGTAACACTACACATAACAACAAAATGGAAAACACATAAACACGGTGTGGGCGGGGGGGGGGGTATGTGACTCAAAGTAAGATATGAGGACGAGTGACACCAATGCTGCATGGCTAACGCGGAGTAGTACGGGTCACATCAGAGTACCTGAAGAGTGAGGCATAACTTAAATCAACATTACGAAGCAAGAAAACAAAAGGAAAACAATGTCAAAAACTAACAACTGCGAAATTCTATCCCGCCTATACACAGTACAGACACACAAACCAAAAATATATTTATAGTTTTTGTTGTTTTTTGTAGTTGTTTTTTTTTTTTTGCTTGTTTGTTTAATATATTAGAGAGAGTGAACAACCAAAACTTTAAAAATAAAAATAAATGGCTTTAGACCATAATATAAAATGAGACAGGGGGAGCACAAAGTATAGCCTCTGTAACGGAGAGAATAAAAACATCACACACAAGAAAGTTGCGTAATAAACGGGCTAAAAAATGATGCACCACCAGTTTCCAAATCATAATCTCAATAAAGAGATTGTAAAAAAATATATTTTGGGACCTATTTTTATAAAGTTATATTTTTGATCCTATTTTTTTTGGGGGGGGGGGGATTTTTTTATTTTTTAATTTTTATTTATTTATTTATTTATTTTTTGTTGTTGTTTCGGTAATATTTTTAATTTTGCACAGCAATATAAAATGAATTTAATCTCTATTTATAAAATCGTGATAACATGAGAAAAGTTAAGAGAGTGAGAAAAAAAAGCTCTCAGACTAAGAGAATAATAAATATAAGGCATTGTTCAAATGGATGGCCAACTTGGTTTACCTGTCTGCTACAGTAATATATTTTGGAACCTATTTTTGTAAAGTTATATTTTTGATCCTACATAAAAGTAAATAATAACTATATTAAGATTTGAACAATTGCAGCCAGTCCAAACAAGAATACAGGGGTTTATAGCATACGACAAAACATATATAGCAAACACACATATAGAATACACTGGACTCATAAAGATCCCTGGCAAGGATCACTAAAATATCATAATATAACATGGCAAGGAAACCAGCCGCAAGGGTACTACCTGAGCCATAGTGTAAATTTCTTTCGGCTAAGGGTGGAACGAAAGGGAACCTGGAAACGGGATCCAAATCAAGTACGCCCATCTAAAAATGTATATCAAGAGGAACCCTAGTCAAAAATTTAAATAATAAAATTTTGATTTTTTCAAAGAAACCCACAACAAGAGACTTATGGGAGTACATACAGATATAAAAAAAACTTAAAAAAAAACTTTCGGCACAAAAGGGGGACACCTCAAAGGCCTCTTAGCTCGATATAGCTAGAAGTCCAAGAGGGGTCCACAAAAAAAAAAAAAAAAAAAGTACAACCACTGTGGGTGATGAGATTCAGTATATCTTCCCATTAGAGGGAGGTACGCCGCAAAGACCACCTGGAACTCACTCACTCACATGTTGGAAAGGTGAACCTCATCAACTTTGGATCTAAAAAAGAAATATATTTCCATACTGGATATTTCAAAATCAAATACTCACAATAAGAGTATATGACATATGTTCAGACATTAAAAGGAAAAGATTTATGAAGAGAGAACCAACAATTTAGGTATAAGAAATCAATACAACATAGTAGTGATTTCTTTAGAGGCCCGAATACAACCACTGTGAGTGATGGGAACCGGGAGCCCACTCGCCGACATGTTGGAAAGGCGCCTATCAAAATTCTGAACAATATCTAGGAAATAAATACTGTAAAATGTAGCACACACGCAAGAAATGTAAAGATATAGTTCATATGCGGAAACTCTTCAATTTTTCAAATGCTGAATGGAGGATGAACGGGCTCCCCATCATCACACCAGGCAGCAAAACAGTTCTGTCCAGGGGAGAGTATTTTGGGAATTTAAGAAACAAAAATAATAATTACAAGAGAACTGTAATGTTTGAGCAAATGTATGAATGAATTCTAATAAATACAATACAAGGGAAAATAATAACACAGTATTAATAGAAGAAACAAGTAAGAAACATAAAGAGAAACAATCCGAAACAGGGAATCGTGCACCACGAGAAGTACTGGGCATAGATACTGCAGGGCTATGCTATGTGGCTCACGCGAGGTAGACAGGCCTGCAGACGAGCCCAAGAAAATCAGATGTACGATATATGGACAGACGAAACAAATGCACATCTGGGGCAACATGAATATACTTACTATTGGTAAATTTTCCCGACACCAACACAAGAAACTAAACAAAATACAACCTTTCTCTTCTCCTTTCTTCTCTTTGTCTTTATAAAACTTTAAATACTGATATTTTCAATCACGGTGGGGTGCTTGGAAATCTCAAGCTGGAAAACAAAAAAGGGATGTTTTCAATCACGTCCGCTTGGATGAAATATTCAATCCGCTTCTCAAATATATGCTAATGAGAAATATGATTTTTTCTATTCTTATAAGGCCTAAATATGGGCCTAGAAATTTGGTAATCTAATGCCTGCTTAATTTGATGTGGCTTCGTATTTTATCACTGATTAACAACTTGTAGAGGCTTTGTATGAGGGAACGAGAAACCTGAGAGACAATATGGTGGAAAAACCATGCATTTGCTCTATCAGAAAGATGAACAACATCATGACACAAAAAATCGGATCGAAAACCAACATGGTGGCAAAATAAAATATCAGAACTTGAACCTAGGATATTAAAAAGGGAAGTATTTATGCGGTGAGTGAGCCACATATACTACTGACGGGACACGCATATACTACCGATGGGACACGCATATACTGCCGACGGGATACGCATATACTGCCGACGGGATACGCATATACTGCCGACGGGATACGCATATACTGCCGACGGGATACGCATATACTACCGACAGGATACGCATATACTGCCGACGGGATACGCATATACTGCCGACAGGATACGCATATACTGCCGACGGGATACGCATATACTACCGACGGGACACATAGCGAGGGCGAAAGCGTGGAAGAAAAGAACCCACGAACACCCTACATACCCCGAGGCGAAGGTAAATTTCACACAAGCGCAATATCGTGTTCAAAATCTCGTCTGGAGGTATCTCACCGACATCGTTCTCCCCTATCTGGAGATATATTAAGTCGGGAATGGTAACCCAAGACGAGGAAAGGCGGCACAACTGATGTACACGGGCAACCGGTAGCCCATGGAAAGTCACCTCCAAAGTAGGAGGCCCATGCCTCCTGAAAACTCCTACAAACTGACTTAACCTAGTGACAAGACTATGTCCACACACATACAGCATCATCGTGGAAGTGAGAATGATCAGTTAGTTATTTAGATTTAGTTCGTGTGCGGCCATTCGGTCATGTACGAACAGTTAATGGGCGCAAAGCGCCCTACTTAATTTGTCGTCAATGGATTACCGAGCTGCAACCCATTGAACGCATTACTATGTGCAATGCGTACTATTTAATTTACACCACTCCATCGCTGTAGGCGCGATATAGGAGGTGTGTAAAAATACTTCGACCTGTACATAGGATTAGAACCGCAATGTTTACAGGTTTAAAAGCAATGCTCGCAAAGCTTGCTACCGATCTGCATGTCTGGAGCGAGGTGGACAGCTTGGGCTCGGCAAGGGAGACGCGAAGCGGAACGGAAGTATTCAAACGCCAAGATTGTACATGGTCAAATTCCGTCCAGTTAACTAAATTGGGCTGTCCCTGTCCTCATAGCCCTTTTTTCTCACTCTCTTAACTTTTCTAATGTTATCACGATTTTATAAATAGAGATTAAATTCATTTTATATTGCTGTGCAAAATTAAAAATATTACCGAAACAACAATAACAACAACAACAACAAATAAATAAATAAATAAATAAAAATTAATATAAATAAAAAAAATACCCCCCCCCCCCAAAAAAAAAAAATACAGCCGAGATTCTAAAAAGAATGAATTGGTAATTATCGGCATTTGTGTATAATATTACATTATATATTCATAAAAGTTCACATGTAGTTTTGATAAAGTTATTGTGTACAATTTTGCATCATCGCCAATTATTAGGAAAGGAATTTTAGATGTCCATCTTATTATGGAAGAAAGATTCATGATCACCACTTGTTATGAATGATTTTGACCATCACCACTTATTGTGAGAGTTTTCTTTGGACAGCATTTGGCATAGAAAGTTTGTCATTGCCGCTGGTGATAAGGGGATGTTCGTCCAGCAAGATTTCTTTGCGGCCTCCCTTGCGGAGGTGTCACTCCTTGCAATGTGTTGGTTACATCGCTGGGGTGCGAGAGGGGTACCGGGTTCAAACTACAAAGGAGGCTGCAACAAAAACAACTCTTCAGATGTAGAGAGAGAGAGAGAGAGAGAGAGAGAGAGAGAGAGAGAGAGAGAGAGAGAGAGAGAGAGAGAGAGAGAGAGAGAGAAGTAGCAACTTTTATTAAATTAGCACATTCCAAATAAAAACTACATAGGAAGATATACATTCTAAATACAAAGATACACGTATAATTAATATATTGATTCAAAGCTTGCCGACTTCAT
Organism: Margaritifera margaritifera; assembly: GCA_029931535.1. Lineage (NCBI taxonomy): Eukaryota > Metazoa > Mollusca > Bivalvia > Unionida > Margaritiferidae > Margaritifera > Margaritifera margaritifera. Next base: position 5,146,739 of record JAQPZY010001660.1, on the reverse strand, counting down.
ACATTTATTTAATTTCTGATTTTTTGAATTCTGATGTAAATTACTAAATATTGAATAAACCCAAGCTGGCCAAAATAACTTAAAATATAGTAAAACTCAATATATCGAACTACGACCAAAATAAATATCATGTATTATGTTTTCGCAACCCAACGATATTTTATTTCTAAATTAATTATCAAACGCATGAAGTTCGCAGCAAATCTTTTTTATAATAATTCGACATTATAATTTCAGTAGAAAATTCACACAATTACAATTCATATAAATTCCTACTAAAAATCTACACAATTATAATATATATCAATTACTAATAAAAAATCTTCACAATCCAAAAAAGAATATAAATTGCAATTAAATATTAAGAATAAAAACACATAATGTTCCAAGAGAGAAAGAAAAATACCTTCCAGCACCTAAAAAATCTTACAAAAAGTCTTTTAAAATATGATAAAACAATTTTCTCTTACATGCAACAAAAACAACTCTTCAGATGTAAAGAGACGTAGCAACTATTTTCTCAAGGCGCGCAGCGCCTTATATCCAGTTCTTGGTCAAGGAATGTGAATCTCACTCTGTATAAGGTTATGAGTTTTAGCGATACAGGCTAAAGCGAGGTCTCTAGCCACGAGATTTTCACGAGACTCTCATACAGCGCATTCCCCTTTCCAAAAATGGTTACAAGTTAGTTGAACTACGCTCCTACACGAAGGTTGCTGACCAGGCTAGGTGAAGGTGTTGAATTACGTAGACGTGAAAGAATTTTACTAACATCAGCATTTTGCCTTTACAATCCCCCACCTGTGTATTGTCAGAAAAATCTCACTCCTACCGTAAAATATAAATGCTGTACACTTTTGTACTATAATGTTGTAGAGAACTCAAGCGCTAAAAATTCTGTTTTAATAAGAATTATTAACATTTGAATTATAAAAGAAAACTTACTCTTTATAAAAATTCCTTAAAAATTCATCGATTAAAGAATTATAAAATTTGAATTATAAAAATTAGAGTTATAAAAATTTCTTGCTGATTTAGAAAAAACAAATTTTCAGATGAATATTTAACGGATGAAAAGTGCACCACTATTGTGGCGAATAAGGAGTTACAATAAGACTCGCAATGACAGACGCTACACAGAGTTTGGAGTCGTCATAATTTGGTATGCAATGACAGACGCTACACAGAGTTTGGAGTCGTCATAATTTGGTATGCAATGACAGACGCTATACAGAGTTTGGAGTCGTCATAATTTGGTATGCAATGACAGACGCTACACAGAGTTTGGAGTCGTCATAATTTGGTATGCAATGGAAGAGCGTATTCCTGATCTGGTGGATCGGTAGATGAAGAATTACACCTGTGTCACATGTGTTCTAGCAGACAATATATTTATAATTAACGCCTGTTCATATTCAAGAATATTTTTGAACACCTCTGTCAAAACGTTTTAGAAATTAAGCCTGACGAAGCAAAGAAGATTGAGGTCTATCGAGTTCACAAGCTTGGGAGAAAACTGATGTGCCTACTGGTGAACATACGGATGAACGGAGGGAGCGGATGGAGGGAGCCGAGGCTGACAATATTATTGACTAACTCGGTGGTGTGGTAACCGATGTTGCTGATCGTAAGAAGATAGGGCCAATAGTGGTCAAATTCCGTAAGAAAAGGCAAATAGTGGTCAAATTCCGTAAATTTTCTAATCAGAAGAAGACAAGACCAATAGTGGTCAAATTTCGTCAATTTGCTACTCAGAAGAAGACAAAGCGAATAGTGGTCAAATTTCGTGAATTTTATGATCGTAAGATGACGAGGCCAATAGTGGTCAAATTCCTCCAATTTTCTGATCGTAAGACCACGAGGCCAAGAGTGGTGAAATTCCGTTCATTATCTAATCCGAAGAAGATAAGGCGAATTTCTGATCGTTTCTAGACAAAGCCAATAGTGGTCAACTTCCATTAAGTTTCTACTCAGAAGAAGACAAGGCCAATAGTGGTCAAATTTCGTGAATTTTCTGATCGTAAGACGTCGAGGCCAATAGTGGTCAAAATTGGTAAAGATTCTAATCGTAAGAAGACAAGGCCAATAGTTGTCAAATTCAGTAAATTTTCTGATCGTAAGACAATGCCAATAGTGGTCCAATTCCGTTAATTTTCTAATCAGAAGAAGACAATGCCAATTTTCTGATCGTAACAAGACAAGACCAATAGTGGTCAAATCCCGTCAAATTTCTGATCAGAAGAAGACAAGGCGAATAGTGGTCAAATGTCATCAATTTTCTAATTAGAAGAAGACAAGGTCAATAGTGGTCAAATTCCGTCAATTTTCTGATCAGAAGAAGACAATGTAAATAGTGGTAAAATCTAGTCAAGTTTCTAATCAGAAAGAGACAAGGCCAATAATGGTCAAATTCCGTCAAGTTTCTAATTAGAAGAAGACAAGGCCGATAGTGGTCAGATTCCGTTAATTTTCTAATTAGAAGAGGACGAGGCCAATAGTGGTCAAATTCCGTCAATTTGCTGATCAGAAGAAGACAAGGCCAATAATGGTCAAATCCAGTCAATTTTATGATCGTAAGAAGACAAGGCCAATAGTGGTCAAATTCCGTAAGAAGACAAGGCCAATAGTGGTCAAATTCCGTAAGAAGACAAGGCCAATAGTGGTCGAATTCCGTAAGAAGACAAGACCAATTGTGGTCACATTCCGTCAATTTTATAATCAGAAGGAGACAAGGCCAAATTTCTTCAAATTCCGTCAATTTTCTGCTCAGAAGAAGACAAGGTCAATAGTGGTCCAATTCAATTAATTTTCTAATCAGAAGAAGACAAGGCCAATAGTGGTCAAATTCCATACATTTTCTAATCGTAAAACGACAAGGCTAATAGTGGTCAAATTCCGTTCATTTTCTAATCAGAAGAAAAGGTCGACCCGGGATGGCCTGGACGGGTATCGAACCCGCGACCCTTATATTACGAGTCATTAGATTTTCTTTTTATTATATATTTGTTAAATCAAAAACCTTCGTTTTGCATGGATTTTTTTCCATTTTGTGTCAATGCGATTAACGGCAGCATTACTTAATCGATTAAAACAAGTTCCGAAATTTTACAATAATTTTAGAACGTGTTTTTTTTTTTTTTTTTTTTTTTTACAAATTTAGATTGTACATATACTGTTTCAGATTGCGTATTTTGTCAAATAATGAATGTTTCATACGAAAATGAAGAGATTTGTTATTTTCGTTAACACATTTCTTGCGCGGATTGATACATTACTGGGGTGGGGGTAATAGAGAAACCTGACAGAACGGTCAACATATATCAGAACGTAACATCATTAAACAACATAGTTTCATTATTGTCAGTTAACTTGTAAAGATTTTGGTTTCTATTTTTCTTTAATTTCTGCATTTAGACGTGAATTTGTGTGTGTTGGCAAGCTTACAGTCTATTTCGGTAACAGATGCTGCACCCAAATTTCGATTGTCGGTTTGCAGTCGACACAGATCAATGCCTGATTTCTCCATCGTTTTTTGACATGATTATGATTGTGATGACAGTTAAAATTGCTACTAAAATAATGTTATTAATATATGTAATCAATTGTTTTTCTTAAAAATGTGTACCGTTTGTCGTTCGGTGTAACAGGTATACGATACTGTATGGGTGACACAGAATATCGAATAGCAACAGTTCATGTAAGTTCAGTCACTGACAATTTGCATGTTTCACGCGGAAAACTAGTTATAAAAAAGTTAATACTTGAAGCCTGCTTTTTGTTGTTTGGGGTTCATTTTTAGGCATTCTTGATGGCGCCTTCTTATTGATTTCATAAATGTATAACTAGAGGGTTAACAATCTTGATCTTGACACATTTGAAGATCTATTCATCCTGAGAGAGAGAGAGAGAGAGAGAGAGAGAGAGAGAGAGAGAGAGAGAGAGAGAGAGAGAGAGAGAGAGAGAGAGAGAGGGGGGGGGGACAGAAAAAAAATGGAATAGGCCTAAATGTGGAAATACAGATCTGAATAACATATATAAGAGCAGATATACTTCCTAAATGGAAAAAGAAAGTAGTTCTAAAAGTGACATCGCCACTGTGGCGATAAAGTGGTATTGCCACTGTGACAATATCATGTTGCTCCCACTGATATATTTCAATATCTCATTGTGAACTATGTAATAAATCGGTATATTGACGTAAATAGCACACTAATTGAAATATTTTCCAGCTTTTGCGAACCTTGGCGAGCAAAAAACCCTGGAAATTATTCAACGAGTTTCGTAAATTCATTGTTAAATGATTGCCCATTTGAGATTTTGTTTATCACATATCTTTCATTTTGAGAGGAAAACGAGTCTAGATAAAGAGAAGAATAGATGATTTGGGGCATATAATTTAATTCTAGCTCAGACGACGCACTTTTCAATTCTTGCGCGTGAAAAAATAGTACCAATGCGAGTTAAGCAGCATTGTCGATCGCCAAATTACAACTCAAAGAGCAACTGTCTTTCCAATCAATAGAGCATTTGATACGGACAACATAATTTTTCCACACTGGATCTCTGATGCAAATTCCTGTGTGATCTCACACAGTTCGCTCGGTCAGGACAGCTGGAGTTGTTGAGGCGCCATATACATGGATTTCGCAGAGGCTGTTTACAACATTTTCCACCAACAAGAGTGTCGATTCCTCAAAGGACATTCACCACAGATGCAGTATTGATATAGCAGAATAAATATCATTCCGGTCGTTGGATATTTGTCTGAAGGGATGATTACTGGACGCAGAGATAGTACTAAATCTAACGTTGTTATGCCGCTGCTGGTTTGGATTCATAGGGATTCCCACATTTAATGTTTTGTGACCCGATATTTGCATTATTTGACTTGGAAGAATGCTGTGGTTGGATAAGTTTTGTCAGTTGAGAGACCAGCATTGGTTGAAATTCTCTTCATAAAAGATGTTAGGTTATTTACTCATCTAGGTTTACATTTAAACCATACTTGTCCGGGGGTGGGGGGTGGGGGTGGTGTGCAGGATCCATATCGTGTGGTAACCGCAATGTAAAGTGGACTGCCTACATTACAACAGGCTACTGGGCATTTCTCTGCAGTAATTTGTGCAATAATTCAACTGTCATTACAAACTATGTTGAATGGAATCATATACCCGTTCTTGGAACCTTAAGTAACATTAGTAAAACCAAAAATATGTTTTTTGAAAGAGGCAAAGGGATAAATCTAACACTATATTACAATAGTGAATTACTAGTATTAGACAATGTAGATCATTAAATACCTAGGCTTGAATTTATTCAAAAATGGTTCATGGCTTCGAAGACAAAATTACCTAATTGTTCAGGGGAATTTAGCCCTTTTTAATTTATACAAATTATTTTAATACACTGTTCTACCTGTAAGGGAAACATGTACACTTTTTTATATTCTCGCTGGATCTGTGCTTAATTATGGATTAGATATATCGGGTTCCACCCAGGAAAAAGATGTTGAAAAAATTCATACAAGGAACTTGTACTATGTTTAATAGCGATGCTGATAACGGTAACTATTATAACGGGACACATTAGGCATTTCAATTTAAATCTCTATTAAATGATTGCGAATTTTCTTACGTATGGTACAATCAATTTGATATTGTGGCAGAGTTAGATTTGTTTATCAGTATAAGCAAAAATGGATATCGTCTGTGAGGTCATCAAACAAGTTAGAGTATTATTCCTTGTATAAGAATAGTTATCATTTGAAGAGTTCCTACATGTAATAGATGAAGCTCATTTTCAATTTTGCACTGATTAGATGTAAAACAGAACCGTATAATTTGAATATAAAACGTGTAGTTACGAGGCAGTACCAAGGATTGAGTGGCTATGTAATAGGTGTAATTTAAGAGCTGTTCAAAATAAATATCAGTTTTTGCTTGTTTTGTCCACTTTACAGGGAGCTGAGAACAAAATATTGACCACCTTATTATTGTTCACTGCCGAATAAAGAATCTAAAGCCATTATGTTGGCAAACTTAAAAAAGAATCTTAAACGCATTTTCTAAATTTGTATACTTTGCGCAAAATATAAGGTAAAAAAATAACTAATTTTGTACAAGTAATTAATGATTAAATTGCATTCTAAGACTAAATAGCGGATAGTTTCTTTTCCTACGTAAATACCTGATATATTTCATTGCGTAGTAAAAAAAAAAGCGTGATATTTTAACGAGTGGCTAAGCCACGAGTTAAAAGATGTCATGTTTCGTAGCACAAGATGAAATATGTCCAGTATTTACGCAGGAAAAGAACATTTTCTTTTTATTATAGACCAAACTTGCTCCAGAATCGAAGCTTATTAGATTAATCTCACTCTTCATCACACACACCCCTCACCTCACTTTCATAGACTGATCACATAAATATCGGTGATTTAAGAGAGCGGTAGGATTGGGTTGACCTAATCTGTTGCAGTAAATTATATTTTTGACATTTTTGAAACTATTTTTTATCATATCTGACCACAAAGCTAGTCCGATTCAGCAATGTATCACAGCGGGTTTGTCATGTCAATGAAGTAAGAGGAAATAACTTCATAGAGACGCGAATGGCGTAGAGTCTGATTTCTTCAGTAAAAATTAATTTCCATGTCTGAAATTTAATGCAGTTTCTATTTATTTGTTCTAGCTCACAAAGTGTTCGTTTTTGTTGCTGCAGGTATAACTTCTAAAGGCACACACAATCAAGCGTTGCATGGCATGATGGGAAATCTAATGTTTTCGCATGTGAAAATATAAGGATATATTTTTACATGTGAAAATATAGGAATGAAAAAAATATGAAAATTATTTCGGCAATAAGTTTCTATATTTCACGCTTAAGTATATACTAAAAATACGTTATTTATCCTCTGCAGTATGACAGATGTTTGCATCCTCGCGTCTGTAGATATACATTGCTTTTGCAGTTTAGTGCTAAATGTTTGTGTTCTCTTCTGTTCTGTTAATTTCACATATTTAATTATCCTGTCAACAAAGCACACCTAGCCGCAACGGACGAAAATGTATGGTTATTTCAGCGCCTTTCACAAACACTATTACTGCACATGTATTTATTTACTGCAAGGGGTACTGTAGTGCAGTAATTGAACTACTTGCACTGTGAGAATAGTTATACATTTTAAAAATTCTGTCTTGCTTATTGGATGGAGTCGGAAGGAGCGATAAAGCCTTCATCGAGATAAAATTTACTAAAATTTATTTTCGTTCTCTGGTCCTTTACCCATAAATATATATATTCACAGACACGCACACAGACGGGTGTCATATTATTAAGTCGTAACACTCAGAACCCACCCTCAGGTCATTTACTTAACTTACGCTCAAAACTCACCCTCAGGTCATTTACTTAACTTACGCTCAAAACTCACCCTCAGGTCATTTACTTAACTTACGCTCAAAACTCACCCTCAGGTTATTTACTTAACTTACGCTCAAAACTCACCCTCAGGTCATTTACTTAACTTACGCTCAAAACTCACCCTCAGGTCATTTACTTAACTTACACTCAAAACTCACCCTCAGGTCATTTACTTAACTTACACTCAAAACTCATCCTCAGGTCACTCATTTAAGCAAGATGATAATTATTGTTTAAAATAAACCATATGATAAAATTAGTGGCGTAGCAAGAAATTCTGTCCCTGCTATCCCTCCCCCCCCCCCAATTTAACTCTGGGGCCTTTTCTCAATAAAAAAAAAAGGTTTTCATGGGCGGTTACTACCCCACTGGATGTAAAAAAAAAAGAAAATAAAAGAAGGTCGCAAGGACAGCTTATGAAAGATGTTCCGAATCCAGAAATGTTTGTGTTGAAAAACTTGGTGTATTTCCCGATTCGGTGCTAATACAATTGTATAATATACCTTACACAAGTCCGATAAAGAAGGTACTGCGAGTTGAATTTACAGGACGAAGGATACGAGTTTTCAATAGGTAAACCGGTAACTTATAAACTGGCAATTTTACCCAATTTTGATTCTTTAGAATGAAATCAGTAAATAAAAATGTTTACCAAGACTATTCCATGAACAAATAAGAACATTTCACGGAACACAGTTCCTTGCTTTATTTTGGAGTGTGACGGTGGGGATAACACTACGTAAGGAGTTCGGGTCTTCCGCGCCCGAGTGGTGGGTGGTGGTGATTAACATCATATAATTTTGGATAGGGGTATGCTGCCCCAGGGTTATGCACTACGGTAATTTTATATCCCTATATTTGTACTAGTCATTTGTTGATAACAGCTCTCGACAAACTTGCCTGACCATAAGGTGTTGATCATTATGCAAACAAATCCATGTCTAGGCACTGAAGGCAGAGGTGTAATTCACTTTTGCTCCCACGGTTTACTTAGATGATCAATTACGTACTTAGAACTTGAAAAATTGGCACCTGTTGATGTACCCCAAGACTGCTAAATGCTACACGCCCGAAACAAATATTCTATGACAGCTGACTGACAACATGAATATGCTAAGTTAGGACTGCATGGGCAAGTTTGTATATGTTGGGTCGCCTTCCTCCCCGTATAGAAAAATGGCATTTAAAATGGAAATGGTTTCGTATATAGTCACGGTCTGTGGAAGTAGATTCGAAGAGTGTCGGTTTTAATTGACTTAGGTCTATCCGTATAGGAGTAATCCCGCTCGCAAACAAATGACGTCATAGTGCCCATGCCGCACAACTACACCAAATGGCGTAGCACAAAGAATTTATAACAACAGTGATACAGAATGCTCAGAAATTACGCAAATAATGAAAAGAAATCAACCATAACTAAATTATTATTACTTTTTTTTTATTTAAAAAGCTTGTCATTATTTCGGTCAGTTACCCCCCGCCCCTCTTAATTTCGACATATAACATTAATTATCTTTGTAGTAAACACTGTTTTCTTCTGTTTCTGCCCATGACTTTAACACCCAAAGGACCAATCACACGACTTCCTGACGTAGTTATCGATTATTCCTATTAATCAGCACTGAGCATGTCTTCATTATCCACCTTCGTGCCCATGAGTCTGTTTTATTTCTTCAAGTCTGTGAGTTGGATTTAGTTTTCTAATTGGGTGTTAATCGTTGCTGTGAAATCTTTATTTGGACGTCGAACACTTGCCAAGATATAAAGGCCCCGGCTACACCTGCAGAAAGGCCCCCTCATTATACATCTTCGCGCCCGTCCGCACCAGGTTCCAGAGCCGGTGCTTGCCACGCACTGACCGCTCCGTATAACGCATGCTCGTCCTCTCCGTGACGTCACTTCCAGAGCAGTGGCCAGGATAAGAAGACAAGTAATAGTAGCGCCAAGGTGCGCTTGATTCATGTCGGCAGATCTATAAAACAAACGACATAAAAGATTATATTAATGTATTCAGTTTCATTAGAATTCATTACCGTCTTCTGATTTAAACCTGATCGGATAAATTGCCATCGTATACAAAACCTTCAAGAGACAGAAAACAAAATTATTAGCTGCATTTGATTCGATAGGGTATTACCAAAATGGAAGTTTCCAAATTAAACTAAAGAATATACCACACTGGTTCTGTATAGATAGGTCAGGAACACAATGCCATGCTAACAGCAAAGAACATTACATATGATATACTGCAAGACATGTACTTGTTGAATTTAATGACTTTTCATGCTAGATCGTTGAACATTAAAACCAATTTAATTGAAGAGTATTTCGATTTTTTTTATAAATCTTGGTTCGTAATGTTGTGATTTTTTACAATTTATCTGAATGTACAGTGCAGTGCGTGTGTACGAATCGAGTTCAGATTATTTCTCTATACTTCTGGGGTCATTTTCGCTAGCAAAAGGTCTCTGATCCACTTTGTTCCACATCGACCCTTAGCATATTTAACTAACAAAAACACCGTTATTACAAGGAGCCCTCTTGCGAATGAAGAAGTTAGTGCCCTTTGCATACGAAATCAATTGAACACTAACTGGGCATTTAGCATGGCGACTTCCATGATCACATTCGAAAGCAAGCGTTTTTGCGAATAATTTAAACTTGAGAAACTTTTAGATTACCAAAGCAAGCAACAAACACGTTGCTAGAAAGGAACTATGTATTCGTTTGGACAAGGACTGGAATTGGGAAGTCGCAAATTTATGAGTGATACCCACTCCTGTTCGGTCCTTATGATTTGATCATCCGCCTGCTCTTTTGCACGATAGAGGAACAATGCTGTAAGGCGAGTGCTTTAGGTTTCAAGGCTACTTATATTGGTAAAGCTGCAGATGAGGATGAACTGATCGGCCATGGCTATTTTCAAGATATATTTGGCAATTCATAGATACTGGAGGTAAGAAAAGAAAATGCGACATGGTGCAATCTGGTGTTCTAAATCTCGGGTTATTTATAGCGGGTGAGGCTCACATCGTTTTGCACTGGTACGTATATCAGTTTGGGCTTTTCTTTCATATATCTACTCATGAAACTGTATGAAATGTATTGAAAAAGTATAAAGAAAAATACCAGATTTTTTCCAGGGAAAAGAAAACGTAATGGGTTAGTGTTTTTGGTATCCTAATATATGTAACATTTTAAAATTCAAACATTATTTGCCATATACAATCATTTCTTTGTTACTGTATTATATAACGAAACAAAAGGTTATTATAATAACATTTTACAGGGATATTCCCAGGACTTCAAAGGGCAACTTCAAAATAGGAAGGAAAATCCCTGACACCATATTTTTTTGTAATTCTGCCATAACTAGTTATTGAATATGATCCTTCAGCTTGGAGTTGTACACTTTTCACTGATTCATTTCAAAGAATTTCCGCGAGCAAAACCCTTGATGATTTCTTCCTCCTCTATCGCTTTAATGATCTTGTATTTTATTTTGTCACTTCCATGTCTTCTGAACATCACCTGTAGATGAACAAAGAAGTGTGAACCTATTTTCCTCAATATAGCTGTCCTGATGTATTATTTCATTATGCTCATGTCTCATCTATAAAGATGTTAGCCATACAAACATCAACTTCTAGTACGCGTAACTATTTCAAACTAATCTGGGATTTTTCATTGGCTTTCTATTGATATTTCGTAATAAAACAGTTAAGCAAGGGAAGTGCACATCTTATTTTTTACAAGCATTGGACACCGATGCATATTTTTCATACAGAAATTGTAGTTTTCTAATGATGGCACAGCCCACAAGTAAAAAAATGTTTAGAATTTATAGAGAAACTCTAAGAGGTGTATGAATACTTTACCTATGTTTTCATCGTTCAGGAAATTATCAATATTGGTCATGAAATGCTTTGTTTTTGTTCACATGTTTAGATTTGACTTATATATATATATATATATATATATATATATATATATATATATATATATATATATATATATATATATACAATTTCATTACTTTGGGTTTTTTCTAGTAATCTTAAGCAAACACACTCGTACATCAGTTTGGAAAATATAAGGGTGTGTAAAATATGTATATACAGTATGTAAAAAAAAGAAAGTAGATAAGAAAAGAAGAAATATATCACTTGGACATTCCCTGGTGAAAAAAGTCTTGATTTGGATTTAGGTGATGCACTTCTTTTCTTCACTTTTCGGAGAGTAATGGTTGGCGTCATCAATCTCTTGTCTGGTTTCTTTGGGATTTTCTCCATTCTTTCTGATTCATTTGGAGTGCATAGCCGTAATTCATTTGACTAGTAAATGGTGACATTAACTGCAGACTTTTTCATAACTGGTGTTTGTACTGTTGCTGAAGTTGTACGTGAAATGTTTTGTTATCAGGCTGCAGTACCAGATTTATGGATAAAGACATTATCGAGTTTCACTATTTTAATTAATTTCATAAAGCAGTACACACAAACATACCTTGAGTAAATCATTTTCCCTCTGCAAGACATCAATCACATGAATTAGTTGGTTAATCAATGAAAATGTTTAGGAAAATATTACTCTCCCGTATTTAGGCGGCAAAATTGTGTGACACGTACGACAAGTGTCTTTGTCCATGAAGGCCGCCATGAGTGTTTCAACTACCTTCCTTGATAAATGTAACGAGCAATCTGATTGGATAATATTTGTCAGCTGCATCAAATTAGATAGCCGAACGATAGGTACTGTTTTCGCTATTTAAATATACCCAAAAGGGGCAAAGTGGAACAATGTGGATCGACGACCCTTGGCTAGCGAAGATGTTCGGGGGTGGGGGGTGTTTGCTATGAATTTCTCACCCATGTGAGTCTGATAGAAATCTCGCGATTCGCGACTTCTTTTTCTCGCCTCGATCTAACTGTCTTGGGTCGGTTTCCTCTGGTGATTTGTCACCGGACAGTTTGATGCCGAATGTGGCAAGATGTTTTTTTTTATTTTTTTTTTTATTGATTTCATTATGTTCAACATGACTTTCATATTTGCAACGAAATCACACCCACTTGTTTGATAATTAATATCACTACATTCTTTGAAATCAAAATCAATTTTTTTCCATCGTTTGTAACACAGCCAAGTTCAACACTTAGTAGTTAATTTTAATTTTAATACCGTTTGATTCAAATACATGTTTCTTTGAAACATAGAGCTGGCGCTCAATATCTTCCAGAAGAAGGATATGTGTATCTGTTTTTGAGACAGTAATATGTTTTATTTTGTATTGAGAATAAACATTTACACACGAAATACGAATCACGTATCCATGTTAAATTAGTGTTCTTTGTATATAATATTTTCACGGGAGATTCGTTATAGTTTCTTTAATCAACACTTTTCTTTAGCCGCATTTATCCTCTTAGGCAGGTTAATTTTATACAGAATCTGTTTTGGATCGTCTATGAATAGATTAATTTCTATTTTAATTGCATATTAGGGTATATCTAAGGAACGTTTTATCAGCACAAATCAAGTAATATTGGCCATTTGTTTTGAGTGAGCGAGAGATGCGAAATATGATACATTATATGGTCACCTTCAAAATAACTTCAGTATTACGTTGGAGACAAATTGATTGCGACTTTTGAATAGTTGATAAATGTTGCAACATACCTTTCTTTCAAACTCTTTACCTCTGTCCCAAAAACCGGGTGGAACGTCTAGCAGTTTCTCAGGTTTTTGTCTGCAGAGGTTACCGACACTTATAGTTATGCCGTGAATGAGTCAGTCCTATTTCCTTGACCTCGGCTCCAATGCCCATTAGAGCTATAAATACCAGGCCAACAAATAACTAGTGAACCCTTCCATGAGCAACATGTTTCGCTTAAGATTCCTTTTTTTTTTATTTTCACTATACTGAAACAAAAATTTTGTATTACTTTTTAAAAACTGTCCTAAAATGTATTATGTCAATGATAATACACCAATGTGCAAGATAAAACTAAAAGACCTTTATCACGTTTAAAACTGTTGTCTCCTGTGATACGGATAAAGAAAATAAAGTTTAAAAAATGATGCAGAGGACCCCAGATCTTTCCCCATAGTTATAACTGACAATCACATCATTCTCAAGAGAATAAAAGGAATGGTTTAAACTATGTGTCCGTTTTTAATAGTTCACAATGTAAACACCAGACCACATCATTAAGAAGACCCAAGGATAACGAAATATTTTCTTTTAGGGCCTGACACGCTACTCTTGCGCATTAAATTGGGGGGGGGGGAAATCAAGAGTGAGAGTCATAACTTGTGTCCGTATGTACGACTTAAAGAGTATGGAAATATGACAACGACTGATTCCCACCCACCCTCCTCTCTCTCTCTCTCTCTCTCTCTCTCTCTCTCTCTCTCTCTCTCTCTCTCTCTCTCTCTCTCCCAGTATATTTTCCATGTAACCAATGGTATCCATGTCATCTACCATTACTGGTTATTAACATGTCCAGGAACTGATCACGTGTTAGCAATAATTGGGGGGTAACCATATAAAACACTACACTGTAATTAGCGTGGTTAAAACCCATCAGCACAGTTCAAGGTCGAAGTGTTTATGTCTCCGAAGCTGTGCCTTATAGATTCTTTCTTTCTTTGGATTAAATTCGTTTATCGGCAGTTACTGCCAAGTACGATGAACCTTACAGATGCTTACTAATGAGGCTCTTATCTTGTTTTGCCAAGCCTCATTTTCGTTCTACATTAAACAGCTAATTAACTTCTTTTAATATGGGTGATAGTTCATCCATACTAAACGGATATACTCTACAGACAGTGAGTATGCACTAAAGATATTGAAGTTGAACATATCGAATCGTCGATCCTAAAATAAAGTCTTTGCCCTAAATTCATTAAGTTGTTGGCCACGAACAAGAAATTGACCAGATACATTAATATATGTTTTTTAAATGTAACATTTGTAAGATTGGAATAGAAAATGCACAACGGAAAATTATGACACCTAGAATACTGAAAGGTTTCACTGAAAAGAGAATACCACTATGAAATTAAAGGCTAAATGTGCAACTGCAACTTTTCGAGTTACAAACCTTGTGTCTTATTATATCTAAGGAGGCATGTATTAGAACATAATATTTTCATGATTTTAACCCATTGCAGTATCAATCTTGAATCAGGTACACGTGGTTCTATAGTTAAAGCGTAAGCAATGTAGTGGAGAAGTGTGTCGTGTTCAGTATAATTTCTGACCCCTGAATATATATATATATATATATATATATAATATATATATATATATATATATATATATATATATATATATATATATATATATATATATATATATATATATATATATATATATATATGCCTAACACCTTGCCATCATTATGGCGACGGAGGGAGTCATCTATATTTGAAATGTGTGTAAGTCCTATTTCTCTTACATTAGTTACTGTATTCATCTGAAATGTTGGTCCGCTATTACTGTGTGACTAAGATTTATACGTTGACACGTTGGTCCGCTATTACTGTGTACCCAAGATTTATACGGTCACACTTTGGCCTGCTATTATAATGTGACTAAGATTTATACATTGACACGGTATGCTTCGTTTGGGGCATATTTCATGGATAGGGCTAGAATAGCTTTGTGGCAAAGATTTTCAAACCATGTATGCATTTTCTCTATAACTGGTGCATGAAACTAAAGTGATGCATTTATCTTGAAAAGTAATTGTCACCGCCATGTACATTAAACTCTTGAATTGGGCTTTGTTTATCTGCTGCTGTTGGATGGAGTCATGAAACTTGCCTGTTGAGCCATGTTAGTGAGAAGAGAGAAATAGCAGTCACCTACTCGGCAGCGGGATGACACACGCTCACAGTGCTATATAATTTGCGTTAAGGTTTTGGTTAAAGTTTTTTCATTTGGTTATATTTCCTAAACACCTTGATAAATTTTATTCATGCTTAGGATTAATCATTATGAAATTAATACAATTGATCATGCCACACGATCGCTCAAACTTTTGACATTGGAGCCAAGCAGCAATACTTTGATCATGGGTTCCACATGCAGGCCCTGGACTGTTTATATTGAGGGTTACTACTTATGATTGCCAAAAGTAGGTCACAGTTACCCACATTTAACGCTTTTAGGTATTTGCATTTTGATTCTTATCTCTGACACTGCTTCTTTTAGATATCATTTTGAAATATATATACATGAATAATAGTTCAGAAGATAAATGAAGGAGATAGCAGCTGTTTTCTGTAAAACTTCGGTGTGTAACTTTTTAATTGGTGAGTAAAAGCGAGTGAAATATTTATCAACTAGACCTTTCTTTAAGGTTGTTTAATCTGTCTTTGAAAGGGAGAAGAAAGCAGATGAGAGTTCCTTCGGCTGGAAGCAGCGACACGTCTCTAGGAAAGAATCGAAATACCGCAGTGCTGATTTGTTGCTTAGCAACTATCTTCATACTTTCCAGCCGCATCCATCTATTAGAATTCATTTTTATGAAAACTGTAAACATCATCTTTATTAATATATATATATATATATATATATATATATATATATATATATATATATATATATATATATATTTATTGGTACAGAACGTGTGTTTTTATATTTAATATTATCGAAGTATTAATACATTTTTGGAACTTGCTTCCTGTCACATACTGCTATATTTATGGAATAAATATGACTCAACATTATATTTATTTAGCCACTAATAATAAATATGACTCAAAATTACATTTATTTAGCCAGATTCAGCTGCTAAGCATGTTTTCTTTCCCTTATTATGCATTTCTTCGTTGTGTTTTTTTCTTTCTTTCAGAAGCGATTTCCCATCCTCATCGTTATTTTAGTCATAATGTGGCAGACACAATAGTCAAATCTGTAGCTTTTTTTCTCATATGCCAATGTGACGACATTGTTCATATATTGAAATGAAATTTACAAACTCCATCTATGTCAACATTGATTTACATGGATCTTGGATGTACGTGGAGATTATTAAGGTGGAACTTTGTACTATTTGTGCGCATGTACGCCCCCATGATCAGAATAAATGTCATTCCCCATTTTATGTTATTTACAGTCATAGATGAGAATTAAACTTTTGATATATGAGAAGAGCAAATGTCACTCATGAAGTGACTTTTTTAATGCTGCAATTTACGAGATTTTGTTATTTTTGTCCCAAATGAAAACACCCATGCTCGTACATACGTACATACATACATACTTTCATACGTAAATATACTTAAAACCTACCTGGCGTCTAATCAACCTACCCAGCAATACACTTCACACTACCTACCTGTTTACAATGCGCGCGCTTCTGTGTGTGTGTGTGTGTGTATGAGAGAGAGAGAGAGAGAGAGAGAGAGAGAGAGAGAGAGAGAGAGAGAGAGAGATTGTTATTGCCTTTAAAAAATCAATGAGACAATCATCAGTTAGTGTTGCAGTATTTTTGGCAGGTCTCCTTCAATTAAGAATCCAACATTTCATCTTTTGCATGGCGTTTATATATGGCGGACTACCCTCATTACAAGGTGTGTAGCTTTATTTGGTTGGTTATCGTTATCTAGAGGATGATCGACCTCGGTGTTATTGCCCAGATCGAGTAAATAATAATATAAATTATGAAATTTATAGATGGAATAAATAGAGATCTGAGCAGATATATAGAACAGAATAACACGAGCCCCCCGTACATGAAATATAACAATTTAATCAATTACATAAACAAACTGGGAAAATACATTACATTAGGAAGATACACTTCTTTTTGAAATAAATCATTTACCGAATTTCAAACACAAATATACTTATATAAATAGCCGATCTGTTTAATCGATAGAATTAGTCCATCATAGAATCGAGTGAACAATCGAAGTCATTGCCCTGTACAACTGCATAACCTGCGATAAGCTGGGTCACTCCAACTTCGATACTGCTGTCCAGTCAAGATTTATGTTCTCCTCTTGTTTTTCTTCTTTTCCTTCTCACGCTCTCTTATCTCGCCTCCTTCGGCCCTCAAACTTTGTGTGGGTAGGTAATTAGGTAATTGGATACGTGGATACGTGGATACGCAGGTGGAGCTATTTCCCCTTGTGCTTTCAAGCCTTGATCACTTCTACCGCCAGAATTGTCCGTCAACTTCCAGACATCCGGTCCCTTGAACAATAGTTTATACGAGATAATTTCTTCTAAATTCAATCTCTGAGTCAAAAATATCTTCCTCTTGCAGGAATTTAGACTGATTCAATTTTGCGATGGTGCATATTAAAACATGAAATTTCGTCTGGGAAACACGCCCCTTATTTAGCGTAGCCAATCAGGATTAAATATATCTACCGCCTTTTATAAATACGCGCCAAAATGCGGTCAGCGTAACCCTCTAGATTTTTAAATAACCGATTCTGGAGAATTTCCAAAAGATAATGCAACTTCTACTTGCTTCATGTCTAGTCCTGCAAACTGTCAACTTTGACATTTTTGATCTCTAGACATCCAAATAACCTTCGTGCCGTTAGGGCTACAATGAAGGCTTAATTAAGAATCAATTTCGCCCCCCAACAGGGACATTAAAACCATCGCAGTCTAGCGATTTAATACGGTATCTTCCCTCATAAATCTAATTAATTGTTCTCTGCCAAAACTAATGTGCTCTATATTCTCTGCTGTGCTCTACCGAATACATCAACAGAAATTTGCACCCTTACATTATAATTCTGCCATAGTTGTTCTAGTACAACCTGAAGGTAAGTAGACATCCGCCACTAGCAGAGTTTTTCTTATCACACTGTCCTTGTAATCATTTAGTACAAAAGTAAACCATCCTAAACCACTATCAACATCTGTGCTATTGTTTAATTTTGCATAGCATGGAAAGATTTTGAATTCATAAAATGTTCCAGTCTGAAACTCCGGATTTATAAATCACGAAGCCCAAGAAGAAAACTGCCAAAATTATACAGTGCTACAATCAACATTCTTGGAATATTTGGATATTTCATTCCGAATTGACATAAGATTGACGGACTGAGTTGTGAAGCTGAGACTGAAATGAGAAGATGTGTGACTCATGCCAGATCATTCAGTCAAATGATAGAAAATACAGAGGAAACAAGATGTGAAAAGGTGCATAATTAACTGCTAGGAAAGGTGGTTTCTTTACTATCTTACTTGTAAGAGTGCGTTGACACGAGTAGCAATCAGTGGTCCATATGTCACACTGGTAACGCACTCACTGCCTTTCTTCGATATCCCAGGTTTGATCCAGCGTGCCCTGATGTGCATATATGGTCGATAAATTTCTCTCTCCAGGAGCTCCACTTGTTCTCTGCATAATAGCGTTGGAGGTACCCATTTTTAAGCGAGAAAGTTTTCTCGTATTGTGCAGACGGAAAATATATATGGTCATTTGTATCATAAACTCTTCAACTTGAATGCACACTATAACTAAAAATTTTATATTTGATAATGAAAAAACTAATCTGCATACAAGAGACTGATAAATGCAGTTGATTCAGGTAAATAATATCGTTAGATACAGAGTTATGTAATGAAAACGTTTGGTTTGGTTTGGTTTGGTGCTTTACGGCACAACAACACAAGAAGGTTATTTAGTGCCGAGGCAATCGGAGTAAAGTGTCTTGCCCAAGGACACACCACGGTAGCTGACCCAGGCTGGTCTGATGTCAGGATTCGAACCCGCACCCTTTCGGTCGTGAGTCCGGCAATCTAACCATTGAGCCACCGTGGCTCTGGTTTAGTTTGGTGTTTTACGGTACAGCGACAGATGAAAGTTATTTAGTGGAGAGGCAATTGGAGTAAAGTGCCTTGTGAAGGGACACACCACGGTCGGCAATCCGATCCAGTGACATTATTCAAATCTACATCCAGTGCGGCGCGAGGTGGGGAGTTGGGATTGCCCCCTCCCCCCAGGCGCCAGGTTAAGCAGGCGTTGTCTTTTGTTTTTTTTTAACCTGAAATTTTCATAATTGTTCACCTTCATCTTAGTGCTTAGTGTAACGGGGGCAATTCTTCACAAAACTTGCATTTAGGAGGGGGTGGGGGGGAGGTTGGCAACTGACATATAAACTGTTCTCTGTAGCAAAGTGGGGGCTTCACTAAAGAACATTGCTCCAGGGCGCCTCAGTAGGGGTACACTAAAAAACATTGCCCCCCCCCCACCGGCGCCACAAACCCTCGCGCTGCCACTGCCTACATCCTTTTTTGTGGCGAGTCTGTCAAGCTTTAATGCAAAAAGGTGATAAATAAAAAGTAATGCAGAGAAGCAATATTGGATTTTGAGTCTGCACTCAAGATGAGGAGTTTCGTACTTACGGAGTCCGGTGGATTTTCTGAATCATGAGAATCACGACTTAGTGCTTACTTCCAACCTAGAAACAAAGCGATATAAAATATCATATAGCAAAATATTAAAAGCCAACTTCTACTATAGCCCAGATCAGTCTGTTCCTAATGACGTCACTCCGTGATGTTCTCTGCTTTTGTTTCATTTTGCAGCAGAGTACGTGCTCCAAGATGAATATACTCGGCTTGTGTCTTTTTTAAATGTTTGTTTTAAATGTACATTAAATGTGTTAAGTTTGAAATACAGCATTTTTATTTTTTTAAATGTTTACAGCTGGTTGGTTTTTAACGGAACTTTCAGTACTTTACTGGGCAATATTAGTCCGAGGAAGTGAGAGTTAAGTGCATTTCTCAAAGGCACTCTAAGGCAGTTGACCCGGATTCGCAGGAGTGGTTATTGAACCCGCTACCCTTGGATCAAGTTTCTACCAACTGAGCTACGGACACATGAATGGGTGTAACGTCCAAATGTTGATAATTGCAAGAGGGTAACGATTACATTTTTCACGTTCCAAGACAGCAATGAACGATAATACATCTACATGAATATCATCGCATTTCAATAGCAGGCATATAATATTTGTCCTTGTGGTGAACTTTGTATAGCTCCTAATCCTTTAGATAAAGTTCGGAAGTATGTAATACCTCGTTCCCATTTAAAGTCACGGTCGCGTGTTAATTGGTCGTTCCTGGTAATAGTAGTGGAATAATTATTATTATCAGCAAATATGCGTGTCACGTTCCTAACCATGTGTATGAATTAGTTAGCAATTACTGTTAGTTATTTTATTTTGAAAGTTTTGTTTTCATTTTGATGTATCACGACCTAACGATGTTCTTTACCGATCGATTGTTCTAGAGGTGGATCGATTGCATTCACTTTATAGCTTTGCATCTGATAATTGGAAATTAATTTACGCATGTCCTATGGTGTTTGGAAATACTTGTCCCATGCTAACTGCTTGGTTTATATAATTAAGTACAACAATTATCTTTTTTATGGAATATTTTATCAATTTTAACTTGCGTTAAGGTATTATAACATTTCCTTTGATGTACTCCATTCTATTTTCTATATATCAGCTGACTACCATGCAGAGAGATAAAATCGTTATCATTTGAAATGCATTAAACTGCACTAAAAAGCACTTTGCAGATTAATACATCAAAAGAACTAGAATTATCAGTCAAAATGATAGATGTAGTTGATTTTTCAAAAATCTTAGGAAAATTAACACAAGTTGCATTTTGAAGCAGACTGCTGTGACCGATCAACCCCTAGGTTTGAAATGTTGTAAATTGTCGAGGCCGCCTCAACTATTGAGGTTTGAATCAGGTTTGTTCTATTTATACTTTGTCGCACTTGCAGGTGAAATGGAAAGGATGAATACAATGTTGCGAATGGCATACTGTTATTGCCTGACCATTTAAGATAAAATACGAAATCAGTGGGACTCGATGGAAGGAGAATGGTAACTGAAACCTTAGTAATATATGAGGGGTATTTAAAAATTTCAGGATATTTGTGCGCTGTACAACAATGTTCTTTATTAATGAACAGTACGTCAGTACATCAACTCAAAGAACTCCCCATGCATCACTACATTCTTACTCAATCTGATTATCCAATGTATAGTGGCACTAGCAGAGCCAGACACAGTCACCTTGACGATCGGGACTTTTGCATCGAAAAATAATGCGTATAATATTCTCTTGACAGTTCGACCACGTCAACGATTTGTAGTCTCTGTTCGTTTTCTCTGATCCAGACTTTATTATTTTCTTTTGAATTGGGTTAAAAAAGGGAAATCCATGTATTATCTCCTGTGAAAATCTCATTGAAACGTCTGTGGTTAGTCTTTTCATATTTGGCGAGTAGCTGTTTGGTAATTTCAACCCGAGTATGTTTTTGATCAGCCGTCAACAAATGCTGGACCCATCTTGCACAAACCTTTCTGAGTTTCAAATGATTCTTCAGGATATTAAAAACAGCTGACGAATTAATGCCCGTGATAATAGAAATATCTTTCACTGCGTATGGAGCATCTTCATCAATTTACGCCTTCCTAGCACCCACTTCCCTCTCACTAATCGCAGACCACAGTCTTCCAGAACGTAGGTCATCTTCCATGGATTCGCGGTCATCTTAAAATTTATGAAACCATCTAAAAATTGTTGGATATGACAGAGAATTACACTCGTAAATGTTATCAAAGTCGGTTTTGGTATCAGTCGGAGAGGATCCTAAGAGCGCCCAGATTTTACAAAATGCACTTTGCTCAGTAGCAGAATTGCTTTTTTCCCCCGACATTTTTAGGTCACTGTCATGTACCTATGTTACGTCAGACGCATATATTTGTAGCTGCGGATACTATTATAGAAATTATTTTGTCTATCGATGGGCTTTAAAGCTATTGACAGGTTCAATGAAACAAAAACGTTATGACAAAATATTCTGAAATTTTCAAATAGTCCTTGTATAGTTGTAAAAAAAAAAAAATGATAACAATCCCAGAACATAGACAAGAGGAATTGAACGGAAATTGTTACCTGGAGAGAAGTCTGTGGAATAATAAGGGCATCAGTTTTGAAAAGCGAGTAATGATTTGCAAGTCAATATTTAGCAGGGTAAGAAATATCGGCAAAAGTTGGAACAATACCTCAGGCAAAATGGTAACATTTTACATGCAACACAACGCATATCCTACAAGAGAAATTTACACCCGACATGTGTGTGCATTTTGTTTCATTATAAGTCCTTCTTTATAAAATGTCAACAAAATCTTAGCCTAATTGTAGACAATTGGATGGCCACGGACGGGTGCGTTTATTTTTATTTTTTTATATTTTTTTTATGGAGTTCATTTTCATGGTCTAGATATTGCTAGACCACTTACATATATTTTTTAAAATGTACTTCTACAGAGGGTTCGAAAAATTATTATAAATAAAAATTTAAAAGTACTAGACCAGTAAGAGAAGGGACTCTGTCAAAATCAAAACTAAAAATCACTTGATCGCTCATATGTTTGTGTATCAACATATACCCCTATAGAAGAACAATACAAATAAAATTGAAAAACATTACTGGACCAAAGATACTCGAGAATATTATTTCACAAATTCAAACATTACTAGACCATTAAGACTTGTGGCTGTTTCGAAAATCAAATTTACAAATCACTAGACCACTCATGTTGTTTTCTATGACAATCTCGTACACCTAAATGAGAACATTAAAAATAACAATTGCACAAATTACTGGACCAACTGGATTGACAGATATTATGTCACAAATTAAAAAGATTACTGAACCAGCAAGCCGGCGTTGCCAAGCCGAATGCAATAAGCACCAGATAGATAAAATGCATGAAGCTGGTTCAGTTGTACATTTAAAAAACTCTCAATACAAATTAAAAGCTCAGTACGTTATTTATTTTTGTAAAATATTTTTTGTTGTTCCATGTATAATCGTGCCAGATGTGCATATACGAAGTGTGTCTTCAGACACATGGGCACTTCGTGTCTTGCACAGATGCTGGAACCTCGTCGCCAGAGTGGAGATGTCCCAGAGGGACAACATCCAAGGTGGAAACTCTGTGTCCAGCATAAAGTTGTAAACAACAAAATGAAATGTCTCGGACAACAATGACAGTGGCAATGTGTGCTTCATGTACAATCCTTAAAGCCAAGCACATTCCTTCAGGATTTGTGCTTGAAGTAAATCAATCAACAAGAGATATAAACCAGTAGTTTGCAGAGGAACAGACTGTATTGAAGATTTTTACGATGCAAGGAAGATGAAAGAAAGACATTTTAATATAACAAACATATGTCGCATCTGTGAAAGAAAAATAACTGAAAACAAAGTAAGAATCCATGGCCATATTGCAGACAAATATAGAAGTCCAGCATATAATTAGTGCAAATTAAAAGTTTTAATACTCAAAATACACACGATTGTTCATTCACAACTTGTGCGGGTATGATAGCTATCTGTTCAGTAAAGGTATAATTGAAAACATCCAAATGAAAGGATATAACTCCTACTAAACAACGATGAAAAATATATTTATTTCATTTAGCAATGATTTCAGGTTCGTGAAACAAGGAAACGAAATAACAGTTAAAAGAACAATCAGGCTTTTAAAACAGTTGCTTACAATTATTTAATTGATAAAAAGTTCACAAAAAACACTGAAACAGTTTCCAAATATGCAATGTAAATACTAAAAGAAATATCTTAACATATACAAGTGACAGGTTTACCGAAACAGCTTTTTCACTTAAAGAAAATGTTTATTCATCACGTAAGTATTCAAACATATCAAATGATGATTACTAGCACGTTAAAGATGCCATAGAACATTTTAATCCTCAAACACATGGAGATCTGCATAAATATAGTATTATGAAAGATAGTTAGTTGCAATGTGACATTTTTGAGGAATTTGGATATGTTTGTATTAACATGTATAAACTAGACCTTGCTCACTAGTATAGTATTCTTGAATTAACCCTTGATACAAGTGTAAAGATATCAGGTATCGAACTTGAACGTTTTACAGTCTATGACATGTTCTTTATGATTTAGAATACTAACTGGACAAAGATGATAAACAGTCTGCATGTATAAAATGGCAAGATCAAGGGTTTCATTATATACCAGGATACTAACATGCATGAGTGGGTCATGGACCAATACATGCCAGTAAAAAAAGCTTTAGATGGGCAACTTATAAAATCTAATTAGATGGGTAGAAGAAAATATGTTGGAAATATCAGATGACGCTGCTGCTGTTTGCGTTTTAGAAGTGGATTTGGAGATTCCATTACACTTACATAACTATTTTAAACAGCTTATCAATTCCAGATGAAAATGATTTATTAGAGTTACTGAAGAAGCTGATAAATGATTATAAGGGTATAGAACTTAGTAATACAAAAACTAATATGTGCATTGGAAAGTAAAGAGAAATACGTTATTCACTATTAAAACTGAAAAAGATAGTTCTTTCGATTGATCAACAACCTTGGTTAAACTCATGCACAGAACTGAATAAAAATTTGAGACAGAAAGCAACAAATGATTTCGAGCCAGACTTCTTCAAGTTGATGAATAGTGGTGTTTGGTAAAAGATGGAAAATATCAGAAATAGAAGAACAGTAAAAATATGTACAGATTGAAATACAGTTTTCAAATGTTAGAAAGATTTATCATTTGCCAGTATAACAAGTATTGATGATGACTTAGTGTTAGTTTGAAAAACAAAAAGTAAAAACAACAAAACCAATTTCAGTGGATTTAGTGTTAGTTATCAAAGGGGTTGATGTACGAATTTTACTACAACAAGTTGAAAAATTAATGTGGTGATAGAATAAGATTGTTAATGACTGGTATCCATTGTGCATTGATCTTATTCAGAAAACGTCTTCAGTAACATGAATGATAGAATTAAATGTTATGACACTAATGACTATCCAAAGAATAACATATTTGGTATCCCGCAGATGAATACGAAACGTTCTGGATTACTTAAAGATAAACTGAATGGTGTTCCTATTCAAGAGTTTGTAGGAATAAAATCAAAACTCTGTTCATTCAAGACTGATAAATAGGAGAAGAAAGTCTGCAAAGGAAATAAAAAATGTGGGATAAAAAAAAATTAAAATTAAAAATGTACTGAAATTATTTATTTATTAATAAGGAAAATTACTATGAAATGAATCTACTCAGATCTTTATTTAACTTTAATCTAATTAGTTCATTATCGTTTCACGGCAAATTTATATCGTGCCTGTATAAAAACTAATAGATGACAGTGATATTTTTGGACACTGGTAATTAAATTAGACGGGGAGATGAAATCAAAGATGAGAGAAATAGTCCTTATATTGGATAACTGTGCTACCCACCCCATAGATTGGATAAAGTGTTGAACAATGTGAAATTGATCTTCTTCCCACCTAACACCACGTCATGTATCACGCTGTGTGATATAGGAATAATCAGGATCTAAAAGCTGATTTATCGCAGCGACGATGAACTCAAAGCAAATAGTCTTACAAAGAGTGTTACAATATTTTATGCATTGCACATGCTTGCACAATCATGGAGACAAGTGAACGAAATAACAATTCGCAATAGTTTTGAAAAGGCTGGGTTCACACAACAAAGCCCCTAATGAAAGTGAGATCCCCGATTGAATCACACAAGAGAAGGCTGACATATTTGTTGCGCTGGATGCCGAATCTAATCTGGCATTCTAATCTACCCTCTATAATTGTGTCATTTTAGTCGTGTCATATCAAAGGTGAGTAGCCACGCCTGCATGCTAGGCCACGCGCATGTGAAGTCTGCTAACCAGGTGGAGGTCGATTGTTCAGGTAAGCTTTTAATCGTTTCTTGCTATGCAATTAAAGTATTACTGGAGTCAATTTAAGGAAACAATTCTATGTAGATATGCGGAGCTAATTTAAGAAAACAATTCTATGTATATATGCAGATTATGCACCAAAAAAATTGCAAATAATTGCAAGAAGTTATAGACTGAAATGAAGAAAACACTCTGTGCATAAGGAATTTATGCAAACAAGTAAATTAAGCAAAATAACCGATATTTAAAGAAGTGGACTGGACTGTATGTATGTATGTATATATATATATATATATATATATATATATATATATATATATATATATATATATATATATATATATATATGTATATCTATTCCTTGTATTTTTCATATGCTTGCGAGTCAACAATGTCGGGCTTATCCTGGTCATCCCCGCGGTTAGTATATACTTTTCTATACGGAAATCATTTTCTTGCTTGTTTTTGTAAAGTGTCGGTAGATTGTTTAGTTACCCATTCTTTTAATTCAATGTACTTTATTTTGTTACTGGTTTAATTTGTTCCCACAAATTATTTATATTTGCGTAAGCAACTAGATTTTCAGGGTCGTAGTAAATATGTCTTAAATACTGTTTGTTGTCTTGCTCTGCAAAGTCTCTGACAACAATTTTAAACGGTATGAAACATCCAGAGAATACTTTATGCCCGACAATTGTCTTTAGGTGTTATCAGCACGCCAACAGGATGACGGTCCAAAATATAAACTTTTATTTTCAGCAATTTGCAACTATACTTCAATCCTTTAAAACGTGTCAATAATTTCATATTTATGGCAAATTGTTCTATTCCTATTGTTCACCTCAAAATGGTGCTTTTATACTGAGTTACCATGTGTTGTTTTAATTTAATTTGACTTTATTTTCCATAAATTCTGTCTCAGTTTTTGTCGAATCATTGTATATTGCCCTTGTAAAATTTGCGTGATCTTTAAGTTTTGTGTAAATTTAGCTGTATGCACATTTGTGTATCTTTTCTCGATATTATCATCAATAAAAGTAATTTGTAAGTATATGTTTTTCCCCAATGCAATGGAGTATATCTTGTTTGATATTTGAAATAAAAATATAACACTTAAATCTCTTGAATTATATTCTTCAACACAGCAAGCTTTCACCACATATTTATCCCGTCCAAACTTGTAAGAAATTTCAAATTAGTGTTTGCTAATGTTTTCACAGTCTGAATGATCCAATAAATTTTTAACTTTTATTTTTAATGTGTAACATTATGCATAGATAAAAGTCGGTGATATTCACGTGTGATCCGTGTTCAAAATGTAGATGCTAAAGTAATCCTGAGGTGTTGAAATGGACTACAATGGGCCAAGTGGGAAGACGAAGAGCAAAGGTGCTCAAATGAGGAGAAGTAGAGTAGGAGCAGATGAAATATATTGTGGAAACAACGTTTGAAGTGAAATGAATATTCCAAAACAGGAGAAGCTGATTTATATTTATCAGTCTCTTGTGTGACAATAACAACTTAGGTAATTAAAAATATATTTAAAATAGGGGGGAGGTTGTAAAAACAATACTAACACATGAGACAAAATTCATTGTCAGCTATTGAACTTAATTTGGTCAGGAATTTTAAGGTATTGTCAAATAAACTAAAAGCGTTTTTATAACGACTTACATTTGCGAAATTATATCTATGGGGGAGTTCATGCTTGCCACTGCATAGCTATGTTATGCGCCCTTTTAGGGCCAACTAGAGGGCCAAAGACGGATCACATGAACCAAGCGACCAATGAACAAGTCTAATGATCTGGGGCACAATGCGTGCGAAGGATTGATAGCGTCAGCTGAGGTTTGAATGCGATTGCGAGTGAATGTGTTTATGTTTTCATCAACAAGCAATTTATTCAGCACCAATATTTCCTTTATTTTGCTCGGATTTACTGATAATGTTAGCTGACACCGTCGATGGGAGTATTTGTTTTCAGTTTTTGCACTTGTATCAGAATTTGTATCCTTAAGATCACAGCACACTTGTTCATAATAGTGTCACTTACGACACCCGTCACTGAACACTTTATCTGTAGATGGTTAGATTGTCACGTGTTTCGGGTTTAATCGTATCTTGCCCCAAAGTGTACTTACACGTGGTTTGTGGCAGAAATGAGGTCAATTTTCTCAAACACGACAAGACCGTAGTACACAGTCTTACATCCGATACTGTAGTTTTGCTAACTGGGGACGGTTTTCCTAGTCAAGGACGTGAACCATATCGGGAAGACGGGGACCGCAGGGAAGCATCAACGAACACACAAGAGAATCGATGATCTTGAATATGTTCGATTCTCCCATCAGTTTCAATTCAACTTTTACTAGTATTACTTTAAATCTGGTAATTCCCGTCAGGTAAGCAAATCTTATCAGTTGGTTAGACCAGTCTATGGTTTTGACAACTTAGCAGAGTCAAGGTACGCGATTCACAGTCTTCTGAAAACTTATAAAATGAGAGAAATAATCCATTTACAAAGTCACCGATTGGATAATAAGATTCTGGGACATAAACAATAAAGTGTCAGTGACATGCATGTGCTAAAAAATAAACATCATTTACAATTCCCAGCTTGTGAGAACATTCATCCTTAATATGAATCCAAACAATGCATCGACTTTTAATTGATTATGGTTCGATGAATTTCAAAATTGACCCCCGACACACTTGACATCTTTTCACTGCGATCACTGTGAATTCACGCCAAAGATCAAAACATTAAACATATCAACAATTCTTGATAAAAGTTTTTAAAGTCTACCTTATTTACGATTACTAAATTCATTCTAATCAAAACCAAATATTTCTCATTAGTATTCGTTGTCTTGCGATAGAGTTAAGGTATAATCTAAAGATCTTTACGTGATTCCGAAAGTGGATTGACATTCAAGAATTCGGTCGTTTGGCTAAATGTGTCCTTTTTTTGTTTTAATTTAGAGGTTTTAGGCCGAACAAATGTTATATTTTACAAAACACATCGGACGTGGTGGACATTATAAAGCAATTGCACTCATAGCATTTGTAGAAAATTGCATCAATTTATGACAAGCTGGGTCATTCATAAATATATGCTTTAGCTTTATTGATACTTTAAGTCTTGACTGCAGAAAGTCTTGTTATTTTATTTAGATAGTATCAAAACAACGTGACTGTATTAATAAGTCAAAAATTGTTTTATATTTCATTCTCGTCAGTTTTTTTTTTCTAAAATTTCCTACTGAGAATTTGTTTTTAAGTAATTGTAATTGGCTAAATATGACTCTTGGTTTTGAGGAAGAATTGCATCTATCATATTGAATGGGATTTTGAAATACAGAACTGATATGTATCGAAATGTAGGGAGACTGGGCCCTCATACTAAATACCTCTCGTACGAATGATATCTTGCATAGATCATTCCAAAGATGTACACTTTATGTTGATACTTCATCATAGACATTTCAGGTGTTTCCGTGTTGTTCATTTGTGACGCACCGTTCATGTCTTCTCTGTGTTGCTGGCTGTATAGCTTATATTCTGTAGGTAACTTTACTCTTTTCCTTCATCCCTTCCCTTTCTTGCTATAATAGAAGAACATACATATTAGTAGTGAAACTGCAATCTTCTGACACAAGGAAGGTTCCAGGAATAACATCGTACAACGCCATCCATTTGATAGTTTAAGGTTTCTTTATTGCAAATGACCAGCGAATCCAGTCGCTGCTTACAATGAGCTGTTTTCGTATTTTCAAAGCGGAATTCAAAACAGTGTCTGATGTCGTTAGATTCTCATGGTAAATGTAGTTTAATATCACGCTTAAATATAAAACCCAACCAGCGTTCGAAATTGCCGTTTGCGCGAATGCACTCAGCCGCTTAAAATAACCCCAGGCCGGTATAAATTAAAAGTTGTGGGTCCTGTGGACCGCCAGATTCTGCTTTATGTAACTGTATTGGTTTATTATTTCGCTAGAAGCTATAGCGATCTTCCATCATTCATCCAACATATTTTGAGCACCGGTGAAGATGGTATTCAAGAATGAACTGCCGAGATATATAATTGCATAAGAGCAACAAATCGCATTGCATTTTACATATTTTTGTTCAGACTCTTCATGGTTGGTTTGGACTCTGTGTGTTTTATTCCCGATCATCAAAAGCATTCTTGTGATTATGATGAAATGGAGATGTGCTGTTCACAGATGCTACATAATGTGGCTACTGCTAGTAAATGTAAACACACAGGATGCACCAGCAGAAAAGAAGAAAACGACAAGAAGAGAAAGACAAATCACAGATAGTGATCGGTCTTGCGTAACAGCTTCTCTGGTGATCTAAATATGTTGGATGGATCGAGTGAAGACCGCTTTTGCGTGTAAATCTGGTTTCAGGCAAAGTAAGACTATCAAAGATGAATACAGAATTGATTAACTTGCATTATAGTGTCAGACCTTCTGGACGTTCAGTTGATATCTGCA
This sequence comes from Margaritifera margaritifera, assembly GCA_029931535.1. Taxonomy (NCBI): domain Eukaryota; kingdom Metazoa; phylum Mollusca; class Bivalvia; order Unionida; family Margaritiferidae; genus Margaritifera; species Margaritifera margaritifera. The sequence goes on along the minus strand of JAQPZY010001660.1, from coordinate 5,116,023 downwards.
GAAATCAGTGACTTTGATCCCATTACAGACATTTATTATTAGAATGCTGCATCGACAAGAGAAAGACGGCCAACGTATAAAGACCCAGCCTCTTCCCAAACTCTTCTCTAACTCTCAGAGGATAACGTTGACGCGTTTGTACTTGATGATCATGATCAGACATCAGCAGACTCTGAGGCAGAGCTAAAGGCGACATCGAGAGCTTTTGTGGCTAAAGGGTACTATGGATGCGGTAGAAAATGAGCCCCACCCCCCCGTATAAATATTTCATTGAGTTTAATATTTGTATTATTTCCAGCATGGATAAATTCATATAATTTAGTGAATGGATTAATGTTGCAATTATCATCCCTTTAAAATTGTGGACATTTTGTCAGACAAAATATGGGCCAGCACTTCTTGTGGCGGTCAAACCTTCTTTCAAATGTTACTAGTTCTGTTGGCCATTAGGTTTTACAGTTAATTTCCAATATCTAACCAAGTCTTGTAAAATGAACGGGAGAAGCATGGTCATCAGAAAAGTATGAAAATAGGAATATAACAGATGAAAACATTGATTTGAAAATAAATGATTGAGAGAAGAAAGTTCTAATTGTTTTATCTCACTTTTATATGTTTAGTATGTTTTCTTTTAGCTACATATTTGCTTATAAATAGATACGTTGCATGGAATTCTACAGATGCTGGTAGTTCTGATGATACGAGCTTGACTTCCGAATGTTTGTTTCATTGCTGAAATAATTATATCTTGCAGTATGTGTTTAATGTATGAGGAACAATTTTTGTCTTTGTGACAGGAAATGCTCTGGGAAAATATATAATAAAATAAATACGCTATTCCTTTCTTCATCTCATTCAAGTGTAGCTTTCTGATTACAAAATTAAGCTCAACATAATTTACAGTAATTTATAGCGTGTGTATGTCTCTCTCTCTCTTTCTCTCTCTCTCTCTCTCTCTCTCTCTCTCTCTCTCTCTCTCTATATATATATATATATATATATATATATATATATATATATATATATATATATATATATATATAAATAACAGAAACTGACTATTTTGAATGCAAGCCACAAGACTTTTTTTTGTTGCAAAAACTGCACTTTAAAATGTTATAATGATGATAGTCAACAGATACGGGGCACAGTGGGATATAAAATGTTGTCAAAATCAATTAAACTAGGCAAAAATGGATGGCAACATCGGGATCTGGAATATCTTGGTGGCATTTATTTCATGCCCGTATAACAAAGTTAGTCATATAAATATATATCTTTCATGCATACTTTCAGATAAGAAAATGTCAGTCTGAATGCTCAATACCATTACCATATGATAAAGCATTTAAATCAAGAAACAAACAACACAGATCTAATTAAATTTGAATTGATTTATAATAGCTTTAATATCCCACAACATCATGATTGGAGATTTTTTTAAATGGAAGAATTTAAATTTTGTTTATGAGCCTAGAGGTAAATTCAAAATAGACTGAGATATGACTGATAATGTGAAAAGCAGACAGGAAACATACGAACTAGACACGTGGTGGAATAGAGGATGATACCATGCTGTTACGAACAATATAACTTCTCAAACAATAAAAGAGGAAGAAGAGAAAGGATGTTCTTATTTCTTTTTTCTAGAGAGCAACGGTCTGACAAATGAAGGAAAAGCTGGTCTAAATCAAAGTACTAGATCAAATGTGATTTCTGTTTTAGGTGCTCAAGAACACATAGAATAAGTATTGCACAGTCTGTTTCTACTGCTCAAGACACCATAAAAAGTAAATTGAATATTTAATTTTAGGTGAAAAAGGTTGTGATTCAGATGAAAACATTACATAAAGATTTCAACAAAATGTTTCAGATTCCAGAGTTAGGCCACAATGTGCAGTTGGTGGTGAAAGGGTATTTATAATACCTTGTGATATGGTGATAAAAAAATGAATAGGATAGTAGGTTATAATAATAATTTACTAAAGTCATCAGATTAATTTAAACTAAGAATAAATCCTACTGTAAATACAGACGTTTTAACGAATACAACAATACAAGTTGATAAACAGTCTGTAGTAATTCGACAAAAGGTAGACAATGAAGAAAATAAGAATGATAAGAATTATGTAGACAAGCCTACAGTACCTGATGATATAAAATATATAGATCATGAGCTAGAGAAACTTGATTTTGGAAAAAAATTCACTAGTTAATTTGTAATCTTTTTTGTTACTACAAATAAACCTTTTGGTACAATTGCAGATAAGAAGCTAATTCATGTAAGAAGTGACAAAATAGAATTATTAGCTATTACAGAAATAATTTTGTCCGGCAGATGTTTAAGGCTAATTTATTACACTACCAATATTACCAGGCAGTGCTGCTGGCATTGTGTATAACTAAATTAGACAAATACTCTAACAATACTGTATTTTCATACCTTTTTTGAATTTATCAATGAACAAATCCGTGCTATCGCTGTTGTCCCCAAACCCTGCTGCTTCCACCACCGCTACCGCTTTTTAATCCTTTTACAACATTTGCTATCGTTAGGCCAAGAGTTATTGCTATAATACCAGTATCTGCAAAAACAGTGACAATTGTTGCACCTTTTTCTTTGAACAGGCGTTTTAACCTTTCACCTAATAGTAACTTTTGTTTTTATTTTTGTCTCAATGTTATTAATATTGTTTCTAAAGTTATATTTTAGATCTGTTAAATGGCTCTCTATTTGTGCTCTTTACTTTCATAACCTTGTAATAATATCTCATTTAATTTAGCTTACTTAGCTTGATCTTTTTTATTTAACAGTTGGAATGTTTCTTTCTTTATATGGTTGTAATTCATGTCTAGATCTGTTTTCATTGCTAATATTTTCGAATTCACAACATCAGTAACACTCACATATCCTTCTAATTCTCTTTCGTATTGAACAGTGATCTATCTATAAACATTTATTTCTCTACTCAAAGATCTTTCGAGATCATTATTTAGTGTTTGAATTTGATTCATAATATCAATGTTTCCTTTATTTAAATTATCAAGTATTTCTGCTAAATCTGTTTAAGAAATATTATCGTTTAATGTAATCATTCTTTTTTAAAAAATGTTTTCTGGCTTATTCCATATTTTCACTTTTTCAATCTGTTGATTCCAATAGTTTTCTTCTGCCTTTACAATATATTGTTGTTAAATAAGAACACTTTTTTGGAGTTACCAATCGAAGAATGTTAAATATCAGGTTTACCAATTTCTTCGTAATACAATGTTTTATTTATAAGTTTAAAATGAAGTTTATCTAACCTATACTCGTATTCTTTAAGCTTAAAAATATGTTGATATCTTCTTTGTGTTGATTAATGAATATTTGTTGAACAGTTGATGTAGGGGTGTAGCGGGATTAGGTTTTCCAACCTCGTTCTTGATGATGAGGAGACGGCATTGGAGTAAGATGAGGATGATGACAAGGCTCAAGAGTAGTTTCTTCGATCACATAATCGCAACCATTATCCGCCATTTTACACTAGTTCAATGGATAAAATCAACTTGAAAAACAACTAGGTTTCTTAGAATCTAAACAAAATATCAACGTCAGTGCTATATATGAAGACGGAATAACAGAAGCCTACAAACAGGAATTTAAAATTAGTGTATTAAATGGAACATACAAGGAAATAGCTGGTAAACACTTAACGATAAGGAGTTTGACACATTGGTTTAAAAACAAACCAAGAAAACATCAACTTTTTGTAAATGCACGATCAGCTAAAATATCAAAGTAATTATCAGATAGAATAATACTAGCAATAAAATCTGTGAGTAAATTTCTTCCAATCGTTAACTTAAACAGAAAGAGTTCAAAGAAGGCTACTTAACAACAAACGGAATTAGATATTTTAGTGGGTTTTAATCTTGTAGGATTGGATTACCAATTTCATTGTTAAGTGCTACCTTGATAACATTTAAGCGCATACATTTAAGATATTATCTTTAAAATAACTTGAAGGCAACTTGAAAATAACTTGAAACCTTGAAGGGTAACATGAAAATAACTCGAAGGTCACTTGATAATAACTTGGAAAACGTTCACAAGAATTTTCAAAAGCCAAAGCAGAAAAATTAACAAATATTATGGCTAATGAGGGCAAAGAGTCATCCAGATATGACACACATGGTATTAAAATAGACTACAACATTTTTACTTGATAGCTGGTATTGTTGTTGCTATAGAAGATAGTGTTACAAAGATGGACTGACAATGAACGTGGACATGAAGGTAAATATTAGACACTGCCGATGCGAACACATAGCAAATTTGGCCTAAACGAAAAAACTATAGTTCAAAAGTGCTCAGCTTAACCCACCATTCGTCGGTTTTTTTTGGTCAGATTGTTCTACCTCACTCTCCGCGAGTGCCATCACATTATTATTATTAATATTATTATTATTACGTCTTTCCGCCACATTCCATTTTAAAATGTAAATAGATTCATATCTTTGTTCCTTTCAGTGGAACTTGTATCTGGGATGTAAAGCTAGAGGCGAAAGATAATGAACCGCTACATATGGCGACCTAATTCACTGGTACCCGGCCTAAATTGGCAAGCCAATATCGTAGGCCGGTAACTAGTACATCCGTGTCTCTCGATTGGTTAGTCAGTGACGTCATTCGCACATTAATGACTGTTACGACTAGGGGTTTAAATATGTAACAAAAGAAAGAAAGACTCTAACAAGCTTTCACAATTTCCAAAATACAAATTTATTTTCCTAAAATATAAAATATTTAAAACAAACAAAGTGAAAGAATTAAAAATAACTTACAGTGTAGAAATTCCTTAAATAGTCCTAAATTGTTCTATAGAATTCACTAACTAGGAAACTGTCCAAAGGTATTCCGAATGAGGACACTAATATGCTTATATGTCAACAAGAATCACAGTTCTAAATCCAAATGTTATTAATTCCAGATAAATTCCTGTGAACGTAGAATATCACAATAGTTCTTGAAATGATTGAGATAATTCCGACGGAGTAGAATAATGTTCAGATCTTCGAATATTAGTACGTAATCCTAAATGTACTGTTTAGAGTTAAGATTTCACGAACAATAAATAAACTTCCTCTATGACTTTACCAAATACCGTAACTGCAAATAATGAACAACGCGGTGATAAAATCTCGCTTTATATTATCTATACTGCGTCGAACAAAAAAAACCCCAATCTACTCCGTCTCAAATAAACAAACCCGGATTGCGATGTTAATTCTTACAAGTAAACAAGTTGTACTCTTTACTGAATCAAGGGAATCAGGCGCTACTCACGTGACGTAGTGAGTCATGTTTAACCAAAATTCCTAACATAAGATATACATGTACTCAATAACAGCGTTGACCTCTAAAAAAAAATATAAATTATAATACAAAGGTCATAAACCAAATGAAAACTATATTATAATTTAAAAGATGATACATAATTCCGTAGCAATGATGTAATTCCTATAACAGCTAGTATGGAATTTCCCCCTGAATTGCAGTGATTGGTTGGTAGCAACATATTGGCGCGATGCATCTTGGGAAAAAAGTAGAGATTACATAACTTTCACTAAAGATGGAGAATGATAGTTATTTGCGGTCTCACGAGCACCGGAAGTGTGACGCAGTTTTCAGTGACGCGACCTCAAACTTCATAAGTTTCATTTAGGCATTATTTGATTAAGGACTGCATGCAATATTTACTTACTCCGAAGTTGCAGTTCTTTACAATGTGCAAAAACTAAGCACTTCCGAAACAACAGATTTGACAACGGAAGTGCTCAAATGAGCATGGGTAATTTTACGTTTCGCAAAATAAAATCACATTTTACGAAGAATTTTATTTTGTTCAAATTACAAGCAAGTCATCACAACAAGCAAAGTAAAGGGACCAAGCGTTGGAACTATTTTGTCAGACTCTTCAGATACATACGTGTCCGCCAATGGGGTCGGCGTAGAGATAATATCAATAACTGTATAGAAAATCGCCAGATAGCAGAGGTGCTGACTTTGCGGCGATGGTGCAGATTGGAAGCAACCTATGAGACTCGCATTCGGAATGTCTTCCTATCTTTCCGATGCGAGTAGAATAACTTCGATTCTCTGAAAGAGACGCGGAGGTAATAGTGGTGATACTTTCCGTATTCGTAAGTTTTTGGCTGACGAACATCCGGCTAAATTTGCGAAGAACAGATTCTTCTTAAATGACAAGTGTTGAAAAAAGCGCTCGACGACGTTTCAAAATTCAATTAAATACTTGCACTTTTAAGTTTTAATGTTATTTCTGTACCTTTTTAATGAAACAAATTGAAGAAACTATTGAGTTTCAATTGCCTGTCGGTGATGACACGTTTAATAACGATCACGGGCTTGAGAACAGTTGAAAATGGCCAGTATTTACATCCGACGTTTTTGTTTCCAGCATACGATGGAAAAAGCCGAGGACGTTCCGATTGATGAAACCCAATCCCCAATCAGTATGTCCTCGGCCTTTTCCTTTTACGTCATAATAACTTCACTGAGGTCACAATGACTAGATGACGTGTCATCGATAATAGCAACGTAAACAATATACTTTGGCTATTGAAACCGAATGATTTCTTCAATATTTTAATTACAGGGAGTCGAATGTGTTCGACTCACATCGAAGAGAGGCGAGGATGTTCCGAAAGACCGATCCCCTCCCAAGGGAAAATATTAGTATATAATATATATAATAGTTCCGCAAGATTGCATCTAAACTTGTTTGTCCTGTTCATAGATCATAAACACTATTCTAGTCGTGTATTTATTCTTTCTGCTGTTTTGTTCTTTTTCTTTAGTTTCGACCTCTTCATTATTCTGGATGGTTTTGATTCTCTGTGCCAATATTTATTGTTCTATGTGTGCCACTCAGTGTGTGTGTGTGTGTGTGTGTGTGTGTGTGTGTTTATTGCCCCCTGAGGAAGACTTTGCTTTAGGTCGAAACGTGGGGAAACTTTGTTATATTCCCTGCTCCGTATTCCAACTTTTGTGCCACTGTATACATTAATCTCACGGATCTGATGTCCACCTGTATTGTAATTATTTGACGCCATGATGCATAAATAAACAAAATAATTCGCATAGCTTATGGTATAACGTTAGTTTTTACCCTAAATGTTTTCAGTGAGTTTATATTTGGTTGTAAGGAAAAGGTCAGATTGACTAATCATGAGTTTCTTCTGGGTGTCAAGTATACGCTAGGTTTAATGGGCCACATTGTATCTAGCCAGGCAATATTTTTCTCTGTATTGTATACGTATACAGGAATCTTATAAAAATGGGGAGGAGGATATTGATAACACAAATGGTTTCATTCCGCTCTTAGGATCCCCTTTTCCTTCCGTATAACGGTCTAGAACGAGAATTCATTCTTGCACAATACAGAGCGCTTATTTCCCCCCAAATCCGTTATAAAGTTTTTATCAGTTTCTGGATGGAATATTCAGAAAGGGGATACGAGAAAAGAAAAGGAATAAAATTAAGAAAAGTATAAAGATGGCAATGAACCAAAGAGACTAATATTGTGATGCTAAAGATATTTCATAGGAAGAAAATGAAAGTGGTAATAGGTACACAGTTCTCTATTTAGCGCCTCGCAGCCGTTTGGATAAACACAGCAAGCATGTTCCATTTGTGTCATATGCACGAAACTGCAATTCGATATAATTTTGAAAGACTAATTATTAATACACGAACCATAAATATGTGTCAAATGAAAAATCCACTAGCTGAGCAGCCACTGTCAATATTGTACATACACAGGAATAACAAGTGTCCGAATCGCCTCTAAAATCGGGGATAGTTTATATCGCAGACAATTCAATTTACAACATAGTACCATAGTTTTATAGTTCTCAATTTATCTACATAAATCACAAATTGAAGAAGTCTTGTTATTAAAATAGAGACAAAACAAAACTAACATGTAAGCTCTAACGAAATTTGTGAGATTAAATTAACACCCAGACTTTTCACAACATTGGTGAGATTAAAAGAGAAAAGCTGCTTATCTCGCTTAAAATATTTCCATAATGTTGCGATTACATTAAGGAGTCCATGCGCGTTGTAAATATTAACATTCCAACCTCTCTCGTATTTTGACATTTTAGTAGGCGCAGAAAAGGAGAGAATATGCATCTGATCAGCCTCAACAGCATTTTTAATGGCTTAATCTATACAAAGAATTTAATGTAACAAAAGATTATTTGCCTTTCTTTGAAATAAACTGCGCTCGACAGATTGTAATTTCAAGTGTACGATTTAAGACATAGATCACGAAACAGATAAACAATCGCTTATAACTATGGCCATGGTTGCATAAGCTGGCTTAATTTACTTTTTGAAATACTTTATGAATTCCTGACCCATTTTGTTGTTGTGTCCACAACTTTGATTTAAAATGAAAAGAACAAGCCAGCTAATACTAGAATAAGGAAAATGACATTATCAGACAGGAAAGAAATGTAGAGCTGTTTTATAAAAGCCAGACGGTTACACTGACAATGATACCAGGCAATACTGCTACTGCCTTTTGTGGATAGCTCGAATAAATACTTGGCAATATTTTTCATGCCTTGTTGTACTTTGTCAATGAATTACTATGTGCTACCATTTCCGTCACCACCACTATCACCAATACTTGTTCATCCTCAACCTCCCGGTAAACCTTTTACCAGATTTGCTTAGACAGAGCAAGAGTTGTTGCTATCATACCTATAGTTGTAATAATCCTCGAAATTGACACACATGTCTCTTTAAATAGTTGTTTGACCTTGCTCCGAATGGTAACCTGTCTCTAACTTTTCAAAGTATGTTATTAATACTGTTTCTACAGTTATTCTCTTTTGTCATACTTGCAGTAACATCTCTGACGAGTAAATTTCTACACATCGACAATGTGAATGAACTACAGAGTTATAAGAGGATTACATGCCATGAAATGATAACATTTAAATACATACATTTTAAAAAGTCAACAGAGAATAAACAGACCATTGCAAAACACAGTACTGAAAATAATGGTAAATAAACGTGTAATGGATGCTTTGTAATTGAAGCATTTATGTCCTCTGACCACATTTGTACAAAATTCCTGTTATTACTGGAGTGTCTATCTATCACGTAATTAAATATTTCAGGACAAAAAAAGAGACTAAAACATGTGACCCAAAATCTCATCAATGACAAAGTTGGTAGTTATGAAAGCTTCGACTGTTCTATTAGTATCTCCTTTTCGATGGCATCTTATCCTTTTAAAATATGAAGGTTCTTATAAACCTCACCTTCTGGTTTGATAAAAAATTACCAATCTACGATAAAAGTCAATAGATGAAACCCCATACATTTTAAAGTTCTATTTAAATGATGTTCTATTTTAATGTCTGTAATATTCTTGTTCCTTTTCAGTGAATTAAGCTGAATATTTTCGTCTTTGTGGTATATTTGCGTCTTGTATTCAGCCCAGTATTAGTTTATATACTCTCTATAATCCTTGCTCCAATTTGTTTTGTATTTATTTGCGTTCTTTCAATTCTCTTCTCGACATTTGTTAAAATAGTTTTTATTTTGATTCTTCCACTGTTTCATGTATTCACTTCGACAAGGCTGAGAGTAATCATTAACTCTGTAGAATTCAGTTATATCTTTCAATGTATTAAATGGCAAGTGAGACAAATAGCATAATGAACACGATTTACCATACAACGATTAACTCAGCTCTCACATTCGATAGGTTCTCAAACAAATATGGAATTTTATGAAGCCATACAGTTGATTATTCCAATTTCATTGATCCAGTTTACAACTGACTACTTAGTAACACACGGGATCTTACCAGACAAAATAATGAAGCAATTAAACAGCGTAAGCCACAAAAATGCAGAAATAATTAGTACTAATGGACCTAACGATCACAGCATAGCATCGGTCAAGTCTAATTGCATTTCAATGTTAAAAAGCAAACAAAAGAAGACGGTGAACAGAGCAAACAAGTTCGTTCACTTCGTAAAATCAATGCAGACATACTTTAAGAAGACAGCAGAACTTTGAACAGAGACCAGGAAAACAGCCTGATAAATCTGTTGCAAATCCTAGTTTTACAAACGCTAGCACTAAATCTAAGCTGTCTATTTCATACCTTTAAATGTGGACAAAATTCCAACTGTACCACTATTGGACCCAACACTGCCTTTAACAACTGCATTAATTTCAGGTTGCTAAAGATCAACAACATTCAGAACGATTTGGGGAAAGAGATCGACATTACGGAGGCGTAAGAAATTAATACGAAACACTGGGTGAACGTTAGGATGCTTGAGAGTTGTATGAATAACAACTTTACTGGGGTTTATGGCTAAAGTTTTCAAGGAAAAGCTAATATACAACAAAGTTTTAAAACATGATAAAATAGTAACCTCTGCCATAAGTAAGTGTTGAACAGTATTGATGATAGTAGTGTAATAAGCGATAATGAAGTAAGTCAATAGAAATGTAATATGATAATTACTCTGAATAACAGATACAAGGAGATATAAAATGTAATCAGTAAGAAAGTCTGCAACTTAGAAAGTCACGATATTGAAGATCTCAATACGAATTTGAGAGGAGAGAAAGAAAATAAAGGAGAAAGAAATATTAGAGAACAGCCAATCTATAATTTTTACATAGAATCACACAATAACGTAGATAACGAAGAAAGTGTGAAGCACGTTAAAACATACAACAAGGATACAAACCTGACAGAAAAGCTTTAACTCTCGGTTGTATACATTTCCAAAATACAAACGGAAAGGTATATTAAAATCGTAGGACTAGGAAAAAGAGTTTTATTTTGACAACCCGAATGACAAAAAAAAAAAAAAAAAAAAAAAAGAAAAGAAAAGAAAAGGTAATCTATCTATTTCATTACAGAGAATAGATTCTGTTGATTATTATCATTATAACCATATTTCCGATAAACTGAAAAACAACATAATGTATTACATCAACGACAAGAATGAAACAAGGACTGTTTTAATTCCAGGTGGTTTTCACAAACATTGAAACGTACATTAAAAAAGTCAGCAAAGGTATGACTGCTAATAATGACAGTGAAGAAAGTATTGAAATCGAGTGCCTAAAATACGATTCAAAGTTCTGGTATCTTTCTATATCGTGTGCCTAAAATACGATTTAAAGTCCTGGTATCTTTCTATATCGAGTGCCTAAAATACGATTCAAAGTCCTGGTATCTTTCTGTATCGAGTGCCTAAAATACAATTCAAAGTCCTGGTATCTTTCTATATCGAGTGCCTAAAATACAATTCAAAGTCCTGGTATCTTTCTAAATCGAGTGCCTAAAATACAATTCAAAGTCCTGGTATCTTTCTAAATCGAGTGCCTAAAATACCTTTCAAAGTCCTGGTATGTTTCAAAATCGAGTGCCTAAAATACAATTCAAAGTCCTGGTATCTTTCTGTATCAAGTGCCTAAAATACAATTCAAAGTCCTGGTATCTTTCTAAATCGAGTGCATAAAATACAATTCAAAGTCCTGGTATCTTTCTAAATCGAGTGCCTAAAATACGATTCAAAGTCCTGGTATCTTTCTATTCATTTGTGGAACACCATATATATTATATTTGTTATACTCATTCGTGCCATAAAACTGGATCTTATTCTTTATGTCGTTGCAGTCAATTATCTGTCACTGCAGGAATACTTAATTAACCTGTATCTGTCATTGGCAGCCTCATTTCATAACCATATATCGGTTTTACCATGTTGTAGTAAAAGTCGTACATCAACCAATTATGTGGTTTTAGCCCAGTGAAGCCACCATAAATGGGTTTCATTATTTTGATTTTCATGTTCTTTAATCCTACTGACACCAGCTCCTTATTTATGATCGTTCTCCTTGCAAATGAAAAATATATTTGGCATCTTTGAAATTTCTTTTCATTGGCAAATATTTTCCACATCGTTATTTTGCGTAGATTTTCAATCTGTTTAGCGAACATATAATTATTCATGAGTTTGAAAAAAAGTCCTTTTGTAAAGTCACCGGTTTCTTTTTGTCTTAGAGTGGTATTCATTTTATTGTAAGATTTTCACTATAATTCTTGATCAGATAACACGACTCTGTGTATCTTCTTTAGTTTCAATCCTAACTGAGCATGGAACTTCAAATTAGATAGTAGATAGCATATCTCTCTTTGTTTTTTTAACGTTTTCTTCTCTACCAATTTCGTCCGTAATGATGTTAAATCACATTCTTGTGGTATTAGTTTTCAGGCGCTTATGGCTTGTCTTTAACATAGATGTGTTGGTACCTCTAAGTCTACTTCTAAAAAATCACCTAAACTTTCATCGTCGTTCCAAGACATTAGACTGTCTTTGATGACTTTGATTTGCTGCTTGCTTGCCCATTTAAAGTTTCTAACTGGCATTAATTGAGCCATGGCCTAATAATATAAATTGTTAGTATTTAGGTACATAATTAATGACTTTGACCTTGACTTATCGTATTCTCCATCGTCTTTTATTTGACCTTCTCCATCAATATAGTACTGATGACTTGATTTAGCGTATCTATTTGGTCTCCTGCTAAATCCTCATCTAATTCCCAATTCAATCAGGAAAATGTTATAATAAGTTCGCACCTCTTTCATAGTCTGTAATTAATTGTAATTCTACGTTACTTAAATATCAAGCTAACACGATGAGCTAGTCCCGATGCATTGTAATAATGTATTGTATCTAGTTTGTAATCATTCACTCAGACATTATTCGACTTTTTAAAATATCACACAACATTAAAATATCTTTCCTGACTTAGAGGTAATTCAAGTCACCAAAAGATTTAAATTTTAAATGTTGCATGACATCTTTTACGTTCTGGGAATCATCATCTGTTACTGATCCACGGAGACGTTACTAAAATTTATCGATTGTGGTAAATTGATTTCATTAAACCTTGTATAATCATAATTGTTCTCGTAGGGGTAAATATCTTTTCTCAAAATCTAAGTTTCCGTGTTTTTGGTGTTATCACATATGGTTTAGAATCTTTGCAAGTTGTTCTAATGATTGTCCCATGAACCACACACAAACTCTCTAAACTTTTTTACTTATTTTTTTTTTGCAAGTATGGTTCAACATAATTAAAAAATAAATACAAATTCTGACAATTTCCAACATAAAATCTATACTCATTTACTTCCTTCGTGATTGTACATCAATCATCTTGTTACAGTTTGTCCACACTTGCAAGTAATTTTTTTAAAAATTGTTTTCTATGATCAGAGCATCTCGTCCATTACGATACCAGTCTGATTTCATCAAGTTAACGTATTCTTGGCATCTTTGGTATTGTGTCTTGCGCCGTTCCATCTAGTCGACTGACTTTTTTTCCCGCATTTATAACATCTAATAGTACCAATTTATTTACTACTTAAATCCTATAGCTATGGATCTAATTCTGTTATAGGTCTCTAAATCATTTTGCCATGTACGACATTATAAGTTTTTAAGTCGCCAATTATTCTGTTCATTTGGTCTGTTCAGACACGTTAAAACTCAACTGCCCAGATGCTGAAACTATTTGCTTCAGCAATATTTATAGCGGTCCTTCCTAGAATTATTTGCTTGCAAAAAGTCTGAGTAGGAAAATTGAATATTTCCATTATTGGTGATTATGGAAATTATAGTGTCATACAAAATGATATTGCAATACCGGCAGACATCTTGAGACATTTTAAGATAGATTGATTCATGATACAAAATGTCATAATATCTGTCCTTCAGTATAATTTGTTTTATTGTATATTGTGAAGGTTCTTCGAACGTAGGGGGTGACCAATTTTATGTTTTTTTTTTACTTTGACTAGTTTGCATTTATTTTAGTAACACAATATTTTCAGCGGGTTCCCAACAGTTAAAATAATCGTCGTATACTTTCATTTCACTAGGACATACTTTAATCATTCATTCATTTCGTCTTAAAAATCGTTTATTCTTTGTACATGCCATCTTGTTTGTTGTAAAGAGATACCTCAGCCTTGTAAAATACTCCGTCCACATTTTCTCCTTTAAGTCTTCCTTTTTATGTACAACAGGGACATTTAATACTACTTGTCTAAGTTTACAGATCTCTTCCGTAAAATTTAACAGATATTCTTTAGTAAAGAGAGATTTATATTTTCAAATCCTTACAGTCTGCCCTATTTTATATTTTGTGTTCCAAAGGTGTCAACTATCAGATATCCCAATAAGTTGATCCAAAGATTAGCTCTGTTGCTCGGATCGCTGGCTTCAATTGGAGTCGTATCTAATGACCTGTGATAAGTTTTGTAATATCCATCGGTTAGCTAAAGCAAAACATCTACCAATTTTCTGGTTGTAAATTGAGTGAAATATCTCCACATTTCAGTTTTCAAAGCTGTATTCAATCTTTTCATTACATATTCTTTGTTATCGGAGTAAGTGGAGGATTATTCGATATTTTCTTTCCTCAGTACTTAGCCTTGCCATTGTAAAATTATTTCCCTTATCGAACTGTATCTTTTCCGGTTTTCGCTTTTTACAGATTTCTCTAAATCATATCTATCGTTTCCTCTTTTATACTTCAATATCTAAAACAATCAAAAGGTGCTTAGATCCATTATCATCATTCTGGAATGATTGAATGTCAACAGTGCCTGCTTGAAAGTGATCGTCTATATGGCTGACATAAAACCTTTTGTACGGAAATCGTTTTCTCTCTTGCTTGTGTAATGTGTATGTAGATTATTCAGTTATCCATTTTTCAATTCAGCGTATTTTATTTTCTTTTTGTTTTGTTTAATTCGTTTCTACAATTCATTGATATTTGTGTAAGCAACTGGATTTTCGGGTTCACAGTACATATACTTCAGATATTCCTCTTTATCAATCATTTATTTAAACTTTTTTGTTGCGTTTAAATGAGCTATATTGTGTTCAATTTCAAAATATTTAAAGGGTTAATATGGATATTTTTTAATTTTGTGTTAAGGCAACGTTGTCGGTATCTGATAATAATGTTTATTTACTTTGGAGTTTGGATGGATCAAACTTTGAGTCAAACCATGGTCTAACATAGTCGTTTCGAAAACATAACGTGCGAGAGGGTACAAACATTAATCTTCCCATCTCTAGCATCAAAAAGAATATTCTTTTATGCTTTAGAAAGACAGGAGAATTGGAAATTAATCTCTGTGATAATAAAATAGACATCAGAAGCTTGTTTATTTTGAGGTATGATACAGGTATTAATTTCACATTCGAAACAATTTAATTTCTTGATCCTTTTTCAGCTGTCTTTATATTACAGCGTCAAGACGTTTAAACCTTTGCGAGATCTCCCTACAACCACTCGACAGAAACAAAAATTGGATTTAGTTTGATTTCCAACGGTCTCGGGGACTGCAATTTTTAAATTTCCTCTGATAAATTCATCGTTAAAAGTGCCAAATTCAGTATATGTATGTAATCTTTTGACTGGACTACGAAGACTGAAAAACGATGTAAAATATTAAATGTTAAATTCCTGTTTTAAATGATTTTCCTGTTGGTTTATTATCATCACGTCAAGATTATTTCATCAAATGTACAATGTTTATTTTAACTTTTTATCCCGTTTGATCGTCTCAGTACAGCTTAACTTAGTATTGACGCACTGTGGCAACTTAGTGTACAGATAGAGAGAAAGACATTTATGAAAACAAGAACGTCAAACACAAACAAACAATACTAATTCATTTACTTTACTCCTCAACATACGTTTTGTGCAACCATTTGACCATATATCCTAAGGACTTTCAGGATTGTATATAAACACTATGGTTGCCACAATAAATACCGTAGCTGCAAGACAGTATAATTGTTCTTGTTGTATTTTTTTCAGATTGGGGTCATACTCCTACTCATGCCTGAGCATAAAGCTTGAGGAACGTCCATGTTGTGGTTGCTACAAATAACACATGATTACAAACACAGCTACAGAGATGTGTATAATACAAATAGCATGGTTCTTCGGTGAAGATTTAAACAATTCCATAACTTCAAAAGTATCTAATTTTCCTCTCCATGATCTACAATAAATATAAAATATCTTTATCAGTTTTTAAAAAAAGATACAATTTGTTTTAAAATGACGGTACTTTATTGTTTAGACACAAATCAAACGAACATTCTCAATATGATTTCAAATATTACCGCATACTAACTGTTTATAAAATGAAAAATATGATCCATATACTGTTCATAGTTTCAAAATATCATTATTATAACCGATACAGACAGGTTTAATATCAAATCAAAGTAAAACTACAGGAAAATGTCTTGTATTTGATATTAGTCTTACTACAAAACGCATCTCTAAGGTAAATAACGTACACACGTTCTGTAGTCATGTTATATGCGCATGTCAAAATTGTGCCTGTGTTATGTACACAATCCCAACTGAACGATGAATACAATTTTATTGATTCTACTACAAAGGAAATAACTGCAGCGCAATCAAGAAATCAATCGACAGATACACAATTACTTTATTACGAGGCCCAATAGAGCATGTAAATTAGTAACTAGCAAGTGTTGTTACATGTGTCGAATATCCAAAATTCCGTGTGCGTATGAATATGTCGTTTTTTTTTGTTGTTGCAGCTATCACACACATTCATTTATTTCACAGTTTTTTTTAATAGTTTAAAAATGAACTACTGTAGTTCATTTTTGAACTAATGGTATCTTCTTCTCTAGTTTCCTCTATTACTTTTACAGTCCCACTTATTTCCCCAGTACATCTTGAATTTTTTTCCTTTTTCATTCTTGTAGTTTAGAAATTTGGTCAGAAGTAAGAAGTTTATTTACGTATGTTCGAATTTAAGATCTTTAACATCACAACTTCCACATTTCTCGCAAATTTAGGAACAGATTATCGACGAAAACCAAAATTAGACGTCTACCGAGAGAAAGACAAATGGTAGTCAACATAGTGATGATATTTCAAAAGGAATACTGTAAGATCGGATCGACATCCAGGCTTGTGCAACTTTAACCAAATATTTTGATACAACACAAATTTATGTCGGAATGTGCCAAACTTAACCAGTGATCTTTTGAAATCAGTGTTCTCGTGAATAACAATTTGTATGAATGTATATAAACCTCTTAGCTAGATTTTACTGTATGTACATGAGTTTCTAACTACAGTCCAATTATAACTAAGAATATATTGTAACAACCTAGGACTTTTTATGAAAATCGCATAAACATCACATATATTACTAATTTTAATTATTTATGGTGGATCGTTTATCTTATCAACAGAACTACAAAGATCATTTTAGAAACTATGCAGCAGCTCTTCCTTCTTTCAACCCCTCTAAACTACAAATGTATTGTTGATTTACATTATGTCGATAGACTCTCAGCCGTAGGCGTATTGTTGATTTACATTATGTCGATAGACTCTCAGCCGTAGGCGTATTGTTGAATTACATTATGTCGATAGACTCTCAGCCATAGGCGTATCATCAAAAAAAAAAAAAATATTGGCTCTAGTATTAAAGGCTTTTTTTTATAGCAAGATACAAATAGAAGTTTTATTTGTTAGGACCGAATGAAACAAAGTTTTAAGGCCCATGATTAAAATGCACATATCAAATAGTAGAGAACAGGCTCGAATGTGTGCCAATGGAATCAGATTAGAAGAAAGCTGCCCAATCGTTTAGCAAATTACGACACCATCACAAATATTCTCGCATTTAAGCGTGTTAATAGAGAGTTGTTATCGCAATGCGTAATATCTGCATAGGAGTCCAACTGAAAAACCTTCCTTTCCGGTTTTCTATTTCCAGTTTCTAATGATTTACTGCGATTGACAACTTTAGCAGAAAATGTTAAATTCAGAACAATAAAATTAAAGAGGTTAGAAGAGACTAATTTCTTCTAAGACAATTTGAAAACTTAACGCGTATTTCGACATTCATCAAAGAAACAAATACTCTACGCAACGTATACTTACTTCCTTGTTACAGATTTAGAACGCACACGTAATCTTATGAAATACATTTTCAAGACATCAAGATACATTGTTGTTGTCCTCGTCTATTCCTCCACTTTATGGAGAACTGCGAAGTCAGTACACACAGGTGATAATGGTACCCAAATTACTGTGCTCAAACCCTAGAGTTTACATACATGTATTTCATACCATGGTACAAGCAATACCTACTAGCAAATGTATACTTTTTACTGAAGCACCTGAAAATCATACTTCATATGAGGGCGTCGTTATTTACAGCATCCGTCTGACAAATCAAATAATTCTTTTCAGGCTGGTCACTAATTTCCTAGTGCTTAAAGCCTGGGTCAACCGGCCTGATTTGTCTTTCATCACTTTGCCATAGAAACCCAAAATTGGACCTGGGGAAAAAGAAAGTAAAACGAAAACAAAGCGTCATAAAATTGTGGCACTAGTCGGCGCTGTGAGCTTTTCCAAGATACATCTACGTAATGGAATATGAAAGAAAGCTGCAAGTTCTTAGTTTATTGTAAACATAACTAAATTACACACTTACAGTTAGAATGCTGTTAAAATAATTGGTTTGTACGCAATCTGACATCATTGTTGATATCGTGCTCACTATGGCTTCATAACACTTGATGAAGTCAAAACTTCATCGTGGTTAACAACAAAATACCAAAAACCAGTATTTGCACATTATGTATGTAAATACAATTCGGGGCCGGAACTATTTGCTCTTTCAGAGTAGGTTAATTTTTTAAAGGGTAAATAAGATTATGAATAAATTTGAAAGAATGGGACTGTATAGAATGAACCCTTATTTTCACTTACCACTTTGATGAGATACCAATTTCATGTAAATGCGGATTTTATTCCCAAACTACGGATAAAAGTAACGATTTTTGTGGCAAGATCTATTGGTTCACCTTGCTACTTGATTATTTAAATCACTGTGTCTTCTTTGGTTCAAGTTTGAAGTTGTCCTTTGGCTGCTTCCATGTTCCTTTAGTTGATAGAAGATGATAGCATTTTCAGTCTTTTTAAAGTCAAACCTATTTGTAACGTTAGTAGATTGTACATGCAACCTACATTGGGATTATTATTTTTTTAATTGGATTTTGCTGTCGTAGGAAAACATCGGTTGCGTATTTAAAATGCCAACACGCTATTATATCATTCATAAGAATATTAAACTGTCTGCAAACTAGAGATATCCTAATAATTCTACAAATTCTTTTAAGTATGTAAACTTGGTTGTATTATATATATATATATATATATATATATATATATATATATATATATATATATGTGTGTGTATATATATATGTGTGTGTGTGTGTGTCTGTGCGTTTGTGTTAAGCACTATAATTTTCTAATTTTCATTGTGAACATTTTTGAGTATGAGAAAACACGCTCTTCACAATTCAACTCTTTCAGAATTATCGCTGTCGTAACTTTTTTTTTAACCCGGAGGTCATCGAAGCCTGAAATCAGGTCAAATGTGGCGGCTCAGACGTGTTACAATGTGACGTCATTGGTATATTATGACGTCTGCTCACGTGCTACTTTACACGTCATCAAACATATGTTCCATTGCTAAATGTAAAAACAAACATCTAAGGTTTTTTCTTCTCTATCTGATACAAGATCTTTTGATTCTGCACCAAAGACACATAAGAACAAAGTAAGAGTAAATACAATCTAAGTTAAGTATCACAGAATTATAAAAAAAAAAATGTTTTTTTCCAGGTGAATCTAACAACCAAATTTACAGCACTGTGGCAGTGGTATGATCCTACTTAGAAGAAGTAATGCATTGTGAGGCGTATGGTGAGAACATTAATTTTTTATTTATTTGGAGGGGGGACCTTTTATTGACAGGTTATATCATGTTAATTATTATTTGTTTATCAACATTCATTCTTTTTTGTCCGCAATAGTTTTGATTTGTAAAACAATGTCCATTTTCATTTTTTTCAAATATTCCCTCTTTTTTAATTCAAATAATGTAGATCGTTTGTGAAATCGTTCAGTTGATATCGATGACTAAGTGGTACGAGTTTTCTGAGTTTTGATATTGACTGTTTAAATTGAACAAAAAACTTTAGGCAACAATATACAAGGCTAATATTTGATTGATTGTCAAGAATTAGCATTCTATCAGAAAATGCTCACCCTTATTGATGTCATGACGTCATATCACAAAAATAGTTCGCGACACTGATGCGGAACAATTAACATAGCACCGTAATGGAATAATTAAATGTCCTTGACGTAACGTGATAAATAGAACGTTACTCGAGTGTTCATTTGACATGCAAGTTATGACACTCGTGGAATAATAAAACATGTCGCTCGCTGCAAGCAGCTCATGGCATATAATATTTCTCAACTGGTCTCATAAATTTCACATAAAAAGAACATTCGTTTAAGAACCTTTTTTAAAACAAACTTCCTGTGAATAAATATGACTGGATGTACTTTTAGACTGAAGCACATTATATGTAAATACCTCGTAATTAGACACAGGTAAGCTATTCGAAATGTTATTGAATCGTTGAATATCGCAGAAGCCTACACATACTCCTCAGGGTGATTAAAAGTACTCTAGGACTACAGTTTCCAAAGATGCCATATCCATGCTATATCTTTTCGCGCGGACTACCTATAGGGACCAATGATGGCACAAACTTACGTAATTCGTTCAGAGATAACAATGCGACTTCAAAAGACAGTTTCAGTTACTACAAAGGTTATGGAGTCAACTTCAATTGACAAAATTAGAAATCTTTGACAAATATGAATTTTGAGTCACATAAATACAATACAATACAATACAATACAATACAATACAATACAATACAATGCAACACATACATACATACATACATACATACATACATACATACATACATACATACATACATACATACCTGAGATGCTATGCATCACGGTAAACGAATTGTTGAAATTTACAACAACATTTCTATCGCGGGAGAAAACAGATGTATCAAACTACATAAGGAAAAGTCATTTATTTACAAATATATTAAAATTCTTTCACCTTGTAAAGTCGTAGACATGAAAAATTATATCAGCTAACGTCATATGTTCGAATTGTAGTGATAGAGACAGTGACAACGAAAGATTGAAATTGTCAGGAATATTATCTATCGTTGATTTATACAGACGTTTCAGATACTTGTGAATTACATGGCCTTCCCAATACACGTTATTATTCATACCAATCTACATTATAACAAAAATATGTAAAAATTACAAACATTTTTAAACTATGACTAATATTACTGTTAGTACTTTAATGTTGAACGTGTTTTGAAAGACGAGGTAGTTTATAATGAAATCTCTTCGTTGCTTGAATGTAAATCAAATGTTCAAACAATACTGCTTTTATTTCCGTAAGAAATTAGTGAAGGTGATGGTATACCAGGTGGGCACAACATGAACTCAGTAATTCTGGCAAATTTTCAGAAATCAGCGCCTTTACACACATAGGTACTTTTTCACAGATATTTAAAGTAGAAATATTGTAGGTACGGTCAACACTTATCAACATTGCAATAGCAACAAGTTAGGATAAAATATCTCCAGCATTTACTACATCATTCCATTATATATGACGGCATCCATAACTAATTGGATTAAATATATAGGTTCAGTGTACATTTAAACACCAGTCATCTAGCGATCGGATTCAGACATGTTCATCGTAGACATTGTGCGATTTTTAATTTCATTTTCATAACGCATGCTATTGTCTTCATTTCCTTTGATTCTTGTTTGTAAGAACCAAAATTGTGCCAAGCAGCGAGAATCGGGACATATGAAACAAGCCAGACTCCATGCGATCGTCATGTCTGTTGACATCAGATGGCTGTATATTTCTAAGATTATTACGTCTATTCGCATCAGATGGCAGTATATTTCTACGATTGTGATGTCTATTCAGATCAAATCGTAGTATATTTCTAAGATTGTTATGTCCATTCACAATCAGATGGCAGTACATTTCTAAGATTGTGGTAAAATATATATCATTCCAGGAGATAAAAAGCAGTCCAAAAGTATTAGTCAAGGGATAGACAGGACAGACAAATGAATAGAAGAAGAAAACGTTGGTAAGAATTATATAGATAATAAGGACAAAAACGGCCAGTCTTGCAATCGCAACTGCACACGGTTTAAATGCAACGATCATGAAAAAAACACACAGTCTTGCAATCTCAACTGCATACAATTTAAAGACAACGATCATGAAATAAACACACAGTTTTGCAATCGCAACTGCACACGGTTTAAAGACAACGATCATGAAATAAACACAAGTTTTGCAATCGCAACTGCGCACGGTTTAAAGACAACGAGCATGAAATAAACACACAGTCTTGCAATTGCAACTACACCCTGTTTAAAGACAACGATCATGAAATAAACACACAGTCTTTCTACATTTCATCTAAGCTAACAACAATATAAATTCTGATACCTTCTTTACGACAGCGCGAGAAAAAAACACCGTTTTGTATACACACACATAGTTCTTTTATCTGACATTTAATAAATGTATTTGAAAGAACCTGGTAACATAATTATATGTGATGTTACAAACTGTGGAAATATAAACTTAGTGCTAGATTTGATAGATGCAGACTACATGCACTTCATCGTCCATGTTGTCATCATCTGTCCAACATTTATATTATACAAGACTGAAAACACGAAATGGCCTTTTAGAGATGGCAATGTAATTGTGATAGACCCTGATGATAAATTATACAATTGGTTATATCTACTCGTGCTTTTAGTTGGTGCTGAATTCAATGTAAGATTGTATCTATGGTTCTTGGTCGAATAACACGATTTTATGTATCTTCTTTAGTTTTAGACCTAACTGAACATAAAACTTTAAATTACGATAGTGGATGACGTATCTATATTTTGTTCTTTAACGTGCATAATAACGTATGCACTGACGCTTGTAATATTTTTCTCCTCTATTAAATTCTTTTGTAATGATGATAAATCACATTCTCGTGGGATTAATGTTTCTGACGTTAACAATTAGTCTTTGAAATATTCGAGTAGCTGTGCTGGTGTCTATAAATCTAGTTCTAAAATACAACCAAAACTTTTCATCATCTGTCCGAGACATTAGATCATTTTTTATGAGTATGATTTGTTGTTTGGAGGCCCATTGAAAATTTGCAACTTGCATCAATTAAGTCATGGCACAATCATACAACTTGTTTTAGCATCTAGGTACTTAGTGAATGATCTTGACCTATCGTATACCCTGTCATCTCTCATTTTACGTTCATCACTGACATAGTACTCGTGATTTGTTTGTGGAAATAAAATGTTTCGTATCTTCTTCCGTGGATATCATTTTAGCAGTGTTTTTAGATCTAAGTTCTTCGTACACAGTTTCCGTTTTTTGTATTAAAAAAATATTTTTTATTCTGCAAATGCTCGTAAGTATTCTTAACACATTATGCTCCTCTGCATACTATAGGCTCGTGGTCTTTGTGGTCGTTTCTGTAATCATATCTGATGTGAAGACAAAATCCTGATGGTATATATTTGGCTGTTTGCAATGTCCATGTTTATAGGAGTCCTGTTTGCAAATGTTTATTGGTTTCATGATACTTCGAAATCACAATATAGAACATACGGAAGTTTTAGCTGATGTTGATAATTTTTGAATTTCAGAACAGAACCCATTTTAGGCATTATTCCTTTTGTGTTATATACGTGATTACCTATTGCATGTCATTTATATCAGCTGCAAATACAAATGGAGAACAACATTAACCTTGCATTCTGAAACTTTGCCTTTAATATTATATTTCATACCTTCTTGAATAATATTTAACACTTTGCCAAGAACACCTAGTTTAATCAATTTGCACCATAGATTATCTCTAACAACATGATCAAAAGCTTTTTCAAAGTCATTGAATCCACAATATCTTTTTTTTATACCATTATTTATCATTTTGGCAATTAAACCATGCATAATGAATATATAAAAACTCTAGTCCCCATATTGTTACTAAAACCTAGATGTGATTCAATACAAACATAATATATTTTAGCCAAATTCACCAGTCTTACATTCAACATACTTGTGAAAAGTTTTCCGACTGAACTGAGAACAAACATAATATCTTTTAGCCAAATTCATCAGTCTTACATTCAACATACTTGTGAAAAGTTTTCCGACTGAACTGAGTAGGGTAATACCTCTGCAATATGTCCATCATTAACATGTCATTTCGTTTGGAAGGGAACAATATATCCATCTATGTTCTTGGAAAATGATCTGTATTGAAAAAAGTATTAAGTAATTTAAGTAAAAAATGAACCTGTGTTTCAGCGCCAAGAATCAAACATTCATTTAAAATTATATATGGTCCACACTTTTCTCCACTATTTAAAGTGTGCAATGCTTAAATAATTTAGTTATGAGAACTCTCAGTATTGAATTTATCAAACATGATTTAGAACTTACCCTTCGCATAGCGTTCGCTAAAATCAATTATATTATCATCAAGACGATAATAAGGAACTAAAGGGTTATTAATCGACTGGAAATACTGAGCCATGTATGAGAATGAAATATTTGTTTGTGGAGAACAAGATGTGTCCTTTAATAACTTTTAATATTTGTTGGCATTAATGAAATGCACTTCACACAATTCTTCCAATCTATATTTTCTTGCAGTCATTTTTATAATTGGCATTGGATTTTATCCTTTCAGGTCTTCTAACATTGTCTTTGATTTTCTAAACTCATTCAGATTGGATAAGAATTATTTCTTCTTTAATTGGAAATTAAAACTATACAATGGTGGTGTATAACGTTTGTCCGACCTCGGTAGAACAGCATTAGTACGTTTCTGATGTATAGGTGTGCATAAGCAATTTGAAATATGCATTGATTTATACCAGTATTAATATAATCGTACGTACAATCAGAACTTAGCAGGCTATTGACATCTTTTAAATATTGTACTATGTTATGGGATCTTAAGTTATTTATATATTCATCTTCATACATTGTATTCCAAACAAAGGTATTTTCAATTTCAACGCATGCATGATTTTCATACGTATTTTCAAAAACTGAAGACGGAAAAGAAAATGATAAGGAAAGTAGGCAATGGTCTGAAAAAATGTTCGCATCATCAACCACAAGCGTATTTGCATACATGAATCAAGATTGACTATCCCCAACGCACCAGTCTTGCACTTTAGCATCATCATCATCAGCTGGAGATAGTGTGTTGCTGGGGGATGTTAACGTTGATCTGCACGATACATTTTAATGATATTAAACCAATCAGGGAATTCGCCTACTACCACATTTCCATTCACTACAAGCTTAAAGCGATATTTCAGTGTCACATGGGTGTTTGGCATTCAACGTGCTCTCATGCGCTCAGGCCAGATGTTTTCTTCTTCTGGCGGCCACAATTTTAAGCGGGAATATGCAGTACCCTTGATCTTGTAATCACGACTCAGGATAGTCTCCATGTCTCAATTATCTCAGAATGCAACAATAATTGGTCTATTGGAAGGTTCATCTGTTGCAGAGACCACGAACTGGACATTGTTCTCTTGATGCCCCATTCATCAAGTCGGTGAGCTAGAACTAGATACATGTCTGATGGATCAGTTTAGGGATAATTAATTGTAAATGAGATCCCTGAGGACATAAAAACACTCCGACTTTCAGTAATTCCTCTGAATATCAAATTGTTACGCCTGCTTCCCATGTCAAAATCTATTGATTTATATACTAACGTTTTAAGAGCATTGCATTAGAATCAAGAGTGGGCTGAAAAAAGCTTCACAACAGCTATTATGCGATTTGAAAGTTATTGTTGAGAAAACACGTGATTCTGTCAAACTTCAACATTACAGATCTTAGAAAACAAAGTAAAAGGTTTATCATGAAGAGACATAGTGACACAAACTGTCGTATTTACAGAAGAATGCATAACACCCGAGCTGAATCTGTGCCTCTTCTTGCGTTCCACCACGTCACAAATTTCAGCCCTGGAATTGCTAGTATCCACCATGTTTGAGGCATTGTCACGAAGCGGAATAAATCTATTACCGATGTAATCACCAAACTCAACCTTTTCAGAACCCACTGGCTTTTTTCGGACTTCTAGATATTTAAATTATATATAAAACTTATGACGACAACACAGCTAACATCATCAAAATTTAACATAATCCAGAGTTTCCACGATTAAAAGCGACAGAAGAGAAAAACACATCCACAATGCCTGCCATCAATCACGTGATGGTCTATACGGATGATCTCTTGAGAAGCTTATTGTAGATTCCACAGCATGAAAGAAGTATTTATTATCCTTATGTTCAACATTAATATGCGCATTTTATTTCTTGTAACCATTTAGGTGATTTTATGTATGATGTTCCACTGTATCTATCTGTATGTAATGTCCAAAACTTCTATCCTACCAAAAGACAAATTTGTCTCCTGACTTTTTCCCGATAAAATTATTTGTGCAGCATTTCAAAAAGACTATCAATTATCTTTTGAATTTCATTTATGTTTTTTGGTATTTAAAGACTTTTTTCTGTTACACCTATATCTAAATTTGGTCTGTTTTCTGTTTTCATTGCGCGTGTTGCCAAGTCAAGCTGAACATTTATATAACCAAACTCTCTAATTTTCCTACAAGTCCTGATTATTTCACCCATAAAATCTATACTCATTTAAAGCAATAATTAACGAGTCCTGGAGTCTTCAGGTAATACTTCAATTTCTTTATGCATATCTGTTAATTTGTCTTATTTGTCGAAAGACTGACTTACGGCGGTTGTAATTGTCTTCTTACACTTTTGTGTATTGAACAATAAATTATTGTAGGCATTTACTACAGTACTATTTATTCAATACAAAGTTAGTTAGAAATTTACTTTACTTGTGATCGTTACAGTTTTTCGACACTCGCGAGCAATTTGTTTCCGATTGTTTTCTCTATTCTTAACATTTCCTCCATTACGATATAAATTTCGTGTTACCAAAATTGGTATTTTTGTTTCATTTTTCCATCTGGTCGATGGAAATTTCTTCCCGGCATTTTTGTAACATATGCTCCTCATTTATTTTCTACTTGTATTTTTACAGATGAATTTGATGATGTAATTGCTCTCTAAAATCATTGTACCATACAAACCAATTAAAGTTTAAGTCGTGAATTATTCTGTTTATTTTGGTCTGTTCAGACTTGTTAAAGAAATAAACTGAGAAGATAATAAATAATATTTCTTTGACAATATTGATAACGTTCTTGTCCAGAGCCATCATTATCTGCTTGCATATGTCTGAGCAGAAACATCCAATCTTTCCCTTATTGGTGATGATAACAATTTTATTCTCATTCGAAATTCTGTTGCAATTCAAGCAAACATCTATATATTGTTTCAACGGAATAATTTCATTATGCAAAACGTCACTGTATCTGTCCTTTATTATGATCGGTTCGATTTCATTTTTAGGCCTTTCTTTGAACCTCTGAGTGATAAATTTTATGTCTTCTATTATTTAAGCGACGCAATGTTTACATGTGATTCCCAACTGTTTTAAAGGAACCATCATAGCCTTTCATTTATTTTCGTCTTCAAAATATTTTCAACCGTGTACAAAGCATCTTATTTATCGAGGAGAAAAGACTCTTCCTCTTAAAATTGCCCCCCCCCTCAAAATTCTCTTCCTTAAAGTTTTCATATTTATATACGATTGGGTCACCTAATATCATACAATTGATATTGAAAATTTCCTCCGTAAAATTAGGTAATTATTATTTTGCAAAGATAGATTTTTATTTTCAAACCATAACCGTTTGACCTATTTTATATTTTGGTATTTAGATACAAGAGTTGTTAGATACCAAATACATTAAACCAGACTGTAGACCTATTTTCTTCCTTGTTTACTTTGAATGGAGTCATGTCTATGGATCTGTGATAAGTGGTATTATATCGATCGATCAGATTAGGCAAAACATAATCCGGCTTCCTGGTCTCTTTTTTTCTTTTGTTTTTTAAAAAAAACCCCCAACTATTTACACATTCTTGTTTTCAAATTTCTCTTAAACCTTTGCACAACACAGGCTTTCTTCTCAGAGTGCGTAGTAAAATGTCCGATATTTTCTTTCTCCAACAAATCCTTAATCTTGCTGTTGTCAGATTCTTTCTCTGCATTGAACTGTATCTTTTCTGTTTTTCGCTCCTTAAAGATTCTTTTAAATGCGTCATATATATCATCACCTCTTTTCGATTTGACTTTTTCAGCCCAAGAAATATTTGGAGAAAATATCTTTCACGTTGAAAATGTATGTGTGTCCGTTATTATCATGCTCGTATGATTGTATGTCAACAATGTCTGACTGCCATTGAGAATAAACGTCATTTACATGAAACTTTTCATACTATTATCGTTTGTTTGTGTAATGTGCAGGTAGATTGTTAATTCAACCATTCTTTCGATTCACTGTATTTGATCTTCTTACCTTTTTTGATTTCCTACTATATATTATTCACGTTAGCATATGCGATAGGACTTTCAGGATCATAGAACAAATACGTAAGATGTTGCTTCTCTGTCATTTAGTTTTAAAAATATTTCTGCATTTTGAATGAGCTCTATTGCGAGAAATTGTACAGTATTTGAATAATTGTTATTCGTATTTTTCATTTTGGTACTAAATTAATAATGTCTATATCCCAAAGTAATGTTTATTTATTTCTGAGTTGCACGGGTACGGGGGGTGTGGTGGGGAATGGGGGTAGGGTTGAGTCAGTATGGTCTAACATACTTGTTTTGAAAAATACAATAAAAAAGAATATAAACATTAATTTGTCTATCCCTAGTATCAGAAAGGGTATTCTTATGTGTTTTACAAAAAGTTTGAGAATTACAGATAACTTTCAATGATTTTGACCTTGAAATCAGTATCATATTTTTCCCTGTGGGTCAAGCAGGACCATATAAACTGTAAAGTCTGAAGCATGTATTAATTTTACATTCGACACAAATAATTGTCTAAAACAATTCAGCTGTATTTATATTACATCTTCAAAATCTTGTACGATTTGCCAGATGTCTCAACAACGACTCGAGCAAAACAGAAATTGAATTGACAGAAAGTACAGCTTGATTTTAAAATGGTTTCGAGAACTTCAATTTATGAATTTCTTCTGATGGATTGAATGTTAGCAAGAGCTAAACATGGCCTAGTCCTGAAATTATGTATTAGCCTGAAGAGATTGAGAAAACGGAATAAGCTATAAAATGTTAAAATTTTAGTTGTAAGAGAGTATTCTGTTGGTTTTGTTATTTTCACCTCAGGATGAACTGTCAAAGGTAAATATTCGTTCACATATTTATTTTGACAGGTCCATTTTATAATTCCCGCCGTTTTAATACCATTGACATTTGTATGTTTTACACTTAATTCAATATTTTTTGTTACAAAAACCCATCTGATCTCTCTGTTCTGTCGATCCCCGAGGACAGTAATGTCTAATTCAGTGCACCTGACCGTCCGCGGGACAATATTCTCTGCTATCTTTCGGAGAATTTGGAAGCATTTTACTACCAGACAACCTAAGCAGTTATAATTAAGTCCTAAAAATTAAGATAAGAGCTTTCCATACAAAGGTTATGAACAGAATTATTTAATTTAGTGTAATTAATTTTCATGTTAGATACATACTAATGTCATCAAATTATTTAATTTTGTTTTTATTTCAGTTTAAAATTTAAATATCTCAGTCGAGAAAATGTAAACATTACGTAGCATGTACTGATTTATTGTAACGTGCTCGGTCATATAAAATATGTTGATACCGAAATCAATCATATATTGATCAGTGATTTCCGGTTGTTTTAAGAACAATTGAAACATAGAATAATGATTACTTTTCATACATGATGAAAATGTAATTATTGTTCACTGTGTATGACAGAAAATCAACTATAACATCATTATTCAAGTTTGGATATTCTTTAACATGTGTACATACGGCATACTGTAGTAAAATATAGATTTTCTCGCAATTGTGAAGAAATGTATCGGAAAATAATTACATTCAATATCCCATAATAGCATAAACAATCTACCAAAATAGTAATGAAACTCACTAACATACATGAAAACAACGACAATTCACAGGAGATTCAGTTTCATGAATTTAGTCTTTATCATAATGAGGTTCTGCTCTACAGTTATTAAGTACTTCTGAAAGCGGGACAGGTATAAAGTAAAGTTGTGTGTATCTGCAACAAGCACAGTGGAGAGAATGTTGACATACCTCTATGCTCCTATCATGTACTGTGACTGAAATTTTTATATATATGGTATTAGGGAAATAACGCTATGCCTAAAGCAAATAGTTGATCGAAATGACTGCTTCCATGTGCTCGAGAAATGAACATGAACTAGTCCAAAGAACACTAACTTCAGCAGTTATTAAAAAATAGTGAAAATGAACTTTATCAGAATAGACAATACTAACGTCTGAAAGTGCAGTTTATTTGGTTTTTCTTTTTGTTCCAGTTTATCTCTGAAGTCCAGGAAGTGAAAATGACAAAACAGAGCATGCAGTCTTTTGAGAGCGGCGCATCTGAAGTAAGACCAAGCTGTACATTCCATAACCCAAATTACACCGATCAATCATACACCAAAATAAAGGAAATTTAAAGTTTTTTTTAACAATACCTAAAATATACATGGTCTTTTCTAAATAATCAGGATAACCTGTGAAGAAAACATGGGAAATTCTTTTTCTTTAAAAATTAAACCCTGTACAAAGTACGAAACTGTAGATCGGAACCTGAAAACGAAAGCGGAAGTAACCATAGTCTGGAACCTGTCTCTTATTAACTCCCTTTTCCTTACAGCTATATTCCGCTCTACGATAACATATATATATATAAACGCATGAGTAACAACTGAATTGTACCATCTCTTCCATTTTCTTTGCTCTTTTGCAGCTGTGACGTTTCCATTTGTTGCCAGACTAAGTTTACGATAGCCAAAGTAGCAGAAATAGGTAATAGTTGACAGAGTGGTAAGATAGTTGATGATTACCAGGCACTTTCTTCCTACTGATATACCTGAATATTTTCGATGTTAAAGCCCTCGTTATAAGTAGTTCCACAGCAGCTGAAAGTAGCAGGATGTAAATCTTCAATAGCCGAAATCGGGCATCTGGGTTACCACCAGCCATCATAATAGTGCCTCCACCAGCTCCGACATTAAAGGATGCATGTCTAAATCGATCTTTTACCTGATGTGAAAAGCAACCATATCTTCATTTTTGACTTGATTTCAAAGCTTCCCTGGAGTTCGGCCATATGTTTGTTTTCATTTCTCTAAATAAGCCATTTGGTTCCATACATTTGCAGCTGATGACTATTTAATATCAAACGAGAAGTCGTAAAAAATAATGTGATTCCCTGATAATTTAAGTATTATGTTTTTTTTGTCCTAAAATAGAACCTTACAATAACGATTTTCTTACACGAATATTAGTCATAACTGACTAATACCGCCTAAAAGTTCATGGTTCACTGCACATTTTCATTTATTCAATTATGTAGTGGTACTTGATTACTAACCGACTATCAACATATCAAATTGTCTTTGAATCTTCAAAATAATTCAATGCCGCTGTATGCTACTATTAACTTCTGTGATCTGAGCTTTTCTGTATGTGATATCTAAAGTGCCTGGTGCAACAGAAAACGCAGACATTGTGTTTACTGTCTTGCAAAGTAGGAGTGTCTTGAATGCAAGCCGAAAGTTAATGTTGAACACAGTGTACAATAACACATTGTATGTTGTGCTAAAAGTCGCCATGGCAATAAGGAACATGTTCAGGAAACCGGCAGCCGCTTCACTTCCATCTTTGTCATTTAGTTTCTGAAATGCACATATACATACAATTAGTAACCAAGGGAATTCAATATTCAGGTCGACATTCTCATTTTTATCCTGGAAGTTGAGATATATAGAGGAAGCTGGTGCATGAAGTATTGGGTTAATCAAGTGTCAATCGTCTCTCATTCGACCATTGAAGCATCCTTACTGTATGTTTTCATTAAATTTGCTGCATAATAATCAATGGGAATATGATGGCTACTGTGTTTTCCTGATGACATTCATAACATGTTTTGTACCATACAAGTTTATTATGAGGGTCTATAATGTATTTTCCTCGTATTATAGTGATATAAACACTGATCGAAAAGTACATAACTAAGTATATAGACAGGTCGCTAGAAAAATAAAATTTGGATCGAAATTTGATCACATATGCATAAAGAATCGTCTCAAATGACACTTTGTCTTCTCTCAGTCTACAGGAAATGATATGTAGTCCACTAAATTTCTTACTGGGTTCTGAATGACTTTGGAAAAAACATTTAGTTTTTCGCAGTACAGTTTTCTATGCTTTGCAACGAAGCGTGTCTGCAGACTACTTATGTACATAATGGTTTGGTTAACGTCCCACTTATTGGCGCTATTGTAAAAATATAAATAATTACTCAGGTATAAGATGTTATATACGGAAATATGTTTATATTCATGTGTGTGTGTGTACACTTTGAACAAGTCTAATAAGGCAACTTTCGGATAAACAACACAGCAAGTTTTCTAGAGATCATATAATACAGAAGAAGACCCAAACATGGTTTCTTCACGGAAGAAACGAAAAAGAAAAAGAATAGAAAGTTTCGCAGGAAAAAAACTTTCGGCAGACCGGAATGTCAATACTGTCATAAACATATCATCGGTTAAGTTGTCTGACTTTCACGTAAGTCTTTCCGGGCCCAAAACGTACAATGTACTGGAATCAAAAGAAGACTTCGCGAGTTTTGCACGAAGAATGAGACTCAAGGAAAAGTTTAGTGACGATACTGGATAATCCAATGTCAGTAACGATGAGCCTCATAGATTCCACCCAAAGAGCTATTATGTTTCACCCCCTAGTAAAGTTCCAGCTCTAGAGTCATTTTTGTCCGCCGTGGAAAATGACATTAACTCGCACGAACAAAGCCACACCAAAAAGGACAATTTAATCCGACCGGAAAGACAATAGCTGAAAAAACTGCGCGAGATTGAGGATATTGTTATCAAGCCAGCAGACAAGGGATCCTACGTTGTTGTCATGAATAAGTCTGACTACATCGCTGAGGCGAACAGACAACTTTCAGACGAGAGATTTTATAAGGAACTCAGTCATGACCCAACAGCTGAACACGCTCAAATGGTGTGTCAGACATTAAAAAACGTGCATACCGCAGGTCACATTGATGACAAAACAGTGACTTACCTCCTACCAGTTGACCACAAACCAGGGAGATTTTATTTACTCCCTAAAATACACAAAGAAGGGAACCCGGGGAGGTAAATCATTTCCGGAAACAACCATCTCACCGGAAACATTTCTGAATTCGTTGATTATCACCTTCGGCCATTTGTGGAAAAACTACCTTCATATATCCAAGATACAACGGACTATCTCAATAAAACACCGAAAACGAACCTTCCAGATAACACTCTGATGTAACTATGCACGTCTGTTCCTAATACACCAACATCCCACACGTGGAAGGTATCACATCTTGCAGGAAGCATGGGAATGTCGCCTGATCCTTCCACGCCAACATATTATTTGGTCAAACTTTTAACACATGTTCTTAAGTTTAACAATTTGTATTCAACAACCAACACTTCCTACAAATTAGTGGAACTGTAATGAACACTAAAATGGCACCTTCGTATGCCAATATTTTCACGGGAAGACTAGAGCAAAAGCTTCTGAATGAGTCACCCTATAGACCTCTAAGCTGGTGCAGATCATTGACGACTTAGAATCAATTTGGATCGAAACGGGTGGCAGTTTTAAAACATTTCTTGAATTCGCTAATAACTTCCATCCTACGATTAAATTTACGTCAGAGTCATCAAACAGGTGCAACATCTTTTTGGATACTCAATCTACCCTCCCGGAGGGGAATATAGAAACTGACCTGTATTCTAAGCCAACTGACTCTTACCAGTATCTACTCCCAACAAGCTGCCACCCCCAGGACGTAATAAGAAATCATCCTTACGGCATGTGCCTTCGGACCAAATGCATATGCTCAAATCAGGCTACCTTTGAAAAGAGATTCGGAGAGTTCAAGGGGCACCTTAAAAGGAGAGGATACAGAAGTAGCTAGTTTATTAACAAAACAAGACTTCTCGATTGAGGAGCCCTCCTGAAATATAAAACCAAGAAAACCAACATACGCGTCCGCTTCGTGGTTACTTTCTACCTAGATGCCCCAAACTTACAACAGATCAGTCGAAAGCATTTGCACCAGATTGAATCCTCATAACGTCTGAAGGGTATATTTCAAGAAGTTGCTATGGTTGAGTACCTTAGACCTAAAAATCTGAAGGAGCGTCTGGTACGTACCAAGGTAACTTTAAACAGGACCACAGATTCAGGCACATATTGCTCCAAAGACAAGCGTTGCCTAATTTGCAAACATATGCCCGAGACCAAATCGTTTCGAAGTTCGACGACAGGAGTTAGCTTCACTATCAATCAGAAGTTAGGATATCGAACCAAAAATGTAATCTTTCTTCTAACATGCAAGATTTGTGCAACTCAATATGTCCCTCAACTTCCAGACACCTGTCCCTTGAACAATTGTTTATACGAGAGAATTTCGTCTTATTCTGCTCGGAGTCATGATTTTACCGGCCTTTCGCAGGAACTTGGACTGATTAAATTTTGCGATGTGGAATATTTAAAACATGAAATTTCGTATGGGAAACACACCCCTTATTCAGCGTAGCCAATCAGGATTAAACGTATCTACCGCCTTTTATAAATACACGCCCAACGCGGTTAGCATAACCCTCTTGATTTTCGTGCGCTATTTAAATAACTGATTCTGGAAAATTTCAAAAGATTACACTACTTCAATTGGCTTTACAACTAGTCTCTGCATCTTTATAATTTAGACATTTTCGATACCTAGACCTCAAATTAACCTTCTTTCCGACAGTGATACAATGAAGGCTTAATTAAGAATCAATCTCGCCCCAAACAGGGACATTAACACCATCGCTGTCTAGCGATTTCATACGGTACCTTTCCTCATAAATCTAATTAATTGCTATGTGCCAAAACTAATGTGCTCTACAGAGATGGACAGAAATTTGCACCCTTGCAAACCCCATGCATAAATTTACCCGCGTATAATTTATTTTGTACATTTTGTAGATGGCGTTGATATTTCGACACACATAATGTCCGTTCTTTGTTCCCAGCCTAGAATTAAGTCAAAACATTTTTGGTTCTCTGCGTGATAGGCACGAAAATCCCTTCTTTAATTTTCGCTATACAACTTTGTTGGGCTGATGACAGCATATAATAGATATGTAGTTTATCCGTTTTAAGACCGTTTATCATTTTTTGCCTCTTTCTTTCTTCTATTTTTTCACCTTTGTTTGTATATTTCCCCATGATTCAAACATGCAGGAGTGAAGAATTTCTCATGGCTTTTGTGTTTAGTGTTCGTTTTGTGGATGTAAATTGTTTCTTCCCCTGACGAAGAGCCTGTTTAGCTCGAAACGTTGGGAAACTGTTTTGTATTTCGCCTTTATCAATTGTTTTGTCAATATATGGTGAATAACAATCTTTTCAAGTGCACTCGATCCAGCAAGGGATCGCGTGTGTCAGGGATTGATTAAGATAATTGTTAAAAAAACTGAGAGCAAACACTGCAAAACTAGTTTTTTTTAACTAGCTTGTGCGCTTTCGACTCTCACTCAGTATTTTTCAAAGGTAATAACAAAACAGAGATCAACAAGAGAAAGAATAAACAGAAAAAGAAAGTCTTAAATTTACAAACTTAACATGATTCTTAATATATAATGTGATGCAGCCGTACATTATATCCTAGATAATTCATTGTCTCTTTATTAACAATAACGACAACAATATCAATAATACCAACAAGAATTACAAAAAAGCAGTAATTATAGGTAATTGATAGAACAATGAACTAAATGAACGAATTATTTAATTGAAAACTATGTTCTCTAAGCAGATAATGATTTAATATTATTGCGTATGGGTGCCCATTTGAAATCTTCTTGATTTAAGCCGCTTGGTTTCAGTGTTCTTATGCGGCGTATCCAGTAAGATTCCTTTTCTTCCTTTTTTACGGAACTCCAGTTTGTGTTTGTGGGCAATTGCAGTTAGTATACTGTCACTGTTCTGCAACTAGACTTCTGTTTGTTTGGTCCAAACAAAACAGAGAATGTAATTTATCTCATTACAAATAAGATTTGCGGCCTTCACTATTTCGGAGAAACCGAAAAACTAAACAAAAGGATAAATCTTTACAAATCTGACTGGATGACAAAGAAATTAATACTTCTACTAAATCTATAGATCCTTAATTATATATATATATATATATATATATATATATATATATATATATATATATATATATATATATATATATATATATATATATATATATATATATATATATATATATATTCACCTAGCTCTTATGCACCAGCGCCTCAAAAGAGAATAGAACAAGGTCGAAATAACAGTATATATATATATATATATATATATATATATATATATATATATATATATATATATATATATATCATTCAGCAAGTAACATTTTTTTTCATGATAGACAGGGATGACGCCAATTCCTACGCAACACATTAACTAACGTCACATAGCGACGATTACGAAGGTCAGAGCTTAAAACTAGTTTTCGAGAAGAAATGAAAAGAAATATGCATTTTAAAGAGCATAAGGTAACTTAAAAACTGCAGTTCCCAATTATCTTCCCTAAATTTAGGACATTGCAAACATTTTGAAAGAAGAGCACAGAAGCGTCATTAACCCCTTGCCCTTGCTACCATAGATTGGGAAAATGTATATATAT
This sequence comes from Margaritifera margaritifera, assembly GCA_029931535.1. Classification (NCBI taxonomy): domain Eukaryota; kingdom Metazoa; phylum Mollusca; class Bivalvia; order Unionida; family Margaritiferidae; genus Margaritifera; species Margaritifera margaritifera. The sequence continues at coordinate 5,078,875 of JAQPZY010001660.1, read as the reverse complement.
ATATATATATATATATATATATATATATATATATATATATATATATATATATATATATATATATATATATATGAAAGAAAAACTGAGAAAATAACAGTGCAAAACTGGTATGAAACTAGCCCAAACGTTTTCGGAATCTTCGGATTACTTTTTGAAGGGCACAAAGACACAAATAACGATTACACAAACGAAACCAGAACAAAACACAAACAAGTAAGTACTATACAGAATCTACAAGACGTTTGCTGTAAATATGTACATAGACAATACAAGAAAAATAAATAAAACGAGCAAGGTTGAACAAGGTTGAACGTTGCGACATTTCAGTATTTGTAAGGCGGAAATGGCTAGAACAAAGGACACCAAATGATGACGTAAGTAAGTAGGTCAGCAATGAAACCTTTGCGCCAACTACAAGTGTCCAATTACATTTTATTTGTATCCCAGATCTAATATTTTGTTGAACTGGCGGTTTCTTAAAACTTACAGAAGTTATGTTCTAAAGTAGTATTGCATAATTGAGTTTGTACTAATTAAAAGCTGTAAAAAACGCTTTTAAATAAATTTATATATGCGTGTTGTATATTTTTGACATTTTTCAAGGAAAAATGAGAGTTAAGACCATGAGTTTGAGAAAGCGAATTAATGGCAGGAAAATGCGATTTGGTAACTTGTAAATTGCTTGTTACCTATGCACAGACAAATGCCCGTTTGGATTATTCTTGATTTAAGCCGTTGGGTTTGAGTGTTCGCAGCCTGGGAACCCAATATTTTTTTTTTTTTTTTTTTTTTTTGGCGGGGGGGGGGGGGGGGGGGGGGGGGGGGTCCTATTTTCTGTGCTCCATTTTGAGTTATGGGCGATTCCAGTCAGGATTATATCATTGAGTTTATGGCCGGGAGAAGCGAAATGTTCCGCCACTGGGCTCCTTTCAATACCAATTTTGCACTTGCTTTGTTAGTTTTTCTTTCATGTCAATTATTTCACTGAAAGACTGTTATTTGCTGTGTGATTTGTAACTTGTGTATATATATATATATATATATATATATATATATATATATATATATATATATATATATATATATATATAGAGAGAGAGAGAGAGAGAGAGAGAGAGAGAGAGATATTGTACGCGTAGAAACAATCTGAGCAAACGTTTTCTTACATGTGTATGGTTTATGTACTTGTTAGACCTACCGCAATCAGAAGTACAACGAAGTAAGGCAACCAGGAGAGGGCAAATATGAGGGCTGCAAGTGTCATCATCTTGACCAACCTTAGTCGATGTTTGTAAAAGACAAAATTCTGATGACCTCCGTGACCCGGTCCTATCTGTCGCCCTTTCTTCCAGATGTAAAAGACTAATTGGGCATAATTCTTTATTATCAATGCCAGTGGGATGACATACGATATTAGCAAGATAAAGAGTACGTTGAAGAAGCCATATTGGAAGGAAACTAAGTGACTACCACAGGATAAAGCTTTCATTGTATAGGACGTGGCATTTGTCTCGTTCGTGGCCTGAATGGTCACTGTATTGTAGAGTTCAGTCACAGTGTACTCGATCATTGTAGGAACAGATACCAAGAGAGAGAAGACCCACAGGATTGGCAGGATCTTGAAGACGCTAACCGTCGTCAACTGCCGCTTCTGGCTTTCCATGATGGCACGTTTTCGCTCAAAGGAGATACCGACCAGAGAGTAGATAGAACTGGTGATGACGAAAACAGGGAAGAAGTTAACAATCTTGCAGAGAACTACACCTGAAATGAAATAAATTACTGCTAGAAAGACGTTGACACTAGGTATTCTAAAGACGTTGACACCGGGTATTTTAAAGACAAAATTAATTAAATAGAAGGATATTGAGACAATCCTCATACAATCTGGATATATATTTATTTGTTAGAGGATGTCATATGTTCATTTCTTTTGCAGCTCTTGACAATACAAATATTGTCACCTCAGCACACCTAAATATGGTAAATGCCAACACTGAATATGTATTATTTTTCTTCTTCTTCTTCTTCTTCTTCTTCTTCTTATTATTATTATTATTATTATTATTATTATTATTATTATTATTGGTGTTGTTGTTTTAAATGATGATGAAGGGGATGATCTTTTAGTTGTAATTGCTGTTGTATTTACAACCACCACCATTTTTTCCTATTACAGTTGCTGCTGCGACTTGAACTGCTGTACAATATGATGATTTCCTGCATGGATCAACTGCTGCAGATGACATGTTCCTGTCAAGCAATGATAACATGTTGATGCAAAGCAATTGCCATGTTCAAGCCGTAGCAAACAAATATGTATGATAAATTAATGAATAACTCCTACACTAGGCATGGTCCCGTAAGTAATTTTAAAATATTCAAAAAAGATAGTATCATTGACAAATTCTGGAGCTCTATGGTTAGCGTAAAATGCAGATAGTTACAAACATTATGGTGGCGATGGAATCGATAAAATACGATTCGAAACATACAGATCGTTTAAACTTGCGCTTCTTTCTCATTATGGATAGGCAGCGTGAACTACTGTACCAAGTAGGCCTCGCTTTTTCTTAATTGTTTACATTAACAGAGTGATATCATCAAAACGTGTAATTCGCGGTGTTCTTTCATGTCTGTCTTCTGTTAAATGCAAAGTCACTGATGAGAAACAACGGACATCAGTAACATATTAATAATTTATTCATCCATATTTTATTCCTTCTATATCCTTCGCATTTTGTAATGGCTACCCTGTGGTCTTTCACATTATCGTATTGGCTGCTCTTCAGGCATGTAAATAATACTTTCAAAGAATTTTTGTAACTAAAGAATTTGATGTTATTGTTATGTAGTATTACACTACGTCATATTTGATTGTGAGAGGTTTGACGTTATTGTTATATAGTATTACACTACGTCATCGTTGATTGGGAGAGGTTTAAACAACTTCTATACATCCATATATGCTAGCAATAAAAAAACACATTTGCAAGACTGACATAACCATATATCATGCACCACAGTCCGAGAATATTTCAGTCTTGCAAATGTGTGTGTGTGTGTGTTTGTGTGTGTAAAAATCAAATCAAATCAAATTTGTATTCAAACAACTAAATACATTTAAATATAATTTGGTGTCTCTAATAGACTTTTTCTCATTAATTTGTGACGAAGTTGTTGGTATTCTAGACGTGTAAACATTAAATGAAATTCGACTTCTATATCACCATTATTACAAATTCTACAATATCTTCCAGATCTAATTCTATTCCTTTACTATAACTACCCGATTCGTCATGACTTTTGATGAAGTGTTGTTCTTAAACTTTTACAAGCATTTATTAGCTTACTATTCGTCAATACATTTAAATAAAGTAATAATTAAATGCAACTAGTGACATCATCTGCCAATATTCTACTTTTACCAGCGGCACCATGTTTGCTTTACTTGAATGAATGATCATTGGCGTTTTCTACCCATTGGTTTCACATTTTATATCTTTTATTTTAGTAAGTATTCTTTCATATTTATTGACATCGAAACGTAGGTGTGTCTGTTTCCTTCACATTTCCTTTAGATGCGAAATAATTATTAATATCAACAGCGTCGAAAATGCATCTCGTAATCAAGATGATAACCGTAACACAAAACACCTAAATAATGACTGACAAAGTGTCTTTTACATATCTATGATAAAGAAATCATTTACATCTTGCACACGCACATGCGCGTGCGTGCGTATTTGCGCGCGCGCGTGTGTGTGTACACTCTGATTTTGTCCCACAGAATAAAAGTTAGAGGTAAATGAAGACATATAGAAGATAATACATATTTTCATAGCGATTATGTTTTAATTCACGAGTGGCAATCAGAACGTCCTCGGCCTTTTCCGTAAAGTCGAGAAAGGAACCTCGGATGTAATTCGCCGCCATTCAGAACTATGTTCGGAGCTACTTTTGTTCACTGGCACAATATGGCGTATGAAGGAGACAAAATCACAACTGGAACATTGTCGGCCTTTTCTGTCGCAACATATGTAGTGCATTCCGCCAGAGGCGAATCGCCTAACCCATCAAAATTATATGCATTCCTACATGTACATCCAAGGTTATTTCTCGACTTGACAGAAATGGCCGAGCGATGTTCCGATTGCACGAGTTGCCGATATAACGGAGCTTACAAAGTCAGCTCAGTGAACGGGTGAGTTCCATGATGTTAGACTTAATTATTAAACATAATCGCTATGCTAATTTGCAATATTATATTTATTATATAGGACATGATTAACGTTTATTCCTATTTTTCTGTTTCATAGCTTTCTAAATTAAATAGTTGCGCAGATGTTTCCACGTTGAGCGAATGCATATACTTTATCAACCGTAATATAAGGATTAGGAATGAACCGTGACGTCATCATTGATGGAAGTCAACGCGAACGCGATGTGACCTTGAACGATAAAACTTAACCATTGATACAGACGACGTGCTTAAATAAGTCCCTTCCACATTTCAAGTAGTTCCCGAGAGAACATGCGTAGATGTGACAGCCATGTGACCGATAATTCACTATTGGATTATTTCCAGTAATTCACCTATCGAAATTATGAACAATAACGATAAGATATTTTTCAGTAAATTTAGAATCCCCACCCCCACTCCGCTCTAGAAGGAAAAATTAAATAGAGGATAATACTTGCTTGCATAGCGATTAGATTGTATATTTTAAGGGTTCCGAAGATCACGTGGGTCACGAGTGAGCCCAGCGAACGAGTGAATTCTTTGAATTATACACCGGTGAATTACTCAGCATAATCACTGTGCTAACATGTATTGCTCCATATATTATACACGTCATGAAAAACACTAATTCGCACTTCCGTTTCACAGTAGGGAAAATAATGGAAGAGATATGCGTAGCGAATGAATACACCGCGCCAACTGGAACAATGCAAGTATGAACGAACCCTGACGCCATTATGGATGAAACCATAAAGCTCGCGTAATGTGACACCATACGACATTGTAGCTCCATTCACAAAAACGGTGAGTGTAAATAAGCCCTCCCACTTTTAAGTAGCCTTTGACCATTCGTGGCTATGACAACCATGTGACCAATAATAATTCCCTAGTGAATTATTTTCAGTAACTCACCTAAATAAATTTTTAGAAATAAATGTAAGAAATTTACTATTATATTGGCCTTACGTATCTAATCAGTACGCGCATATGCTGTCGACAAGGATGCGCGTTAATAAAATAATAACGTAATCGAACTTTTTACATAATGACGTCGTCCAACATTTTAAAACTCATAAAAATGCTCCCAAGATGACGTAAACAACGACACAGTCTGCACATACATTTGGACCCTTGGAGTCAGCCTCGTTTTGAGTTCTCATTTAATCATTTTTGTGTTGAATTTTGGTGCAAACAAAGATGATAAGTTAACAATAGCATTTTTAGATCTGCTTCCGCACGGATTAAATGATATATTTTCCGTAAACACAAGAGTGTGCATTTCTGCAATAAAGATGAAGAAATTATCTTGTGGTGGCAGTGGCGTTTCGAGAGAAGTGAGAGTGCCACCTAGGGGACAGTTTCAAAACTCAATTGAACTCGCCAGATATATTCATACGTTATAACTGATATATCCTAATTGATCTAAAGCATTTGATTACCTGTCCCTTGCGCTTTTAATTCGAATGAAGGAGGCTTATAGCGAGGTTATCAGAACCTGTCATCTAATTTCAAACTACCTGCCACACCGAAAAGAACAGGTAAAACTCAGTACCTTTCAAAGCAACTGGTTAGACATAATAAAGGGAGTTCCCCGATGATCTGTTCTTGGCCCTTTACTATTTAATATCTTCCTATTTAAATGATATATTTTACTTTGTTAAACAGGCACCACTGTACAACTATTCCGTTGATTATACTCTGTCTTATGTAAATGCAGAAATTACAAACGTTAAAGGTATGCTGCAGGGGGAGAGTTAAGCCAGGGTCTACTGGTTTGCCCAGAATGTGATGAAGGCCTACCTAGACAAGTTCCAGGCCATCTACATTGGCCAAAAGGTGCACGAGGATTGCACATCTTTCTCCGTATGAGTGTTGGGGGGTTGGGTGTGGGCAATCACATCAAATGGGGACTGTCCGGCTGCTTGGAGTTAAATATAGATTTCCCTATGAAATTTATATGTAGGAAAGTTTAAAGACAAAATAATGTATTAAAGCACATTGATAGGTATCTAGCTTTAAATGCAAAATTAGTTATCTTTCACTCTTTATTATTTCTGACTTTAACTACTGTTCTTTAGCATGGCATTTTTGTAACAAGCAGAATACTCTTAAGCCAGAAAAATACAACTACAAGCCCTATGTTCATTCCATGAGGACACAATAGGTCTTTGATTAATTGCTTACAAGGGCAGGATTGTCACGACTCCATTTGAAACGTCTTCCAACCATGGCCTAAAAAGTTGATAAAATCCTATATGCCGTGGCACCAAAATATCTCTCAAACCTTGTTCAAAACAAAATTCTCGTTATCATTTAAGGTACGACACTATCTTGGATCTACCTATGGAGAGAACATAAAGGTATAGCAAAACTTCATTCCGGATTTCTGGTCCCCATGTTTGGAACAGCCTGCCAAACGAAGTTCGATGTGTGAATTCTTAAGGAGTTTTCTGCAGGTTGTATCAGACAAGGGACAGAGAGACTTGTAAGTGCAGCCTATGCAAATATATATTTTTTTCTTTTTGAAACATTTTCTTCGCTCCTAGTTTTGCCCTGCATTAAACTTTTTGTTGTAAGCTTAGTAACTGTTAAGAGTACTTGCAGATTGGCCTCTAACTTGTTTTTGTTTGTATTTGTGCTTCATTTAGCTCCTCGTCCATTTTTAGTCGTCTAAAAAAAATAGATTTGCTCCTTTTAGCATCTTTGTTTTCAGTGGCCATTGTTCTCTGCATAATATGTTCTTTTAACTTTCTGTAATAATCTTCCTCCAGTTAATATGCCTTGAATTCGAATTTTGTCATCAACAATAAAATATGTTTGTATGTATGTATGTTATATCTTTTTCTGTTCATACGAGTATATAAATATCCATGTATTGTTATGTATGCATTTTATGCATCTTTATGTCCAAAATTCTACGGTGGTTCTATTTGTATCTGCTTTTAGTTGACTGTTTATCGAGTAATACCTCGTCAGAGCTAATGCAATTGGTTGTAATATCCGACGTTAAATAAAATTTCTTATGCCTTTTGTCTTACATATTTTATATTAACAGATCGCCGGTTCATATGCTATTTTTAATACCGAGCTGTACATGATATTTACCATTCCATCGTTAACCATCGACAATTAAACGAAGACGTACTTTTGGTACATAATTGTGCGCACATATCTTGGCTAATTACACTGCAAAATTGAATTGATGTTTATCTTTGTAATGCTTGACCAATCTGGGGAAAGAGAACTGAAAGAAGTAACCAGATGTCACCTTTCTTTGACATCAGATAACAGCAAGTTAATAGAACGAGAAATAATCATGAAAGCTACCAGATTGTTCCACGATACGACAAAATCGTGTTTTTCTAGATTAATGTCATACATGCTCAACTTCCGAAAAGCAGAATTATGAAAACTCAGGAAGTCTTTACATACTTTGTTTTAAGATGAATTAGTACCCAAAAATGTCGCATAAGATGCAAAAGTACTGCTAGCTATCCAATCCAATTTAAACAAATCTATTCTGGAGACTAATTCGTTGTATAGGATTGTCAACCGATGCCATGTAACAACAAATGAGAAGAACAGTATGCAGAAAATCATGCAAGACGCACATGACAGCAGTTCAAAAACAAATATGCAAAACTTACCAGAAGCAAACAGCAAAATTTGCTTTTATTGGCAGTTTTTATTAAGAAACAAGATATTAGAAAATATGTGTGATAACAGAGAAATATGTTTTAATCACTTTGAAAAAAAGGTTATTTCCATAATTTACATGTACAAAGTATTGATTGATGAAGTAAAAGATGAAATACCTCACTGAAACTTTTTATAGGCTTACTTTTGATACGTATGGACATATATTGACATAGATTGAAACATCCAAGTCCGATTATTATCTTTCTTTCGAAAAAGGCATTATAATAATAATAATGAGGACTTTGTACAGCGCCTAATCTTTAGAAGCTCCAAGCGCTTTACAACATTGGATAACACCTAAAACATATATAAAGATATGATTACAAAAACAAACACCATGAAATTAGAAAACAAAAAGATACTAAAAATAATTAAGGTAAGGAAACATTATTAAGTCTTTAAGTCTGTTCTTGCAGTCGAAATAGGTGAGTTTTAAGAACAGTCTTGAATGAGATCACAATTTCCTTGTGCTTACGTTCAGTTTGAAATTCGTTCCACGTCGCTGGGCCCTGGTATTCAAAAGAACGTTGTCCGTATGACTTCATTTTGATATTGGGAATAATGAGAATACGAGTTTCTGAAGAGGAGCGTCAGTATCTTGCTGGGGTGTACACATGGGTGAGGTCAGATAGGTATTTTGGACTGGAGCCAGTCAACGAAATGTAGCATAGAGAACAAATTTTATGTTTGACTGTGGATCGAATGGTAAGCCATTGCATGGTACTGAGCAGGGGAAGGTGTGCTGGGTTCTTGGTACTCTAAGGACGATCTCCGAGCAGCTGAGCTGTGTTTTTAACTTTTTTGCAATTTCTGTAGTAGATACTGAGACAAACCATATATAAGTGAATTACAATAGTCCAGTCTTGAAAGTACTTAGGAACACATGAGTGTTTTAGTGGCATCAACTGTTAGAAAATTGCGAATGGAGCTGATGCGTCTTAGCTCCAGATATGCTGCCTTGTATGTTCATGGCATGTTGGTGCAATGAGAGAGTACTGTCGAGAGTAGCACCTAGGTTTCGTACTGATTGTGTGAATTTAATGTTGGTGTTGCTGATACTTGTTGTTTGAGGTAAAGGATGTGAATGAGAAAATCTTTGCGTTGTGATCAGAATGGCATAAGTTTTATCATCATTCATCTGCAGCTTGTTACATGACTTCACATCGGAAATGCACCTCTCTACACCTTGGATGGTAGCATCAACTTCAGTTGGGTGGTTAGATTTGTATGTTTGGGTGTCATCAGCGTACAATTGGTGAGGCACCTGATGACGATCTGTGACACTTGAGAGCGGCTGAGTGTATAGAATGAAGAGAACGGGTCCAACAACAGAACCCTCCTGTGGAACACCAAGACATAGATCAACTGGGCTGGAATATGTTCCATTTACTGACATAATTTATGTCCTGTTTACTAAGTAGGACTTGAACTACAGTAAAATTGTATCGTGAATGCCAAATACATGCTGGAGACGGTGAAATAATATATCATGGTCAATTGTGTGAAATGCTGCAGACAAGTCAAGGAGGGTGAAGACTGTAATCTTTACACTATCCAAAGCAGAGAGAAGGTCGCTAACTACTTTCAGAAGGGTAGTTTCGGTACTGTCGCGACGGCGATATGCAGACTGTACATTGCTGAAAAGACTATCTGAATTCAGATGAGATACAAGTTGGAATAGATCAACTTTTTCTATGATTTTTGACATGAATGGGAGGCTAGAAACTGTGCGGTAGTTCTTTAACTCGTTATGGTGAAGCGTCGGTTTCTTCAACAGAGGCTTCACAATGGCAGTTTTGACAAATGATGGGAATTCCCTGGATGAGAGGGAAGTATTAATAACATCGGTTAGTGAAGGCAATATTGAATCTAAGCACTCAAGTGGCAGTGATGTCGGAATCGGATCAAGTTCACATGACTTTGCGGCACTCGTCGTCGCGATCGTACGTACTAAATCCATAGGACAGACTCAAATGCTGTTAAAGGTTGCCGTTGAAATTCTGTATCACAACTGTATGGTGACGATGAGTCAACTGAAATTGTGTTGTCAAGCTTATCTCTAATGGTTTGTACTTTATCATGGAAGAAATTTGCAAACAGGTCTGGTAGGTCGATCGGAGAGAAGGTCGTTGGAAGGGGTGTACATTTATTCCTTGGCATTAGCTTGTTAGTAATCTTGAAGTGCTCTTTGCAGTTGTTGTAGCTTTCAGTAATGGACTATGTGACATTTTTCTTTGCGGCTTCAGAGATTTGCTTATGAAAAGTGAGGCTGGTGGAAAGCCAAAGCCTCTCAGACTTATGGCGTTCTCTTTTAGCAGTGCGAAGCTGGTCCCTAACACTACTATAACATGGGGAACATTTTTGAATCGATACTCTGCACTTGGTTGCTGGGGCATGTTTGTCAAGCAATGAACGCAAGCAGTTATTAAATTCTACTGTAGGATCCCTTTTGTGTGATAGTTTATAAATATATTTGTATTTATAGTGTGTGTATGCACTCCTAATCTTGCTTGTGTGTGATAGGCATTTTTACAGACAGACGGAACAAAATTCTCTTCTTAACAAGTACAAAACACTCCATATACGATACATAACTTCGGTGTAATTTAGTTTTTGCCATTTAAAAAAATATGTAGCTCCCTACTTTGATATAAAATTACACCAAACCTTACGCCGAGCTTATTTGTTTTTGATACAGTATCGTTCTCGAATATAACAAGTTCAAAGATAGAAATATCATTTTTCGTACAAATGTTCACCAAGAAAGAGTCATTCCGCACAGAAACAAATATGATCAACTCTACCAAAAGTTAAAGGAAGAAGAATGTGATGCCATGCCATGCAACCAGACGGCGTGTTGATGGTATAGTGTGGGTGTCGGAGTGTTGTTCACTCCAACGGCGTGTTAATGCTATAGCGTGGACGTTTTATAGTAAATAAATGGGTATTGGTCATGTTGATGGAAAAGTGTGGGTATTGGATAGTATATAATTTAGTAATGAATGGTAAATAACTGGGTAATGGTCATTCTGAACAATTTGTTAGATAGTAGATAACTGGGTGATGGAAAGAAGATAATTGGGTGATGGTCAATATAAACAGAGTGTTGACCTATATTGTGGTTGCTGGCTAGTAGGTAACTGGTTTTTGGATAGTAAATAACTGAGCGTTGGTCATTCCAAACGGTGTATTGGTTAGTAAGTTTAGTTTTAACATTAAAGTTCCCGTTAGAGGACATACTCCCCCATAATGTTAAACATACGGACACCTTTACCATTACATTTCAAGTTTGAGGACATAGAGGCCAATAATGTTAAACCTATGGACATTCGTACCATAAGATATAACCTTAATGTTTAATTCCCATATTTTAAATTCACTAATGGTCCAGAATTCTCATACATTTCCTTCTGACTGGAATTTGGATTTTCGCATATCCATTCTTCTTTATATTTTTTTCTCTATAGATTGTGAGTAACATGTTCGTACCAATGATAAAAAAGTTTCACGTTTGTGAGGTTTGCAAATTTACTGTTTACAAAAAGAACACTGCATCCTCTACGACATAGACGTTTTAATCACTGGTATCTGAATGCTGTATATAAAAAGCTGATTAGTTTGAAAATGTTTAAATGATCAAAAGTAATTCCTGTAAATGGAGAGTTTAGAAGAGCATTTTCAGAATCTATCTCCTGAGCTGCGAGAACACATTTACCACTACTTTGTACAAATTCAAATGAAACGCAAAGAACAATTGCATCCGAAACGGCATATTCTTTTAATCATAGGTATCTAAATGCTATAAGAAGTCTGATTACTTTCAAAATGTTCAAATTGTCAGACATTGATCAACCGTGAACGCGATGTAAAGCATGCCATGCCGCGACTTCGGTCATCAGTGTTACACCAAAATTCCGTGGAGGGAAGTGAATGACAGTGTTCAAGACTTAGTGAATTACTAAATACTTTTAAAAAAAACTGATTTCACAAGACGAGAAGATTCCTTTGAATTTTAAACGACGTGTCATGTGCATGTTAGTGAATATATTTCTTGGATTTTGTTTACTAGAAGATTCTTTGTGGCAAATTTATGAGCAGTACATGCAAAGACATGAGAAACTTTAGGACTCGTACTATTTAAATTTAACAGTGTAAGCGTAAACAGTCGTTGTAAATTTTCTGGAACTCACTTGTTGGGTAGCTGGAATGTGAAGATAACCTTCAGGAGCCACCAAACGACTTTCTACTTGACTGATCTTGACTCTCTCGGTCCAGTGGATGTAGATGGCATTGTCTCATGATCATTCATGTCTTCTTCAAAGTCGCTAGCGTTAACTTCTGCTAATTACTTCTCTTATCATATGAGGCGACATAGAACGTCGTCGTCTTTTGGCTTCTGGTTTCTCGTTGGAATGGTATGCTCGTTTCATGACGGCAGACTAATCGTGTTTGATTTGCCTAGGATACCTGTCTGTCTGTCTGTCTGTCTGTCTCTCTCTCTCTCTCTCTGTCTCTCTCTCTCTCTCTCTCTCTCTCTCTCTATATATATATATATATATATATATATATATATATATATATATATATATATATATATATATATAGTACTCTTGCGTACGAGAATACACTCAGGCAATTTTAATCTGTGAAGATGTAAGAACCACAACAGATGACACTTCTGGTCTGAGATTTACAAAGATGCTTCCGTAAGTACACTTCCAACAAGACTTCAGACAACTCTTCTCGAGATAAAAGTCAAGATGCTTGTTATACCTCTCAAGAGAAAGGACATTGGGCTCCAGAACGTCCATACCGTTAAAGAAAAGGAACCTTTAAGACAGGAGAAAACTGAAACAAACGTTAAGATATCTGAGATCATTGTCAAGAAAAAAGATAGTGGTCTACAGAATGTCCCAGGAAAGCGAAAAAAGTGAAAAATGAGAAAATTTCAGAAGAAGAAGAAAAACCCATTGCAACAAAGAAATTCAAAGCACAACACGTAGAAGAAACAGTAGAAGAACCCCTGCCAGTGAAATTAAAAAAAAAAAACACTGTAAAAAAAAAGAAAAATTGATTTTTTTGATGTTCTTTTGAACTTTCCTTGTAATTTTATTCAAAGGAAATATATACCAAAATAACGTAAGTTTGTTAGTTTGTATTTTTAAGTATGGATAAGATATTCCAATACATACACGCCCAATCTCTCTCTCTCTCTTTCTCTGGTCAGAACTGCACAGAGAGTCATTCAAAAAGCCCTTCTTAGGGTCACCATATTCTCTTAAAAACAGATACTACTCAATCATTACCAATGTTTAGTATCTCATAATGATTTTACCGTAGTCAATATTTGTCAATGATTACGTAAAAATATGTAGAACAGTTGTGTGTTTCTTCTTCTGTTCCTTCTGGTCTTCATAAGGTATATTTCACTGATCCTACTAAATATAGAGTTTAGCTTACATATGTCACAAATAATGAACTAACAATAGTTTTGCCGTTTTCAAAGAACACAAACTTACAACTTTACAGTACAAGATATCTTAGTTTACGCTAAAATCTGATAATTTGAACAGAAAAATGTTAAAACCCGTCTTTTGCTTCGTAAAAAAATTGTATTCGATGTGTCACGAGACAAATTCAAAACATTAGTTATACTGTTTTCAAGATCTAGCACAGATAAAAATCTTACAGTACAGGAAATCTTAACTTCAAGTCAAATTCGTTAGTTTTTAAAATTATAACCAAGTATTGCTGCTCTCAAAAACCAGTTCATAGGTAATATTTTGCTCTACGTTGTCTTCAACTTCACAACTGAATTTCGACCGTCACCAGATGCAGAAGCGATTTAACACTGTGCCAGTTTATCAAGTTACTGATATTTCGAAAGAATTTGATGAATGAAAATATTGTTAGCTGACAGTAAGTTGTGGTTTTAGAATAGTATATTGACGACGGGCAAAGAAATGCTATATCTTCTGAATTAAATCTTGTGTGATTTTATTAAAAAAAAGATCGGATTCCACAAGACGATACGTTTCCTTTGGAATTTTTGGACGACATGTCATTTTAATTTTATTCAGAGGGAATATATACCATAAAAAGCAAGTGTCTTAATATTTTTAAAATAAATATGAATAAGATATTCACACATTCTCTCTCTCTCTCTCTCTCACACACACAGACACACATACCGATGCCAGGAATCCGATTGACCATGTTTCAAAACACAAACAGAAAAATGTTACAATCCATCTTTAGCTTCCCGAAACAATTCTAACATTAGATCTACTGTTTTCAAAAACTAGCACAGAAAAATGTTAGAATACAATCAGTCTTAACTTGGGTATCGGCTGTCATATTTTCCACTGCATGTCTTGAATCTCGAGCAAAACACAAGTTTTGGAGAAAAAAAGTCAGTCATTATAAGCAATTTCATTGCTAAAAAAAATGTAATACTTTCACAAGTGAATCAACCGCGTTTGCTTTCAGACGGCGACTGAATTAGACGTGAAAACTGTTTATTCCAGTCTGTGCTTTGGGAATTGTAACATTATAATTTTTTAACGCACGCCTTGCAGAAGCTAAAATTACAGACAATGCAGGCTAAATGAATTTTAGCAATGTAAATTTGTGGCACACACACCAATTCATACTGTGTTTATTAGACAATTGTTAAAACATAACACAAGTTTTTAAAAACTGATCAATGAAAAATTTTCTATTCTTATGCACAAACAGAAAAAAAAAAATTATAAAAAAAAAATTATAATTACCCCCCCCCCCCACAATTGGCTGCCAGTGAGAACTATAACATTTTAGGATTGATATAGTTTTCTACCCCCCCCCTCCCCCCCACTTCTTTAGCCTCATATAGAATTTAACAATGATAACAGCCTATGAACATTTCTAACACAGAATTTACCATTGTCCTCAGAAGCTCATAAAACGGTTACTTAATGTTAATTCCTCCTTGTCAAATAATGCCTCAAAAGAAAAAATGGTGGCCTATATTTATTTTTTCTTACACTAGAATAGTACTATTATATGGATTATGGGAATGGTAAAGAGGATAAATAGCTTTGTTTTAGAAAAAGGAGCGTAGAGGATATGAACATTATAGAAGGGGTTAGCGATTTTAACTTTATTTATAATGGGGGTTATAGGTGGTCAGGGGGACTTGGGACGTCATTTTTTATTGATAAGGGATTTAAATTCTATTTTATACAAGTTCTTTTACATTCAACCTTATGTGAATGAGATTGTAGTTTATTTAAAATAGGAGGGTAGGAACATTATAGATGGAGGTAGATATTTTTACTTTATTTATATGAAGGATCATAGCAGACACTTAATGCACATTTTTCTATTCATACACAGTTTAATTACATATGATAACCTAAATCCATGAACATTTACCGAACATTAAGGCAAGTAATCGATGTGGAGACATTACCTCTGTCTATTACAAACTCCCACCTCATGTCTAATTTATTATTTCATTTGCCTTGTTTTCAATAAGCCCGTACTGATAGTAAACTCTATGAGCTGCATGGCTACAGCTTGGCCGGCAGTACTCTTTCAAAGTACGTGTTTAAGGGCTATTGGTAATGCGAATAGGCTTAACAGGGTGGGTGGGTGTGGTATAGCAATATATCACTTATAGTACGCAATAAGTAAATAATTATAAATTATTAACTTAAGCAACTGTAATTTAAATGTGCAGGTACAATCTCTTTTGCGGAAAAAAAATTATAAAAGGTAAAAAAAGGCAATTTGATATTGAATTTTACGCGCAATTGATCACGGTATTGAGATAGTATTGAGCTATTGCCTTGTAATTATCGTGTTGCATGAAGATTAAGCAAGATGCAACGAGCGTTACATTTTTCATATACGCTGAACCTTGCGTACAATGCATGTGGCAAACGTCACCATGCCATATAATGGCGGCTGCCATATTGGTCTTCTTGCAGTCAACTCGGTTCCATGACTGACAGTCATATTTTACGCATACCTGTAACCCGATGGCTATCAAACTTTCCATATTGAAAGTACACTTGTGGACGGTACTATTAGTAGCGAAGAAAATTCCTAAGCATTCCTGAAATACATTCTATGAAATGACTCATTTGCGTGTTTACGTTTTACTTCTTTTTCGCTCGTCTTTCCCCACATATGGTTCTGTAAATATTACTCCGCTGAAGTTTATATCTTCACGTATTATCAGTCCTTCGTTCTTAATACCCGTCTAAAGATGACGAAAAGTACTTGACATTAGCTAATTATCCTAAATAAACCTTATATGCATGCATAAATGGGATATATATTGAATTTGCTTGTAAATAAAATGAAATATTGTAGTCGTTTTATGTATTTCCGCTAGTGTGTGAGAAGGCACTTCACCTAATGCCATTGTGTAGTTCAATTAGAAAAAGACAAATTTTAACAAAATTACAAACTGATCAGGTAAGATATATGAGCAGCTGCATGCTTTAGAAGAAGGTACTTCGTGCTATTCTGTTGGATTTTACAATTGTCAATAATAGTGAATTTTGAACTAAGTATAGCGCAACATGCTTAGTGATGGTGAATATAACTGGTATACATGTATATATCCATGTGCTTTTCTACAGTGGATTGAACTTCATGTCGAATAAACCACGTGCAAATATAGAAAGACATGTGAACGGAGAATATGAAAATATTCCAGACTATTAATTTGGGGATCATCATAATGTTTGGGACCGAAAATTGTGTCATTAATATTATTAACAAAATACATGTAGAATTGTGTCATTGTCTTCATCATAAAATGCTGCTTATGGACAGTTCAGGCCTCCCGATCTTTTGTTTTAGGAACTACTGTCAACATTGTTTAGGACTGATAAAACTCCATTTTATTTGCAAACGGTATGTGCAGAAAAACAGCTCATGTTCAATTTCTGCAAGTTTTATACAAAATCCACTTCTCCTTGCCACTAAATGGATTCTTCATAAGTGTTAGTGACATTTCTTTTTCACTGCATACAGACTCCATATTGCTGTACACTGCATCGAAGTCTGTGGACAAAATGGTATGGAATTGTTTTTATTATAAGTTATTCTTTCACACACTCGCTGCTAAATGTTACAGGATACTTAACTAAAAGAAATGGGACATCACTATTATCATAATTTGTAGCCATTTCTTCACAATCAGAGTACCATCCCCCAACCACCTGTACTGAATTGTATATTACCAATAGCCCTTAAGAGCTATTCAAAATTTGGAATATTATATAACAGAAGTCTTAAAATATTCTACATTGGGTACATCTCAGATAAACTGATGCATTTTTTGGGTACATTTTACTCATTTTGGATGAAAGTTATTAGTTGCATATTTTAGTGAAAAATGTCTTCTTTTGTATCTATTCCTGTCCCTTTCCTTTTTATACCTCAGCACACATACATACATACATACATACATACATACATACATACATACATACATACATACATACATACATACATACATACATACATACATACATACATACATACATGCATGCATGCATGCATGCATGCATACATACATACATACATACATACATACATACATACATACATACATACATACATACTTGGTGTTTGAAAATAAAATACCAGTAATCCAGTGTATTTATTGGTGTGGATATTCATTCAGGACATGAACTTCTTCACACAACTGTAAGGAACTCTGCACGCTAGAACCGTTTCTTAAATCAGAGCCATCGTCGTTTCACTTTGGTTTTAAATGGAAATCATTAAACAACTTAAAAGTGTTCAAAAGTTTTTGAATGATGATGATGATGATGATGATAAAAAAAAATAAAAAAATAAAAGAACTTGTTTATTCATCCATGTTGATATGCAAAAGTTCTATGTAGTTGTCATATTTAAGCTAAATCTGGCTAATGCAAGTTTTCCAGTATTATAATGACAAGCATTTACATTCTTTTCTGTGCAGTCTTTAGATAGCTACATTTACCTTTCTATTGAAGTTTATAGACCGTATAAAAGATATATATATATATATATATATATATATATATATATATATATATATATATATATATATATATATATATATATATATAAATACAGGCGTCAGCAACATGGACAAATAAATGAAATAAAAAATAAATAAGATCAGTCAATCAGTGAGTGTTTGTAAATATAATAAAACAGATAATTGTAAGTAAAACAGCGAGGGGTTCCGATTTAGGATACACACACATGCAGGAACAGCATGATAGTTTCGTATTATGTAAGATTTCGTCACTTCTTACAGTAAGTTGCGGCCTTCAAGTACGATGTAATTCTGTATCACAACTGTATGGTGACGATGAGTCAACTGAAATTGTGTTGTCAAGCTTATCTCTAATGGTTTGTACTTTATCATGGAAGAAATTTGCAAACAGGTCTGGAAGGTCGATCGGAGAGAAGGTCGTTGGAATGGGTGTACATTTATTCCTTGGCATTAGCTTGTTAGTAATCTTGAAGTGCTCTTTGCAGTTGTTGTAGCTTTCAGTAATGGACTATGTGACATTTTTCTTTGCGGCTTCAGAGATTTGCTTATGAACAGTGAGGCTGGTGGAAAGCCAAAGCCTCTCAGACTTATGGCGTTCTCTTTTAGCAGTGCGAAGCTGGTCCCTAACACTACTATAACATGGGGAACATTTTTGAATCGATACTCTGCACTTGGTTGCTGGGGCATGTTTGTCAAGCAATGAACGCAAGCAGTTATTAAATTCTGCTGTAGGACCCCTTTTGTGTGATAGTTTATAAATATATTTGTATTTATAGTGTGTGTATGCACTCCTAATCTTGCTTGTGTGTGATAGGCATTTTTACAGACAGACGGAACAAAATTCTCTTCTTAACAAGTACAAAACACTCCATGTACGATACATAACTTCGGTGTAATTTAGTTTTTGCCATTTAAAAAAATATGTAGCTCCCTACTTTGATATAAAATTACACCAAACCTTACGCCGAGCTTATTTGTTTTTGATACAGTATCGTTCTCGAATATAACAAGTTCAAAGATAGAAATATCATTTTTCGTACAAATGTTCACCAAGAAAGAGTCATTCCGCACAGAAACAAATATGATCAACTCTACCAAAAGTTAAAGGAAGAAGAATGTGATGCCATGCCATGCAACCAGACGGCGTGTTGATGGTATAGTGTGGGTGTCGGAGTGTTGTTCACTCCAACGGCGTGTTAATGCTATAGCGTGGACGTTTTATAGTAAATAAATGGGTATTGGTCATGTTGATGGAAAAGTGTGGGTATTGGATAGTATATAATTTAGTAATGAATGGTACATAACTGGGTAATGGTCATTCTGAACAATTTGTTAGATAGTAGATAACTGGGTGATGGAAAGAAGATAATTGGGTGATGGTCAATATAAACAGAGTGTTGACCTATATTGTGGTTGCTGGCTAGTAGGTAACTGGTTTTTGGATAGTAAATAACTGAGCGTTGGTCATTCCAAACGGTGTATTGGTTAGTAAGTTTAGTTTTAACATTAAAGTTCCCGTTAGAGGACATACTCCCCCATAATGTTAAACATACGGACACCTTTACCATTACATTTCAAGTTTGAGGACATAGAGGCCAATAATGTTAAACCTATGGACATTCGTACCATAAGATATAACCTTAATGTTTAATTCCCATATTTTAAATTCACTAATGGTCCAGAATTCTCATACATTTCCTTCTGACTGGAATTTGGATTTTCGCATATCCATTCTTCTTTATATTTTTTTCTCTATAGATTGTGAGTAACATGTTCGTACCAATGATAAAAAAGTTTCACGTTTGTGAGGTTTGCAAATTTACTGTTTACAAAAAGAACACTGCATCCTCTACGACATAGACGTTTTAATCACTGGTATCTGAATGCTGTATATAAAAAGCTGATTAGTTTGAAAATGTTTAAATGATCAAAAGTAATTCCTGTAAATGGAGAGTTTAGAAGAGCATTTTCAGAATCTATCTCCTGAGCTGCGAGAACACATTTACCACTACTTTGTACAAATTCAAATGAAACGCAAAGAACAATTGCATCCGAAACGGCATATTCTTTTAATCATAGGTATCTAAATGCTATAAGAAGTCTGATTACTTTCAAAATGTTCAAATTGTCAGACATTGATCAACCGTGAACGCGATGTAAAGCATGCCATGCCGCGACTTCGGTCATCAGTGTTACACCAAAATTCCGTGGAGGGAAGTGAATGACAGTGTTCAAGACTTAGTGAATTACTAAATACTTTTAAAAAAAACTGATTTCACAAGACGAGAAGATTCCTTTGAATTTTAAACGACGTGTCATGTGCATGTTAGTGAATATATTTCTTGGATTTTGTTTACTAGAAGATTCTTTGTGGCAAATTTATGAGCAGTACATGCAAAGACATGAGAAACTTTAGGACTCGTACTATTTAAATTTAACAGTGTAAGCGTAAACAGTCGTTGTAAATTTTCTGGAACTCACTTGTTGGGTAGCTGGAATGTGAAGATAACCTTCAGGAGCCACCAAACGACTTTCTACTTGACTGATCTTGACTCTCTCGGTCCAGTGGATGTAGATGGCATTGTCTCATGATCATTCATGTCTTCTTCAAAGTCGCTAGCGTTAACTTCTGCTAATTACTTCTCTTATCATATGAGGCGACATAGAACGTCGTCGTCTTTTGGCTTCTGGTTTCTCGTTGGAATGGTATGCTCGTTTCATGACGGCAGACTAATCGTGTTTGATTTGCCTAGGATACCTGTCTGTCTGTCTGTCTGTCTCTCTCTCTCTCTCTCTCTCTGTCTCTCTCTCTCTCTCTCTCTCTCTCTCTCTCTCTCTCTATATATATATATATATATATATATATATATATATATATATATATAGTACTCTTGCGTACGAGAATACACTCAGGCAATTTTAATCTGTGAAGATGTAAGAACCACAACAGATGACACTTCTGGTCTGAGATTTACAAAGATGCTTCCGTAAGTACACTTCCAACAAGACTTCAGACAACTCTTCTCGAGATAAAAGTCAAGATGCTTGTTATACCTCTCAAGAGAAAGGACATTGGGCTCCAGAACGTCCATACCGTTAAAGAAAAGGAACCTTTAAGACAGGAGAAAACTGAAACAAACGTTAAGATATCTGAGATCATTGTCAAGAAAAAAGATAGTGGTCTACAGAATGTCCCAGGAAAGCGAAAAAAGTGAAAAATGAGAAAATTTCAGAAGAAGAAGAAAAACCCATTGCAACAAAGAAATTCAAAGCACAACACGTAGAAGAAACAGTAGAAGAACCCCTGCCAGTGAAATTAAAAAAAAAAACACTGTAAAAAAAAAGAAAAATTGATTTTTTTGATGTTCTTTTGAACTTTCCTTGTAATTTTATTCAAAGGAAATATATACCAAAATAACGTAAGTTTGTTAGTTTGTATTTTTAAGTATGGATAAGATATTCCAATACATACACGCCCAATCTCTCTCTCTCTCTTTCTCTGGTCAGAACTGCACAGAGAGTCATTCAAAAAGCCCTTCTTAGGGTCACCATATTCTCTTAAAAACAGATACTACTCAATCATTACCAATGTTTAGTATCTCATAATGATTTTACCGTAGTCAATATTTGTCAATGATTACGTAAAAATATGTAGAACAGTTGTGTGTTTCTTCTTCTGTTCCTTCTGGTCTTCATAAGGTATATTTCACTGATCCTACTAAATATAGAGTTTAGCTTACATATGTCACAAATAATGAACTAACAATAGTTTTGCCGTTTTCAAAGAACACAAACTTACAACTTTACAGTACAAGATATCTTAGTTTACGCTAAAATCTGATAATTTGAACAGAAAAATGTTAAAACCCGTCTTTTGCTTCGTAAAAAAATTGTATTCGATGTGTCACGAGACAAATTCAAAACATTAGTTATACTGTTTTCAAGATCTAGCACAGATAAAAATCTTACAGTACAGGAAATCTTAACTTCAAGTCAAATTCGTTAGTTTTTAAAATTATAACCAAGTATTGCTGCTCTCAAAAACCAGTTCATAGGTAATATTTTGCTCTACGTTGTCTTCAACTTCACAACTGAATTTCGACCGTCACCAGATGCAGAAGCGATTTAACACTGTGCCAGTTTATCAAGTTACTGATATTTCGAAAGAATTTGATGAATGAAAATATTGTTAGCTGACAGTAAGTTGTGGTTTTAGAATAGTATATTGACGACGGGCAAAGAAATGCTATATCTTCTGAATTAAATCTTGTGTGATTTTATTAAAAAAAAGATCGGATTCCACAAGACGATACGTTTCCTTTGGAATTTTTGGACGACATGTCATTTTAATTTTATTCAGAGGGAATATATACCATAAAAAGCAAGTGTCTTAATATTTTTAAAATAAATATGAATAAGATATTCACACATTCTCTCTCTCTCTCTCTCTCACACACACAGACACACATACCGATGCCAGGAATCCGATTGACCATGTTTCAAAACACAAACAGAAAAATGTTACAATCCATCTTTAGCTTCCCGAAACAATTCTAACATTAGATCTACTGTTTTCAAAAACTAGCACAGAAAAATGTTAGAATACAATCAGTCTTAACTTGGGTATCGGCTGTCATATTTTCCACTGCATGTCTTGAATCTCGAGCAAAACACAAGTTTTGGAGAAAAAAAGTCAGTCATTATAAGCAATTTCATTGCTAAAAAAAATGTAATACTTTCACAAGTGAATCAACCGCGTTTGCTTTCAGACGGCGACTGAATTAGACGTGAAAACTGTTTATTCCAGTCTGTGCTTTGGGAATTGTAACATTATAATTTTTTAACGCACGCCTTGCAGAAGCTAAAATTACAGACAATGCAGGCTAAATGAATTTTAGCAATGTAAATTTGTGGCACACACACCAATTCATACTGTGTTTATTAGACAATTGTTAAAACATAACACAAGTTTTTAAAAACTGATCAATGAAAAATTTTCTATTCTTATGCACAAACAGAAAAAAAAAAATTATAAAAAAAAAATTATAATTACCCCCCCCCCCACAATTGGCTGCCAGTGAGAACTATAACATTTTAGGATTGATATAGTTTCTACCCCCCCCTCCCCCCCACTTCTTTAGCCTCATATAGAATTTAACAATGATAACAGCCTATGAACATTTCTAACACAGAATTTACCATTGTCCTCAGAAGCTCATAAAACGGTTACTTAATGTTAATTCCTCCTTGTCAAATAATGCCTCAAAAGAAAAAATGGTGGCCTATATTTATTTTTTCTTACACTAGAATAGTACTATTATATGGATTATGGGAATGGTAAAGAGGATAAATAGCTTTGTTTTAGAAAAAGGAGCGTAGAGGATATGAACATTATAGAAGGGGTTAGCGATTTTAACTTTATTTATAATGGGGGTTATAGGTGGTCAGGGGGACTTGGGACGTCATTTTTTATTGATAAGGGATTTAAATTCTATTTTATACAAGTTCTTTTACATTCAACCTTATGTGAATGAGATTGTAGTTTATTTAAAATAGGAGGGTAGGAACATTATAGATGGAGGTAGATATTTTTACTTTATTTATATGAAGGATCATAGCAGACACTTAATGCACATTTTTCTATTCATACACAGTTTAATTACATATGATAACCTAAATCCATGAACATTTACCGAACATTAAGGCAAGTAATCGATGTGGAGACATTACCTCTGTCTATTACAAACTCCCACCTCATGTCTAATTTATTATTTCATTTGCCTTGTTTTCAATAAGCCCGTACTGATAGTAAACTCTATGAGCTGCATGGCTACAGCTTGGCCGGCAGTACTCTTTCAAAGTACGTGTTTAAGGGCTATTGGTAATGCGAATAGGCTTAACAGGGTGGGTGGGTGTGGTATAGCAATATATCACTTATAGTACGCAATAAGTAAATAATTATAAATTATTAACTTAAGCAACTGTAATTTAAATGTGCAGGTACAATCTCTTTTGCGGAAAAAAAATTATAAAAGGTAAAAAAAGGCAATTTGATATTGAATTTTACGCGCAATTGATCACGGTATTGAGATAGTATTGAGCTATTGCCTTGTAATTATCGTGTTGCATGAAGATTAAGCAAGATGCAACGAGCGTTACATTTTTCATATACGCTGAACCTTGCGTACAATGCATGTGGCAAACGTCACCATGCCATATAATGGCGGCTGCCATATTGGTCTTCTTGCAGTCAACTCGGTTCCATGACTGACAGTCATATTTTACGCATACCTGTAACCCGATGGCTATCAAACTTTCCATATTGAAAGTACACTTGTGGACGGTACTATTAGTAGCGAAGAAAATTCCTAAGCATTCCTGAAATACATTCTATGAAATGACTCATTTGCGTGTTTACGTTTTACTTCTTTTTCGCTCGTCTTTCCCCACATATGGTTCTGTAAATATTACTCCGCTGAAGTTTATATCTTCACGTATTATCAGTCCTTCGTTCTTAATACCCGTCTAAAGATGACGAAAAGTACTTGACATTAGCTAATTATCCTAAATAAACCTTATATGCATGCATAAATGGGATATATATTGAATTTGCTTGTAAATAAAATGAAATATTGTAGTCGTTTTATGTATTTCCGCTAGTGTGTGAGAAGGCACTTCACCTAATGCCATTGTGTAGTTCAATTAGAAAAAGACAAATTTTAACAAAATTACAAACTGATCAGGTAAGATATATGAGCAGCTGCATGCTTTAGAAGAAGGTACTTCGTGCTATTCTGTTGGATTTTACAATTGTCAATAATAGTGAATTTTGAACTAAGTATAGCGCAACATGCTTAGTGATGGTGAATATAACTGGTATACATGTATATATCCATGTGCTTTTCTACAGTGGATTGAACTTCATGTCGAATAAACCACGTGCAAATATAGAAAGACATGTGAACGGAGAATATGAAAATATTCCAGACTATTAATTTGGGGATCATCATAATGTTTGGGACCGAAAATTGTGTCATTAATATTATTAACAAAATACATGTAGAATTGTGTCATTGTCTTCATCATAAAATGCTGCTTATGGACAGTTCAGGCCTCCCGATCTTTTGTTTTAGGAACTACTGTCAACATTGTTTAGGACTGATAAAACTCCATTTTATTTGCAAACGGTATGTGCAGAAAAACAGCTCATGTTCAATTTCTGCAAGTTTTATACAAAATCCACTTCTCCTTGCCACTAAATGGATTCTTCATAAGTGTTAGTGACATTTCTTTTTCACTGCATACAGACTCCATATTGCTGTACACTGCATCGAAGTCTGTGGACAAAATGGTATGGAATTGTTTTTATTATAAGTTATTCTTTCACACACTCGCTGCTAAATGTTACAGGATACTTAACTAAAAGAAATGGGACATCACTATTATCATAATTTGTAGCCATTTCTTCACAATCAGAGTACCATCCCCCAACCACCTGTACTGAATTGTATATTACCAATAGCCCTTAAGAGCTATTCAAAATTTGGAATATTATATAACAGAAGTCTTAAAATATTCTACATTGGGTACATCTCAGATAAACTGATGCATTTTTTGGGTACATTTTACTCATTTTGGATGAAAGTTATTAGTTGCATATTTTAGTGAAAAATGTCTTCTTTTGTATCTATTCCTGTCCCTTTCCTTTTTATACCTCAGCACACATACATACATACATACATACATACATACATACATACATACATACATACATACATACATACATAC
Source organism: Margaritifera margaritifera (assembly GCA_029931535.1). Classification (NCBI taxonomy): domain Eukaryota; kingdom Metazoa; phylum Mollusca; class Bivalvia; order Unionida; family Margaritiferidae; genus Margaritifera; species Margaritifera margaritifera. The sequence goes on along the minus strand of JAQPZY010001660.1, from coordinate 5,053,094 downwards.
ATGCATGCATGCATGCATGCATGCATACATACATACATACATACATACATACATACATACATACATACATACATACATACATACATACATACATACTTGGTGTTTGAAAATAAAATACCAGTAATCCAGTGTATTTATTGGTGTGGATATTCATTCAGGACATGAACTTCTTCACACAACTGTAAGGAACTCTGCACGCTAGAACCGTTTCTTAAATCAGAGCCATCGTCGTTTCACTTTGGTTTTAAATGGAAATCATTAAACAACTTAAAAGTGTTCAAAAGTTTTTGAATGATGATGATGATGATGATGATAAAAAAAAATAAAAAAATAAAAGAACTTGTTTATTCATCCATGTTGATATGCAAAAGTTCTATGTAGTTGTCATATTTAAGCTAAATCTGGCTAATGCAAGTTTTCCAGTATTATAATGACAAGCATTTACATTCTTTTCTGTGCAGTCTTTAGATAGCTACATTTACCTTTCTATTGAAGTTTATAGACCGTATAAAAGATATATATATATATATATATATATATATATATATATATATATATATATATATATATATATATATATATATATATATATATATAAATACAGGCGTCAGCAACATGGACAAATAAATGAAATAAAAAATAAATAAGATCAGTCAATCAGTGAGTGTTTGTAAATATAATAAAACAGATAATTGTAAGTAAAACAGCGAGGGGTTCCGATTTAGGATACACACACATGCAGGAACAGCATGATAGTTTCGTATTATGTAAGATTTCGTCACTTCTTACAGTAAGTTGCGGCCTTCAAGTACGATGTAATTCTGTATCACAACTGTATGGTGACGATGAGTCAACTGAAATTGTGTTGTCAAGCTTATCTCTAATGGTTTGTACTTTATCATGGAAGAAATTTGCAAACAGGTCTGGAAGGTCGATCGGAGAGAAGGTCGTTGGAATGGGTGTACATTTATTCCTTGGCATTAGCTTGTTAGTAATCTTGAAGTGCTCTTTGCAGTTGTTGTAGCTTTCAGTAATGGACTATGTGACATTTTTCTTTGCGGCTTCAGAGATTTGCTTATGAACAGTGAGGCTGGTGGAAAGCCAAAGCCTCTCAGACTTATGGCGTTCTCTTTTAGCAGTGCGAAGCTGGTCCCTAACACTACTATAACATGGGGAACATTTTTGAATCGATACTCTGCACTTGGTTGCTGGGGCATGTTTGTCAAGCAATGAACGCAAGCAGTTATTAAATTCTGCTGTAGGACCCCTTTTGTGTGATAGTTTATAAATATATTTGTATTTATAGTGTGTGTATGCACTCCTAATCTTGCTTGTGTGTGATAGGCATTTTTACGGACAGACGGAACAAAATTCTCTTCTTAACAAGTACAAAACACTCCATGTACGATACATAACTTCGGTGTAATTTAGTTTTTGCCGTTTAAAAAAATATGTAGCTCCCTACTTTGATATAAAATTACACCAAACCTTACGCCGAGCTTATTTGTTTTTGATACAGTATCGTTCTCGAATATAACAAGTTCAAAGATAGAAATATCATTTTTCGTACAAATGTTCACCAAGAAAGAGTCATTCCGCACAGAAACAAATATGATCAACTCTACCAAAAGTTAAAGGAAGAAGAATGTGATGCCATGCCATGCAACCAGACGGCGTGTTGATGGTATAGTGTGGGTGTCGGAGTGTTGTTCACTCCAACGGCGTGTTAATGCTATAGCGTGGACGTTTTATAGTAAATAAATGGGTATTGGTCATGTTGATGGAAAAGTGTGGGTATTGGATAGTATATAACTTAGTAATGAATGGTACATAACTGGGTAATGGTCATTCTGAACAATTTGTTAGATAGTAGATAACTGGGTGATGGAAAGAAGATAATTGGGTGATGGTCAATATAAACAGAGTGTTGACCTATATTGTGGTTGCTGGCTAGTAGGTAACTGGTTTTTGGATAGTAAATAACTGAGCGTTGGTCATTCCAAACGGTGTATTGGTTAGTAAGTTTAGTTTTAACATTAAAGTTCCCGTTAGAGGACATACTCCCCCATAATGTTAAACATACGGACACCTTTACCATTACATTTCAAGTTTGAGGACATAGAGGCCAATAATGTTAAACCTATGGACATTCGTACCATAAGATATAACCTTAATGTTTAATTCCCATATTTTAAATTCACTAATGGTCCAGAATTCTCATACATTTCCTTCTGACTGGAATTTGGATTTTCGCATATCCATTCTTCTTTATATTTTTTTCTCTATAGATTGTGAGTAACATGTTCGTACCAATGATAAAAAAGTTTCACGTTTGTGAGGTTTGCAAATTTACTGTTTACAAAAAGAACACTGCATCCTCTACGACATAGACGTTTTAATCACTGGTATCTGAATGCTGTATATAAAAAGCTGATTAGTTTGAAAATGTTTAAATGATCAAAAGTAATTCCTGTAAATGGAGAGTTTAGAAGAGCATTTTCAGAATCTATCTCCTGAGCTGCGAGAACACATTTACCACTACTTTGTACAAATTCAAATGAAACGCAAAGAACAATTGCATCCGAAACGGCATATTCTTTTAATCATAGGTATCTAAATGCTATAAGAAGTCTGATTACTTTCAAAATGTTCAAATTGTCAGACATTGATCAACCGTGAACGCGATGTAAAGCATGCCATGCCGCGACTTCGGTCATCAGTGTTACACCAAAATTCCGTGGAGGGAAGTGAATGACAGTGTTCAAGACTTAGTGAATTACTAAATACTTTTAAAAAAAACTGATTTCACAAGACGAGAAGATTCCTTTGAATTTTAAACGACGTGTCATGTGCATGTTAGTGAATATATTTCTTGGATTTGTTTACTAGAAGATTCTTTGTGGCAAATTTATGAGCAGTACATGCAAAGACATGAGAAACTTTAGGACTCGTACTATTTAAATTTAACAGTGTAAGCGTAAACAGTCGTTGTAAATTTTCTGGAACTCACTTGTTGGGTAGCTGGAATGTGAAGATAACCTTCAGGAGCCACCAAACGACTTTCTACTTGACTGATCTTGACTCTCTCGGTCCAGTGGATGTAGATGGCATTGTCTCATGATCATTCATGTCTTCTTCAAAGTCGCTAGCGTTAACTTCTGCTAATTACTTCTCTTATCATATGAGGCGACATAGAACGTCGTCGTCTTTTGGCTTCTGGTTTCTCGTTGGAATGGTATGCTCGTTTCATGACGGCAGACTAATCGTGTTTGATTTGCCTAGGATACCTGTCTGTCTGTCTGTCTGTCTGTCTCTCTCTCTCTCTCTCTGTCTCTCTCTCTCTCTCTCTCTCTCTCTCTCTCTCTCTCTCTATATATATATATATATATATATATATATATATATATATATATATATATATATATATATATATATATAGTACTCTTGCGTACGAGAATACACTCAGGCAATTTTAATCTGTGAAGATGTAAGAACCACAACAGATGACACTTCTGGTCTGAGATTTACAAAGATGCTTCCGTAAGTACACTTCCAACAAGACTTCAGACAACTCTTCTCGAGATAAAAGTCAAGATGCTTGTTATACCTCTCAAGAGAAAGGACATTGGGCTCCAGAACGTCCATACCGTTAAAGAAAAGGAACCTTTAAGACAGGAGAAAACTGAAACAAACGTTAAGATATCTGAAATCATTGTCAAGAAAAAAGATAGTGGTCTACAGAATGTCCCAGGAAAGCGAAAAAAGTGAAAAATGAGAAAATTTCAGAAGAAGAAGAAGAACCCATTGCAACAAAGAAATTCAAAGCACAACACGTAGAAGAAACAGTAGAAGAACCCCTGCCAGTGAAATAAAAAAAAAAAAAAAAACACTGTAAAAAAAAGAAAAATTGATTTTTTTGATGTTCTTTTGAACTTTCCTTGTAATTTTATTCAAAGGAAATATATACCAAAATAACGTAAGTTTGTTAGTTTGTATTTTTAAGTATGGATAAGATATTCCAATACATACACGCCCAATCTCTCTCTCTCTCTTTCTCTGGTCAGAACTGCACAGAGAGTCATTCAAAAAGCCCTTCTTAGGGTCACCATATTCTCTTAAAAACAGATACTACTCAATCATTACCAATGTTTAGTATCTCATAATGATTTTACCGTAGTCAATATTTGTCAATGATTACGTAAAAATATGTAGAACAGTTGTGTGTTTCTTCTTCTGTTCCTTCTGGTCTTCATAAGGTATATTTCACTGATCCTACTAAATATAGAGTTTAGCTTACATATGTCACAAATAATGAACTAACAATAGTTTTGCCGTTTTCAAAGAACACAAACTTACAACTTTACAGTACAAGATATCTTAGTTTACGCTAAAATCTGATAATTTGAACAGAAAAATGTTAAAACCCGTCTTTTGCTTCGTAAAAAAAAATGTATTCGATGTGTCACGAGACAAATTCAAAACATTAGTTATACTGTTTTCAAGATCTAGCACAGATAAAAATCTTACAGTACAGGAAATCTTAACTTCAAGTCAAATTCGTTAGTTTTTAAAATTATAACCAAGTATTGCTGCTCTAAAAAACCAGTTCATAGGTAATATTTTGCTCTACGTTGTCTTCAACTTCACAACTGAATTTCGACCGTCACCAGATGCAGAAGCGATTTAACACTGTGCCTGTTTATCAAGTTACTGATATTTCGAAAGAATTTGATGAATGAAAATATTGTTAGCTGACAGTAAGTTGTGGTTTTAGAATAGTATATTGACGACGGGCAAAGAAATGCTATATCTTCTGAATTAAATCTTGTGTGATTTTATTAAAAAAAAGATCGGATTCCACAAGACGATACGTTTCCTTTGGAATTTTTGGACGACATGTCATTTTAATTTTATTCAGAGGGAATATATACCATAAAAAGCAAGTGTCTTAATATTTTTAAAATAAATATGAATAAGATATTCACACATTCTCTCTCTCTCTCTCTCTCTCTCACACACAGACACACATACCGATGCCAGGAATCCGATTGACCATGTTTCAAAACACAAACAGAAAAATGTTACAATCCATCTTTAGCTTCCCGAAACAATTCTAACATTAGATCTACTGTTTTCAAAAACTAGCACAGAAAAATGTTAGAATACAATCAGTCTTAACTTGGGTATCGGCTGTCATATTTTCCACTGCATGTCTTGAATCTCGAGCAAAACACAAGTTTTGGAGAAAAAAAGTCAGTCATTATAAGCAATTTCATTGCTAAAAAAAATGTAATACTTTCACAAGTGAATCAACCGCGTTTGCTTTCAGACGGCGACTGAATTAGACGTGAAAACTGTTTATTCCAGTCTGTGCTTTGGGAATTGTAACATTATAATTTTTTAACGCACGCCTTGCAGAAGCTAAAATTACAGACAATGCAGGCTAAATGAATTTTAGCAATGTAAATTTGTGGCACACACACCAATTCATACTGTGTTTATTAGACAATTGTTAAAACATAACACAAGTTTTTAAAAACTGATCAATGAAAAATTTTCTATTCTTATGCACAAACAGAAAAAAAAAAATTATAAAAAAAAAATTATAATTACCCCCCCCCCCCCACAATTGGCTGCCAGTGAGAACTATAACATTTTAGGATTGATATAGTTTCTACCCCCCCTCCCCCCCACTTCTTTAGCCTCATATAGAATTTAACAATGATAACAGCCTATGAACATTTCTAACACAGAATTTACCATTGTCCTCAGAAGCTCATAAAACGGTTACTTAATGTTAATTCCTCCTTGTCAAATAATGCCTCAAAAGAAAAAATGGTGGCCTATATTTATTTTTTCTTACACTAGAATAGTACTATTATATGGATTATGGGAATGGTAAAGAGGATAAATAGCTTTGTTTTAGAAAAAGGAGCGTAGAGGATATGAACATTATAGAAGGGGTTAGCGATTTTAACTTTATTTATAATGGGGGTTATAGGTGGTCAGGGGGACTTGGGACGTCATTTTTTATTGATAAGGGATTTAAATTCTATTTTATACAAGTTCTTTTACATTCAACCTTATGTGAATGAGATTGTAGTTTATTTAAAATAGGAGGGTAGGAACATTATAGATGGAGGTAGATATTTTTACTTTATTTATATGAAGGATCATAGCAGACACTTAATGCACATTTTTCTATTCATACACAGTTTAATTACATATGATAACCTAAATCCATGAACATTTACCGAACATTAAGGCAAGTAATCGATGTGGAGACATTACCTCTGTCTATTACAAACTCCCACCTCATGTCTAATTTATTATTTCATTTGCCTTGTTTTCAATAAGCCCGTACTGATAGTAAACTCTATGAGCTGCATGGCTACAGCTTGGCCGGCAGTACTCTTTCAAAGTACGTGTTTAAGGGCTATTGGTAATGCGAATAGGCTTAACAGGGTGGGTGGGTGTGGTATAGCAATATATCACTTATAGTACGCAATAAGTAAATAATTATAAATTATTAACTTAAGCAACTGTAATTTAAATGTGCAGGTACAATCTCTTTTGCGGAAAAAAAATTATAAAAGGTAAAAAAAGGCAATTTGATATTGAATTTTACGCGCAATTGATCACGGTATTGAGATAGTATTGAGCTATTGCCTTGTAATTATCGTGTTGCATGAAGATTAAGCAAGATGCAACGAGCGTTACATTTTTCATATACGCTGAACCTTGCGTACAATGCATGTGGCAAACGTCACCATGCCATATAATGGCGGCTGCCATATTGGTCTTCTTGCAGTCAACTCGGTTCCATGACTGACAGTCATATTTTACGCATACCTGTAACCCGATGGCTATCAAACTTTCCATATTGAAAGTACACTTGTGGACGGTACTATTAGTAGCGAAGAAAATTCCTAAGCATTCCTGAAATACATTCTATGAAATGACTCATTTGCGTGTTTACGTTTTACTTCTTTTTCGCTCGTCTTTCCCCACATATGGTTCTGTAAATATTACTCCGCTGAAGTTTATATCTTCACGTATTATCAGTCCTTCGTTCTTAATACCCGTCTAAAGATGACGAAAAGTACTTGACATTAGCTAATTATCCTAAATAAACCTTATATGCATGCATAAATGGGATATATATTGAATTTGCTTGTAAATAAAATGAAATATTGTAGTCGTTTTATGTATTTCCGCTAGTGTGTGAGAAGGCACTTCACCTAATGCCATTGTGTAGTTCAATTAGAAAAAGACAAATTTTAACAAAATTACAAACTGATCAGGTAAGATATATGAGCAGCTGCATGCTTTAGAAGAAGGTACTTCGTGCTATTCTGTTGGATTTTACAATTGTCAATAATAGTGAATTTTGAACTAAGTATAGCGCAACATGCTTAGTGATGGTGAATATAACTGGTATACATGTATATATCCATGTGCTTTTCTACAGTGGATTGAACTTCATGTCGAATAAACCACGTGCAAATATAGAAAGACATGTGAACGGAGAATATGAAAATATTCCAGACTATTAATTTGGGGATCATCATAATGTTTGGGACCGAAAATTGTGTCATTAATATTATTAACAAAATACATGTAGAATTGTGTCATTGTCTTCATCATAAAATGCTGCTTATGGACAGTTCAGGCCTCCCGATCTTTTGTTTTAGGAACTACTGTCAACATTGTTTAGGACTGATAAAACTCCATTTTATTTGCAAACGGTATGTGCAGAAAAACAGCTCATGTTCAATTTCTGCAAGTTTTATACAAAATCCACTTCTCCTTGCCACTAAATGGATTCTTCATAAGTGTTAGTGACATTTCTTTTTCACTGCATACAGACTCCATATTGCTGTACACTGCATCGAAGTCTGTGGACAAAATGGTATGGAATTGTTTTTATTATAAGTTATTCTTTCACACACTCGCTGCTAAATGTTACAGGATACTTAACTAAAAGAAATGGGACATCACTATTATCATAATTTGTAGCCATTTCTTCACAATCAGAGTACCATCCCCCAACCACCTGTACTGAATTGTATATTACCAATAGCCCTTAAGAGCTATTCAAAATTTGGAATATTATATAACAGAAGTCTTAAAATATTCTACATTGGGTACATCTCAGATAAACTGATGCATTTTTTGGGTACATTTTACTCATTTTGGATGAAAGTTATTAGTTGCATATTTTAGTGAAAAATGTCTTCTTTTGTATCTATTCCTGTCCCTTTCCTTTTTATACCTCAGCACACATACATACATACATACATACATACATACATACATACATACATACATACATACATACATACATACATACATACATACATACATACATGCATGCATGCATGCATGCATGCATACATACATACATACATACATACATACATACATACATACATACATACATACATACTTGGTGTTTGAAAATAAAATACCAGTAATCCAGTGTATTTATTGGTGTGGATATTCATTCAGGACATGAACTTCTTCACACAACTGTAAGGAACTCTGCACGCTAGAACCGTTTCTTAAATCAGAGCCATCGTCGTTTCACTTTGGTTTTAAATGGAAATCATTAAACAACTTAAAAGTGTTCAAAAGTTTTTGAATGATGATGATGATGATGATGATAAAAAAAAATAAAAAAATAAAAGAACTTGTTTATTCATCCATGTTGATATGCAAAAGTTCTATGTAGTTGTCATATTTAAGCTAAATCTGGCTAATGCAAGTTTTCCAGTATTATAATGACAAGCATTTACATTCTTTTCTGTGCAGTCTTTAGATAGCTACATTTACCTTTCTATTGAAGTTTATAGACCGTATAAAAGATATATATATATATATATATATATATATATATATATATATATATATATATATATATATATATATATATATATAAATACAGGCGTCAGCAACATGGACAAATAAATGAAATAAAAAATAAATAAGATCAGTCAATCAGTGAGTGTTTGTAAATATAATAAAACAGATAATTGTAAGTAAAACAGCGAGGGGTTCCGATTTAGGATACACACACATGCAGGAACAGCATGATAGTTTCGTATTATGTAAGATTTCGTCACTTCTTACAGTAAGTTGCGGCCTTCAAGTACGATGTAATTCTGTATCACAACTGTATGGTGACGATGAGTCAACTGAAATTGTGTTGTCAAGCTTATCTCTAATGGTTTGTACTTTATCATGGAAGAAATTTGCAAACAGGTCTGGAAGGTCGATCGGAGAGAAGGTCGTTGGAATGGGTGTACATTTATTCCTTGGCATTAGCTTGTTAGTAATCTTGAAGTGCTCTTTGCAGTTGTTGTAGCTTTCAGTAATGGACTATGTGACATTTTTCTTTGCGGCTTCAGAGATTTGCTTATGAACAGTGAGGCTGGTGGAAAGCCAAAGCCTCTCAGACTTATGGCGTTCTCTTTTAGCAGTGCGAAGCTGGTCCCTAACACTACTATAACATGGGGAACATTTTTGAATCGATACTCTGCACTTGGTTGCTGGGGCATGTTTGTCAAGCAATGAACGCAAGCAGTTATTAAATTCTGCTGTAGGACCCCTTTTGTGTGATAGTTTATAAATATATTTGTATTTATAGTGTGTGTATGCACTCCTAATCTTGCTTGTGTGTGATAGGCATTTTTACAGACAGACGGAACAAAATTCTCTTCTTAACAAGTACAAAACACTCCATGTACGATACATAACTTCGGTGTAATTTAGTTTTTGCCATTTAAAAAAATATGTAGCTCCCTACTTTGATATAAAATTACACCAAACCTTACGCCGAGCTTATTTGTTTTTGATACAGTATCGTTCTCGAATATAACAAGTTCAAAGATAGAAATATCATTTTTCGTACAAATGTTCACCAAGAAAGAGTCATTCCGCACAGAAACAAATATGATCAACTCTACCAAAAGTTAAAGGAAGAAGAATGTGATGCCATGCCATGCAACCAGACGGCGTGTTGATGGTATAGTGTGGGTGTCGGAGTGTTGTTCACTCCAACGGCGTGTTAATGCTATAGCGTGGACGTTTTATAGTAAATAAATGGGTATTGGTCATGTTGATGGAAAAGTGTGGGTATTGGATAGTATATAATTTAGTAATGAATGGTACATAACTGGGTAATGGTCATTCTGAACAATTTGTTAGATAGTAGATAACTGGGTGATGGAAAGAAGATAATTGGGTGATGGTCAATATAAACAGAGTGTTGACCTATATTGTGGTTGCTGGCTAGTAGGTAACTGGTTTTTGGATAGTAAATAACTGAGCGTTGGTCATTCCAAACGGTGTATTGGTTAGTAAGTTTAGTTTTAACATTAAAGTTCCCGTTAGAGGACATACTCCCCCATAATGTTAAACATACGGACACCTTTACCATTACATTTCAAGTTTGAGGACATAGAGGCCAATAATGTTAAACCTATGGACATTCGTACCATAAGATATAACCTTAATGTTTAATTCCCATATTTTAAATTCACTAATGGTCCAGAATTCTCATACATTTCCTTCTGACTGGAATTTGGATTTTCGCATATCCATTCTTCTTTATATTTTTTTCTCTATAGATTGTGAGTAACATGTTCGTACCAATGATAAAAAAGTTTCACGTTTGTGAGGTTTGCAAATTTACTGTTTACAAAAAGAACACTGCATCCTCTACGACATAGACGTTTTAATCACTGGTATCTGAATGCTGTATATAAAAAGCTGATTAGTTTGAAAATGTTTAAATGATCAAAAGTAATTCCTGTAAATGGAGAGTTTAGAAGAGCATTTTCAGAATCTATCTCCTGAGCTGCGAGAACACATTTACCACTACTTTGTACAAATTCAAATGAAACGCAAAGAACAATTGCATCCGAAACGGCATATTCTTTTAATCATAGGTATCTAAATGCTATAAGAAGTCTGATTACTTTCAAAATGTTCAAATTGTCAGACATTGATCAACCGTGAACGCGATGTAAAGCATGCCATGCCGCGACTTCGGTCATCAGTGTTACACCAAAATTCCGTGGAGGGAAGTGAATGACAGTGTTCAAGACTTAGTGAATTACTAAATACTTTTAAAAAAAACTGATTTCACAAGACGAGAAGATTCCTTTGAATTTTAAACGACGTGTCATGTGCATGTTAGTGAATATATTTCTTGGATTTTGTTTACTAGAAGATTCTTTGTGGCAAATTTATGAGCAGTACATGCAAAGACATGAGAAACTTTAGGACTCGTACTATTTAAATTTAACAGTGTAAGCGTAAACAGTCGTTGTAAATTTTCTGGAACTCACTTGTTGGGTAGCTGGAATGTGAAGATAACCTTCAGGAGCCACCAAACGACTTTCTACTTGACTGATCTTGACTCTCTCGGTCCAGTGGATGTAGATGGCATTGTCTCATGATCATTCATGTCTTCTTCAAAGTCGCTAGCGTTAACTTCTGCTAATTACTTCTCTTATCATATGAGGCGACATAGAACGTCGTCGTCTTTTGGCTTCTGGTTTCTCGTTGGAATGGTATGCTCGTTTCATGACGGCAGACTAATCGTGTTTGATTTGCCTAGGATACCTGTCTGTCTGTCTGTCTGTCTCTCTCTGTCTCTCTCTCTGTCTCTCTCTCTCTCTCTCTCTCTCTATATATATATATATATATATATATATATATATATATATAGTACTCTTGCGTACGAGAATACACTCAGGCAATTTTAATCTGTGAAGATGTAAGAACCACAACAGATGACACTTCTGGTCTGAGATTTACAAAGATGCTTCCGTAAGTACACTTCCAACAAGACTTCAGACAACTCTTCTCGAGATAAAAGTCAAGATGCTTGTTATACCTCTCAAGAGAAAGGACATTGGGCTCCAGAACGTCCATACCGTTAAAGAAAAGGAACCTTTAAGACAGGAGAAAACTGAAACAAACGTTAAGATATCTGAAATCATTGTCAAGAAAAAAGATAGTGGTCTACAGAATGTCCCAGGAAAGCGAAAAAAGTGAAAAATGAGAAAATTTCAGAAGAAGAAGAAGAACCCATTGCAACAAAGAAATTCAAAGCACAACACGTAGAAGAAACAGTAGAAGAACCCCTGCCAGTGAAATAAAAAAAAAAAAAAAAAACACTGTAAAAAAAAGAAAAATTGATTTTTTTGATGTTCTTTTGAACTTTCCTTGTAATTTTATTCAAAGGAAATATATACCAAAATAACGTAAGTTTGTTAGTTTGTATTTTTAAGTATGGATAAGATATTCCAATACATACACGCCCAATCTCTCTCTCTCTCTTTCTCTGGTCAGAACTGCACAGAGAGTCATTCAAAAAGCCCTTCTTAGGGTCACCATATTCTCTTAAAAACAGATACTACTCAATCATTACCAATGTTTAGTATCTCATAATGATTTTACCGTAGTCAATATTTGTCAATGATTACGTAAAAATATGTAGAACAGTTGTGTGTTTCTTCTTCTGTTCCTTCTGGTCTTCATAAGGTATATTTCACTGATCCTACTAAATATAGAGTTTAGCTTACATATGTCACAAATAATGAACTAACAATAGTTTTGCCGTTTTCAAAGAACACAAACTTACAACTTTACAGTACAAGATATCTTAGTTTACGCTAAAATCTGATAATTTGAACAGAAAAATGTTAAAACCCGTCTTTTGCTTCGTAAAAAAAATGTATTCGATGTGTCACGAGACAAATTCAAAACATTAGTTATACTGTTTTCAAGATCTAGCACAGATAAAAATCTTACAGTACAGGAAATCTTAACTTCAAGTCAAATTCGTTAGTTTTTAAAATTATAACCAAGTATTGCTGCTCTCAAAAACCAGTTCATAGGTAATATTTTGCTCTACGTTGTCTTCAACTTCACAACTGAATTTCGACCGTCACCAGATGCAGAAGCGATTTAACACTGTGCCTGTTTATCAAGTTACTGATATTTCGAAAGAATTTGATGAATGAAAATATTGTTAGCTGACAGTAAGTTGTGGTTTTAGAATAGTATATTGACGACGGGCAAAGAAATGCTATATCTTCTGAATTAAATCTTGTGTGATTTTATTAAAAAAATGATCGGATTCCACAAGACGATACGTTTCCTTTGGAATTTTTGGACGACATGTCATTTTAATTTTATTCAGAGGGAATATATACCATAAAAAGCAAGTGTCTTAATATTTTTAAAATAAATATGAATAAGATATTCACACATTCTCTCTCTCTCTCTCTCTCACACACACAGACACACATACCGATGCCAGGAATCCGATTGACCATGTTTCAAAACACAAACAGAAAAATGTTACAATCCATCTTTAGCTTCCCGAAACAATTCTAACATTAGATCTACTGTTTTCAAAAACTAGCACAGAAAAATGTTAGAATACAATCAGTCTTAACTTGGGTATCGGCTGTCATATTTTCCACTGCATGTCTTGAATCTCGAGCAAAACACAAGTTTTGGAGAAAAAAAGTCAGTCATTATAAGCAATTTCATTGCTAAAAAAAATGTAATACTTTCACAAGTGAATCAACCGCGTTTGCTTTCAGACGGCGACTGAATTAGACGTGAAAACTGTTTATTCCAGTCTGTGCTTTGGGAATTGTAACATTATAATTTTTTAACGCACGCCTTGCAGAAGCTAAAATTACAGACAATGCAGGCTAAATGAATTTTAGCAATGTAAATTTGTGGCACACACACCAATTCATACTGTGTTTATTAGACAATTGTTAAAACATAACACAAGTTTTTAAAAACTGATCAATGAAAAATTTTCTATTCTTATGCACACACACACAAAAAAAAATTTTAAAAAAAAAATTATAATTACCCCCCCCCCCCCCCCACAATTGGCTGCCAGTGAGAACTATAACATTTTAGGATTGATATAGTTTCTACCCCCCCTCCCCCCACTTCTTTAGCCTCATATAGAATTTAACAATGATAACAGCCTATGAACATTTCTAACGCAGAATTTACCATTGTCCTCAGAAACTCATAAAACGGTTACTTAATGTTAATTCCTCCTTGTCAAATAATGCCTCAAAAGAAAAAATGGTGGCCTATATTTATTTTTTCTTACACTAGAATAGTACTATTATATGGATTATGGGAATGGTAAAGAGGATAAATAGCTTTGTTTTAGAAAAAGGAGCGTAGAGGATATGAACATTATAGAAGGGGTTAGCGATTTTAACTTTATTTATAATGGGGGTTATAGGTGGTCAGGGGGACTTGGGACGTCATTTTTTATTGATAAGGGATTTAAATTCTATTTTATACAAGTTCTTTTACATTCAACCTTATGTGAATGAGATTGTAGTTTATTTAAAATAGGAGGGTAGGAACATTATAGATGGAGGTAGATATTTTTACTTTATTTATATGACGGATCATAGCAGACACTTAATGCACATTTTTCTATTCATACACAGTTTAATTACATATGATAACCTAAATCCATGAAAATTTTTACCGAACATTAAGGCAAGTAATCGATGTGGAGACATTACCTCTGTCTATTTCAAACTCCCACCTCATGTCTAATTTATTATTTCATTTGCCTTGTTTTCAATAAGCCCGTACTGATAGTAAACTCTATGAGCTGCATGGCTACAGCTTAGCATGCAGTACTCTTTCAAAGTACGTGTTTAAGGGCTATTGGTAATGCGAATAGGCTTAACAGGGTGGGTGGGTGTGGTATAGCAATATATCACTTATAGTACGCAATAAGTAAATAATTATAAATTATTAACTTAAGCAACTGTAATTTAAATGTGCAGGTACAATCTCTTTTGCGGAAAAAAAATTATAAAAGGTAAAAAAAGGCAATTTGATATTGAATTTTACGCGCAATTGATCACGGTATTGAGATAGTATTGAGCTATTGCCTTGTAATTATCGTGTTGCATGAAGATTAAGCAAGATGCAACGAGCGTTACATTTTTCATATACGCTGAACCTTGCGTACAATGCATGTGGCAAACGTCACCATGCCATATAATGGCGGCTGCCATATTGGTCTTCTTGCAGTCAACTCGGTTCCATGACTGACAGTCATATTTTACGCATACCTGTAACCCGATGGCTATCAAACTTTCCATATTGAAAGTACACTTGTGGACGGTACTATTAGTAGCGAAGAAAATTCCTAAGCATTCCTGAAATACATTCTATGAAATGACTCATTTGCGTGTTTACGTTTTACTTCTTTTTCGCTCGTCTTTCCCCACATATGGTTCTGTAAATATTACTCCGCTGAAGTTTATATCTTCACGTATTATCAGTCCTTCGTTCTTAATACCCGTCTAAAGATGACGAAAAGTACTTGACATTAGCTAATTATCCTAAATAAACCTTATATGCATGCATAAATGGGATATATATTGAATTTGCTTGTAAATAAAATGAAATATTGTAGTCGTTTTATGTATTTCCGCTAGTGTGTGAGAAGGCACTTCACCTAATGCCATTGTGTAGTTCAATTAGAAAAAGACAAATTTTAACAAAATTACAAACTGATCAGGTAAGATATATGAGCAGCTGCATGCTTTAGAAGAAGGTACTTCGTTCAATTCTGTTGGATGTTACGATTGTCAATAATCCTGAATTTTGAACTAAGTATAGCGCAACATGCTTAGTGATGGTGAATATAACATGTATACATGTATATATCCATGTGCTTTTCTACAGTGGATTGAACGGCATGTCGAATACACCACGTGCAAATATAGAAAGACATGTGAACGGAGAATATGAAAATATTCCAGACTATTAATTTGGGGATCATCATAATGTTTGGGACCGAAAATTGTGTCATCAATATTATCACCAAAATACATGTAGAATTGTGTCATTGTCTTCATCATAAAATGCTGCTTATGGACAGTTCAGGCCTCCCGATCTTTTGTTTTAGGAACTACTGTCAACGTTGTTTAGGACTGATAAAACTCCATTTTATTTGCAAACGGTATGTGCAGACAAACAGCTCATGTTCAATTTCTGCAAGTTTTATACAAAATCCACTTCTCCTTGCCACTAAATGGATTCTTCATAAGTGTTAGTGACATTTCTTTTTCACTGCATACAGACTCCATATTGCTGTACACTGCATCGAAGTCTGTGGACAAAATGGTATGGAATTGTTTTTATTATAAGTTATTCTTTCACACACTCGCTGCTAAATGTTACAGGATACTTAACTAAAAGAAATGGGACATCACTATTATCATAATTTGTAGCCATTTCTTCACAATCAGAGTACCATCCCCCAACCACCTGTACTGAATTGTATATTACCAATAGCCCTTAAGAGCTATTCAAAATTTGGAATATTATATAACAGAAGTCTTAAAATATTCTACATTGGGTACATCTCAGATAAACTGATGCATTTTTTGGGTACATTTTACTCATTTTGGATGAAAGTTATTAGTTGCATATTTTAGTGAAAAATGTCTTCTTTTGTATCTATTCCTGTCCCTTTCCTTTTTATACCTCAGCACACATACATACATACATACATACATACATACATACATACATACATACATACATACATGCATGCATGCATGCATACATACATACATACATACATACATACATACATACATACATACATACATACATACTTGGTGTTTGAAAAAAAAATACCAGTAATCCAGTGTATTTATTGGTGTGTATATTCATTCAGGACATGAACTTCTTCACACAATTGTAAGGAACTATGCACGCTAGAACCGTTTCTTAAATCAGAGCCATCGTCGTTTCACTTTGGTTTTAAATGGAAATCATTAAACAACTTAAAAGTGTTCAAAAGTTTTTGAATGATGATGATGATGATGATGATAAAAAAAAATAAAAAAATAAAAGAACTTGTTTATTCATCCATGTTGATATGCAAAAGTTCTATGTAGTTGTCATATTTAAGCTAAATCTGGCTAATGCAAGTTTTCCAGTATTATAATGACAAGCATTTACATTCTTTTCTGTGCAGTCTTTAGATAGCTACATTTACCTTTCTATTGAAGTTTATAGACCGTATAAAAGATATATATATATATATATATATATATATATATATATATATATATATATATATATATATATATATATATATATATATATATATATATATATAAATACAGGCGTCAGCAACATGGACAAATAAATGAAATAAAAAATAAATAAGATCAGTCAATCAGTGAGTGTTTGTAAATATAATAAAACAGATAATTGTAAGTAAAACAGCGAGGGGTTCCGATTTAGGATACACACACATGCAGGAACAGCATGATAGTTTCGTATTATGTAAGATTTCATCACTTCTTACAGTAAGTTGCGGCCTTCAAGTACGATGTATGATTTCATCACTTCTTACAGTAAGTTGCGGCCTTCAAGTACGATGTAAGAATTCGTCACTTCTTACAGTAAGTTGCGGCCTTCAAGTACGATGTAAGATTTCGTCACTTCTTACAGTAAGTCGAGGTTTTCAAGTAGTATGTATGATTTCACCAATTCTTACAGTAAGTTGCGGCCTTCCAGTACGATGTAAGATTTCATCACTTCTTACAGTAAGTTGCGGCCTTCAAGTACGATGTATGATTTTGTCACTTCTTACAGTAAGTTGCGGCCTTCAAGTACGATGTAAGATTTCGTCACTTCTTACAGTAAGTTGGGGCCTTCAAGTACGATGTAAGATTTCGTCACTTCTTACAGTAAGTTGAGGCCTTCAAGTACGATGTAAGATTTCGTCACTTCTTACAATAAGTTGCGGCCTTCAAGACTTAATATCAGTTACTTTCACTGAACATACGCAAGTAATCAACAAAGATTACTGGAGGATTTTTTGGGGACTGTGACGTAACTCTGATGGAGAAGGGGACGTTACGTGATTCGAGGTTGGGTTATTGTCGACTGATAAACAAAGACCATTAATACGTGCATATTTAAAGATAAAAGAATTGTCCTTCCTTATATTCGTGTAAACTTGGTTGTAACCTGAGAGGGAGGGTGTACAATATTAATCCGTGTAAACTTGGTTGTAATCTGAGAGGGAGGGTGTACAAAATAATCCGTGTAAACTTGGTTGTAATCTGAGAGGGAGGGTGTGTACAATATTAATCCTTATATCCGTGTAAACTTGGTTGTAATCTGAGAGGGAGGGTGTACAATATTAATCCTTATATCCGTGTAAACTTGGTTGTAATCTGAGAGGGATGGTGTACAATATTAATCCTTTTTACACGTCGTCCGTTATCTGCAATCAAAATTTTTAAATTTCCAGTCGGAGTTCAAAACTTTGTATTCTGTTCAAGAAGTCTTATGACGACTGGTCCAGCATTTTCAGCCCTACATCTTCTGATAGAGTGATATTGCTAACAATTTATTTTCTTCTTGATTTCCATTCAACTGTTTTCTTTACGTAGTCCAAAAGTATTCGAGATAATCTGAATGCCTATTCTAAATATTTCGTTTCTTTTACATTTGATCTATTCGATATTTTGATTTTGCTAGGTAACCCACATTATTTCTAAAAATATTAATGGGTATGCAAAGAATATTGTGCTTTCAAATCAAAAGAAAGAAAAAAATTACTATTAAATCTGAAATTATCGAATGTTAAACTTAAAGCGCACATATAAGATTTATGAAAAGGAAATGTGCAATATTTAGCTTGACTGTGAGAGAAAGGTAGAAAGGTATGGGGAGAGGGGGATGCTGGACATTTTCATATAATGTCCCTTCAGGAGAAACGCCATCTGCGCTTGCAGGATGAAAGTTCAAATATGTCAGTAAAATGGTAATCTGGATTTTTACTATTGTAGCAGAATATCTGAAAGCAAAAAGCACAACTTCTCAGAAAGTTAATCCTGAGTTCATGTCAAATCTTCCGAAAGTAAAGAAAATCACCACATCAAATATTCCTGTCCGCTGACACCATAGTTATAACAAGTAATGAGATTAAATGGATTTATTGAATAAATGGTAATGATCACAATCACCTAGTTTCTTCTGTCTTGATAATAGATTAATAGATTTGTTATTAGGCTTTTGCTATCCATTTCCGAACAGAGCATGATGCACACAAATCATGCCAGAAAAAAAAAAATATAAAAAAAAGTGGAAGTTTGTTTTCAAAAGCCTACCTCAAACAACTACCGTTCCAATCAAAAGTGAACATTTTGCCAAATCTCCTTTTATAGTCAAATATTCCTAATAGGGTCTTAGATTGTAGGAGAGGAGAGCAGGTGCGAGATTTAATAATGCCAGAAAACTCAGAAGATTCTTTGGGGAGCTGACTAAGAAAGGAGATTTGGCGAAAAATTATCTCTAGATTGGAACGATAGCTATCTGGAAGTAAAGTTGTATGATCAAGCTAACAACGTGTTTAGGTAAGAGTTCTTACACATACGGGTATTGTTTCAAATTGTAAAAATTACCCACATGAGTCGAGTCGCGACTACCTTTTAAAATTTATTTTCAAACTAATCCTCCAGTGTGCAAGAATCTTCCACCTTCTTATCTACATAAATGGCAAGCAGTTCTGAATGCAATTATTAAGAATACATGATATACTGAAAACTAGTAGAGAGAAAAGAAGATTGTTAAACAGATGAATATTATGCATCTGCCTAATAGGAATTTGTTGTCTTCTGTATATTGGTTTATGTAGCTGACATTTTTTTGCCTTCTCTTTTAAGTTGGCTCTTTAGACTTTGCTATTGTCTTAAATAAATCATGTGCCTTTTCAACAATAGTAGATAGAAAGCCTGGGTCTTGACCCATTCACCTCATTTTTGGACTAATTTTTGACGGTTTTTTTGTGGTCAATTTTTGAAATAATTAGCTAAAAACACTGTTTAAAGCACTTTTCAAGTACAGTTCAACTTTTAAATCTAAAATGTTAACGTTTTACCCTAATCTCCAAAATTATTTTATGATTTAAAAAAAAAAAAAAAACCTACGGCCACTGGTCAACATAATTGTACTAAACAAAATGTCCACTAGTCATCAGATGTTTATTAAAACAACCAGGCAACTGGTCAGCAGAATTTTACTCAAAACAATAGTCCATTAACCCTACGCCACTCTATACTAATCTACACCACTCAGAACCCTTGGCCACTGGTCATCAGAATATTTTCAAAAAATCCTCCACTGGTCATCATAATTTGTTAATCAAAATCCTGCACTGGTCATCGGAAATTTACTAAACAAATTATCTTCCAGTAATCAGAATTCGTTTTACTCAAAATCAGGATTTTACATAAAAGCCCATGCCTACTATTCATTAACTTAACCAGCTAGAAACCATAAATCTAAGTTAATAACTAGAAGCGCGTCCCGAAAGGAGACCCATACCCCCTCCTCACGCGCAACGCGGGAGTGAGTACACAACCTTTTTAACCCCTATTCTATGCTCAACACACAAATATGTGGAAACTACTCAGCTTCATTTGCTATTAGTCTGGAAGACATAATTGCATTTTCTTAACATCTCAACAAAGCAGAAGTCGAATTGTGTAAAACTTAGTTAAACATAAATCGGATAAATATGTGGGTTCGGTTTTTTAAATGGCAGCTAATTCAACCCTGAATACTAGATTTATTCTCAACATGTCTGCTTTTTCGATTCTTTTAAGTTTGAAAAAGTGGTGTAATTTTCAAAAAAGTTTTAATTTCCGCATAAGAGTTATTCATTTCGCTTGAATAAGGAAATATTAAGTTACATGTCTTTATTCCAATTTTTTAAAGTGTATAACCTGTTGCTCTAGAGTTAAGATCTAGAATACAGAAAGGGCAATACATGTGTTAGAATGAAAAAAATAAGTATTTGCAATTTTCATATTCGATACCTATAAAACAGTCAAAACCACAAACAGTCTACAGTTGTAAGTTTCACACCAGTACTACAGTTGTAAGTTCAACAACAGATTCCGAAATGCACTTCTCCAGTCTTGAATAGTTTCACACAAGTCTAACTTCATCCGATACCTAACCGTCACGTGATGTCTAGCAATACATGAAGCACTTGGCAATAATTTAAATCTTTCTATAAACTTCTATGGCATTTTCACCCCAGACGAGTCACTAGGTAACCATCACGTGATGTCTATAAATACATGAAGTACTTGGCAATGATTAAATATCTTTCTCAAATTCTGTAAAGATCGGTTTACCCTGAGGTTGAAACGTAGTACATATCGTACATATTGTACTGGGCGCCAGTGTTTTTGTTGGCTATGCATTTTTATTGAACTAAAACTAGTATAACACAATTTAACTAAATAAATAGGAAAGATGGCACCATACGGAAAATATATAACGCCAACAAACAGGAAAAACAACACAGGTTGTTAATCATCTTAATCCAACACATAAGTGTATTACTCAAAGTAGCATACAACCTGAACAACATTTAAAAGTAGTAGTACCTAGGATACGAACTAATGTATTTACTGTACCTGGTATTTTTTTTTTTCGTTTCGTTTGATGTAAAGGTTAAAGGAGATGCAAATAATTCAGCTGCAAACAATCTTGGGAAATAGCTGAATAAAGACATATAATAAATGCGCTATTTTAAACTTTTCACCATTTAAATACCTAGCTTTCATATGCTTTCTTTTATTTTCCTTCATATACTAAGAATTAGTTATTTGCCATTCTGTTATTTTTTCTCTGTTGTTTTCATAGTATTCTGTTTCATCTTGTTTTATCCGGTCTTTGTTTTTCTGATTATAAACTTTATTGTACAAGCTCTTACAATCCATTTATCTATTGTTATTTTAAAATAGATAGTAACCATATGGAAGTGTATTCATGTCGTTAACAAACTAATGCTTATCTTCATATGGTGAAAGGGCAACCTTATTTATCGTTATATCGTATAACTCGCGATGGTATGATTTAATTACATTCATCTCTTGGTAAATTGTAGTTTGGTTAAATAAGCAATCTGTGTACATATTTAACTGTAGAGTCTTTTTAGCAACAGATTTCCGAATACCCTTGCATACTTTTTCTCCTATGTCAGTTCTTAAAGCATATAGCTAACCTCTAAGGTCACACAATTCTTGTATTGGCACACAATTCATCTCATCATTGAACAGTCGAACAACTTTCTTGTTGTTAATGGTATTCCATGTATGTTATCGTTTTTGTAATCGCTTGTGTCGTAAAACTGCATATTGTGTTTTCATATCATTCTAAAAGTTGTCTGTTTCAACACTTATGCACAGACAATCTCTGCCAGTCATTAAAGTTTATTGTATCGCCATATTTGTTCTTTAGTTTGTTGTAGTGAAACTAATACATAAGTAAACTACTTACTTCTAGCATTGTAAAGAGGCAATAAATTCCCTTGACTAAGTTTATTTTCTTGTTCTTTAAAGTAACTAATACCATATCCTCATCTAGTATTGTCCTTCTTGTAAATGAAATATCCTTTGAAGTTTAAAATATTATTTCCGTGGATACATAATTTTACTGTAGTTCTCTTTCTTCTATTTCCCATCTGTTTTCCGAAGACAGAGTTATTCATTAACTTAAAAAAGTATATTTAAACCATTGCTTACTTTTCGTCTCAAAAATGTATCCAGTTCGATATGTGCTTTTATCGAATATAACTACATGTATCTTTTTTAATTTTATTACTGAACATACAAGATGACATTACGATAATGAATAACATATCTTTCTTTGTTATTAATATGCATAAAAATGCATAATAATGTAGCTACTGAAGGTTTTGTAGACTTTATGTCTTCTATCAATTTCGTACCTAACGGAGATAAAGCATCCTTATTAGGACTTAGTTTTCTGGTGGCAAAAGATACTCTTTAAAATAGTCGTGCAAATCTGTTGGTACTTTTAAATCTTCCACAAAAGTTCCATCAGTTTTACAGTCATCATTCCAGGAGGATTCATTTTTCTTCCATTCTTTAATTAGTTCTTTGTGTCTCCATGTAAAGTTTTTAAAGGGCATTAGTTGGCACATGACATAGCCATACAAATGTTCTAATCTTAGGTACATATTATATAAACTTGACCTTCATGTATGGTATTCTCCATTATTTCTTGTTTTTGTTATCATTAGACTCGTTATAATACTTGATTTGCTTTAGCATACCTATTAGGTATCATTCTTATTCCTTCCCTGATTCCAGATTTATTCATGCACAACATATCATAATCAGCTAGCAATTCTAAGTATACCTTACTTATTTTCAAACTAACATCGTGAGCTAGTCCAGGTGCACTAAATTAATGTGCTGGGTCTAGTTTGTAATGATTCATACACACAGATCTGAATTCTTCAAAAATATAACATTCAGAAGCAGTCCATGTATTCGTATAGATAAATATTTTTTCTCAAACATTTTGGTTTCATTTCTTAAACTTTGTTAAAAATTGTTTCTATAAATGTATCATCCTTTAGATTCGTAGAAGGTTGCTCTAGGGGTTTGTTCATAAACCGATAACTATCTAGAAATGTTACTGTTATTTGTACAAAATCTTTACCGTTCTTTTCAAATCTAATCAGCAATAAAACTTCTTACTAAAATACATATTTTTCATCATTATTTGGTATTATTGATACCCCTTAATCTGGCTCATTTTTAATAAGGTTTTGATAATCAGATGAGAATAGTATCCAGATAAATTATGAATAAATAGTAGAATATATTTTTGATATTTTTAATTTAAATTACAATGTAGTATGCTGGACCTATATATTTTCCAGTTAAATGATCCTGGTATCTAACTTTGTAGCTTGTAGTGATCTCTTCGTGAACTTCAGCAACTTCGTTTGTAATCTCCTGTTCAGATATATGACACATATTGGTGGAATTATAATTTGTGTTGTCTTTATTAGTGAATAGCATTGTAGCAGCCTTTCCTGGTCTTAGTTCTTCATAAACAGTTTCCGAAAATGATTTCGAATGTTTTTCGTAAACAGTTTTTGAAATTGATTTCAAATATTCATACAATTCATTATGCAGTCTTCCCTTCTACAACTATGAGCTCATGGTCCTAGTGAGTTGATTGAAGGTAAAGGCAAAATCCTGATGGCTTGTGTTTTGCTGTTTTTATTGTCCCTGATGTATTTGAGTCCTACTTACAATTACTTATTGGCTCAATAATAATTCCAAAATCACAAAAAAGAAAGAAACAAAAAAAAAAAAACTTTGGGTGATGTTTGTAGTTTAAAAAACTAACAACAGAATCCTCTTTTGGCAATATGTTCTTTGTGTTAGCTGTTTAGCTACATAATCTTTTGTGTTCTTGTAATTTTGATTTAAAAAAATGTAAGCACGTCTTACAAAAGTGTTGTTTTCTTTCGTCTTTATTAATCTCAGTTGATACCAATTTTGATAAATCCTTTATTACACAATAATGATAATTGTTTTGGGTTTTATCAAATATTTGTAGCATATCTACGTGACCGTCTCTTTCTCTTTCTGATATTCTAACTCGCCTTATAAGTTTGTCTACTGGTTCACTGACATTGAAAGATATATAATAAATTCATTTTCAAATGGTTTTATATTGTGTATATTTATTGGGCATTTATTGAACCGGTGTTTATATTTATTAAAAAAAACATATACTGTCTTTATTTTGTACATTAAGAGAGGCTTCTTATTTATTTTACCCAAGCTGGTAAATATATGCATGAAATCCGTCCTAATAGTTTAAATTTATCAATATGTAGAATTAACAAAATTATTTTTCACTAGACCATTTTGTATCTACATCTATTTCCTGTCAAAATTTTGTATGCAGTTCATAAAAAAATTCTTGAGCTTTACTTATATTTCCTTTTTGTTCATTATGTTTCTAGTTTTTGTTAAATGATAACAATTTACAAAGCTTACATGAATGAATCTACCGATATGATCTACTATTCCGAATTTAATAGATAAATCAAGTTGGATCTTAACTGATTCAAAGTCTCTAATTTTTCTACCTATTACTTTCTGTAACTATCGTTCAACTTCTTAAGAAAAGCAACGAATCAATCAATCAAATGGTATTGGTGACTTTCTACTCCATAGGTACAAATCTATATACATTTATGTGTTTGTTAAACGAGTCTTGAAGCTTTTTGTAATAATTGTTTCTGTTTCATTCACAATTTGTTTTATTTCTGTTATAGTTGGAAGAGGAATTAAAGAAAGTTCTAATCTACTCCACTCAGTTTTTTGGGTTGTATTTTTGACTCAAGCAACTTTTCAGTTTCATTCACAATTCGTTTTATTTCGTTTCTAATTTGAAAACAAATTGAAGGAAGTTGTAATCACCTTCTTTCAGATTTTGTTTTTGTTGCATCCAGCAAATATTTAGTTTCCTTCACAATTCGTTTTATTACAGTTATGGTTTGAAGATGAATTAATGGAAATTGTAATCGCCTTCTTTTTTCATTCACAACTCGTTTAATTTCCAATATAATTGCAAGACATTAAAGGAAGTTGCCTTTTTCTTCTTAAATATTTTGGTAGTTTCGCATCAATCAAACTTTGTGCCATTTATATTGGATTACTCTCTTTCACTTAAAATTTCAGAGCAAACCTTTCGTGTAAAATTCGTCTTTTTATAGTATTATTTTCCATTTATAAAACTGGTGTAAAATTAACTTTTTTTTAACCGAACATTGGGCCCTTTGTTACAGTTTTTCCACATTCACAGTAACTATTACTTGGTTGTATTCTTTTATTTTATTATTTCCTCCAGTAGGATTTTCATTATATTTCCACATTTTTTTTACATCGGTTGTGGTTCGTATTTTGATGTTCCATTTCATCAATAGACTATATTTCGCCACACATACCACACATAATTGTTTCCATTTACACCCTGGTCTTAAGAGTTCGAATAAACCTTTCAGATAACGACGCTTTTTGTCTAAGTAAGTTAAAAGGTTTCAGTATTTTCTTTCTCCAATAGGTCTTTGACCTTTAAATTATAAAATGCCTTTCATTCATCGCACTTCATTTGTTCTGGGGTTTTCCCCCAATTAATAATAATAATTACAAAGCGTAGAGTGTGTCGTCTCCTTTTTATGTTTACTTTTTAGCCTAGATGAATTTTGAGAAGACATCTATTACTGCCAAAATATATTTATAACCATTATTATACGTTTGATGAGCTAGCAGATCAACGATGTCTGCCTAGAACTGGTCATCTACGTGAATAACATAAACCCTTCAACAGTGAAATATTTTTTATTTTTTATATTTATTTTTTGTGGGCCTGCTTGTGTAATGTGTAGATGCCTTAAATACTGTTTTTTGTTAGTATAAATAGACTTTGTGTTCATTTAATTAAAAAAATAATGTAGCAATTTTTTTGCTCTGATTAGGCGTTGATTATGCGTTCTGTCTCATTTTTCATACTGCTGTAAATTACGTCCTGGTTTTCATCTAGTTGTTTTTATATTAAATAATTGCGCTTAAAAGTTATCAAGTTCGATCTTAATGCTGAAATTGGTAATCTAAGCCTAAAAGATAAAAAAGATAAAAATCCAGAAAAGTATCTAATTCCGTTTGTTGTTAAATAGTCTTCTTTCAACTATTTATGCAATTCAGTTAAGTTATCAATTGGATGGAATAAACTGATTAAAGATGTCGTTCCTTGTATTATTACATCTGAGAATGATTTTGATATTTTAGCTGTTCTAGCAGTTACAAAAATTGTATGCTTTCTTGATTTGCTTTGAATCCATTTTATCCAACTCCTTGTTAGTGTA
Organism: Margaritifera margaritifera; assembly: GCA_029931535.1. Lineage (NCBI taxonomy): Eukaryota > Metazoa > Mollusca > Bivalvia > Unionida > Margaritiferidae > Margaritifera > Margaritifera margaritifera. The sequence goes on along the minus strand of JAQPZY010001660.1, from coordinate 5,026,264 downwards.
GTGTTTACTTGTTATTTCCTTGTATGTCCAATTTACTATACTTTTTTTCAGTTCTTCTTTGTATTTTTCTTCTATTCCATCTTCTTTTACATAGGGTTTCTCCTGTTCTATTCTATTTTCTGGAAAACCTAATTCTTTTAAAGTTGCTTTTGATCCATTTAAATAGTGTAAAATGACAACAACTGGTGGAGTTGAGTTTGAAAATCCTGCTTATGACAAAGAAGTCATTGATAAATATGATAGAGATCTTGATGATGATGAAGAGGATAATTTATCAAACGTGGGATTTGAAACCCTTAAGCAAACATATCAGCAATTAATTTTTGTTGAATACAAAGAATTTATCAAACATTAAGTTTGAATAGATGAAACACAATATGAAGTAAATCAAAATGTATTTTCTATTAAGGAATAAACATTGTATTACAAAGAAACGGGTAAAAGGGTACACCAACAAGAATATTGTCACCTAGCTATATAGAAAAAAGTGGAAGTTATTGTTTGGATAGATTATGTTGGACAAAAGAAGGAAAGAAGTGGTATTCACCACCTTAAGATAATCCTACAGTATTATAAAATCATACTGAATATTTGATATATCCAACAGTTACAATCAGATAATCAGTACGAGTTCCGGAGGAAACAGAAATGAAAGAAATTAACACAATAAACCCTTTTAACCAGCAAATTGGAAACGCAGAGACTTTAATAGGTGAAAACAATGAAAGAGTTTTCAGTGATCAATCTAATATATTATTTACGGTGCAAGAAGAAAGAGAATTAAAATGTTATTTGAGTGTTGTTGAATTTAGTAAATTCCAAATTTATATAAATGAAACTAGACCTTGATTTGTAGTCACAGATAGCAAATTTAAGAAAGCAATTGCTAAAGAAAAAGATGCAACTGAAAAAACTAAATTGCAAAAACTTGTGGTGAAAAAAAAAATCAAAAGAACACAAATAGTTGGCCATTTAATAGATACAGAGAAAATATCTACAAAATAAATCTCAAAGTTAAAGAAAAATTTACCATTAGGTGAAAGGTTAAAACGACTGCTCAAACGACAGCTGCTGTTTTTACAGCTATTGGTATGATCGCAGCAGGTCTTGGTCTAAATATAGCAAATTTTTTTAAACAATAAACAATAGGAGGAGGTAACAGTAGCGGTGGTTCCACAGATTCGTTTATTGATAAATTTTAAAACGGTATGAAAAATATTGCCAACTATGTGTTTCATTTAGCTAAAACAACAGCAGTATTTCCTGGTATCACTGATAAGCTGGCTTTTTATACATTACCTGGAAAGGTTATTTTATTATTGGCTGATAATGCCACTTTGTTAGCTCTTGCATTAATTCATTTGTTTTCTGAAATTGTAGTAAAAGGTTTATTTTTAGTGACAAAAAGAATAAAACACTAATTAACTAGTAACTAGCTGGTTTATTTATTTCAAAAAGTAAATTACACTATCTCCTGTAACTATAGACATAATTATAAACGCTTGTTTATTTGTTTCATGATCTATATTTTTAATATCATGAGGCATATTAGTTATAGTTATAAGTCTCATAATCGTAGGTACTGTCGTTGATATTGTTAGTACTGTTGTTGGTATTGTAGGTGCTGTCGTTATGATTGTAGGCTTGTCTAAACACCTATTAATGTTATTCTCTTCGTTTTCTGCCATTTGACGAATTGTTGTAGACTTTTTATAAACTTCTCTAGTTATATTTCCTGTCATGTCAGAATTTACAGTAGCATTCATTCCTATTCAGAATGAATCTGATGATTTTTGTAAATTATTATTGTAACCTAATATGCTACCCATTTTCATCGCCATATATCACTGGGTAAAGGAAAGATATCATTACCACCAGGTACATAGTTTAATCGAACTTTTACATCTGAAATATATTGCTGAAATCTTATTGTGATGTTTTCATCTGAGTCAAAAACTTGTTCACCTAATATTAATTTTTGAAAAAACTGTTTAAGGTGGGTTGGAAAGTAGAAACAGACTGTGTAATAATTGTTCTTATTTGTGTTTGAGCATCTAAAATACATATCACATATGGCCTAATACTCTAAATTATGCACCGTATGCCTTCATCAGTTAGTCCGTTGCTATCTTTTCAAAATAAATAAGTTCATCTTATTCTTTCATCTGGAGTATGCTTTTAACAAGATTTAATAAGTCTGACCTCAAAACATGTCAAACACATGTCAAAAACATGTCATTAATTTTTTCAACTGGTAGTTTTTTATTTTCTTGTATTCAACTCTTCCACCTATGTAATTATAGCTTAGCTTGTAAGCACTTAAATGCTGGCGTAGGTTTTCCTATGCCTTGATGTACAGTTTTATGTTGTACAGACCCATAATCAGTAAGATATTAATTTTGTTCCATTAATATAGCTCCAATCGAGCTTAGGAGGAATACTAAAGTTGTTGCAAATTGTGTTAAATTGCTTTAGATCTATCTTGTTGTTTGTTGGATTAAATGCTTGATTATCTGTTAATGGTATTGGAGTTCAGCAGTTGCTTCGAAAACTTTATATATGTATAAAGAAATAAAAGATATCTTCGAAAGCGTTTCTTATCTTAGAATAATTGATAATGCCAGCCACAGAAAGGCTTTAAGTAAATTAAGGGTTTCATCACACCCATTAAGTAGACATGTAGGAAACGAACGGCACGAAAGGAAATGTGAACTTTGAATAAATAATGACGTGGAAGATGAATATAATTTTGTCTTAATTTGATTACTATACCTCTCACTTAGAAAATCTTATATTGATCCTTATTATGGCAGAAACCAAGAATGTATAAACTACTACAATTACTTAAAAATGAAGATTTAACAACTGTAAAATACCTAGGTAAATATGTGTTTAATGCATTCCAACTTAGATTATCTTCTCTTTCTCTCTCTCTCTCTCTCTCTCTCCACGAGGATTTATGTGCACACATGTTTCTATTGCCATTATTTATTCATGTATTCATTTATTTTTGCAACAATGTATTGTATATGAATTATGTATTGTACTGACTATGTGCTTTTTTACATAGGTCGTATCAATAAAGTTTTGTTCTGTTCTGTTTAATTTTTACAGGACACGAACCGAACCAAGAACTGTATCTATCTAAATTGTATTTTGTTATCCTTTGAGGATCTAAATCAACCTTATTCAAAATTGACTCAATGGCATAAAAGAAGCATTTGCTATAATCGTTTTCAAAGCTGACACCAATCGGGTCAATCCATGTACGAGCTTCCCTTGAGAGGTTCATGTTTATTTATGTTCATGATTAGGTATTCGATCCTGTCAAATAAAAATTTTTTGCAATCGGCGATCTTTTGGTCAAATTTGGGATGTATTTTATCCGATAGAGTGTCGATGATAAAATTCATATCTAGTTTACTCATGATGGCTTTGAAAAGAGCAGCATAGTACAATTTCTTAGTTCCTATTCTTTGAATACCCTCGTCTACTGCAGGCAAACTTCTCGGTCTTACTTATAGTACAAGGTGAACTAGTATTGAATCAAATTTATTTAGACAATTTTTTATATGTGGTTCGGCTTGACATAAGAATACGTATAAGTCTTGGTCATTGCCACCGGAATAATTTGTATTAATTAATTGATTATAAGAAGGCATTAACTACGTTGTTGCATACGATTCTGTTTTTCTTTTCCGCGCTTTAAAGTCTTTGACGTTTAAATTAATCTTTCCTTCTTTTTATTTGTTGTGATATTCTGCTTTGTGGTCTTAGGCGTTTTTCTTTAAACAGTCTGTGCTGTTCTAGTCTTTTTTATACCTGCAAAACTGTATTCATTTTGAGCCTTTTTTGATGGTGTGCTCTTCTTTATTGTTGTTCACGTATCCTGTTTACGCCAACTTGAATATACTGGATCAACTAATGTTTCATTATCAGTTCATCAACTGTCAATCTATGTCATCCATATTTTGCTTCTGTGTACACAAGATCAACATGTGTAGGAAGAGGATTTGTAGTCATCGGTGCGTAAGATGTCATTGATTTATACAGTGTAAATTTCTTCAATATATGCTAGTTAGCATTTGACCAACTTTCAACTGTATTATTAATATATGTTAAACGTCCAGATTTATAAAGTATACATTTCTTAAAGATGTGTGCATTATAATTCGTTAAACTTTCAACCTTATTATTTACGTATGAAAATCCCTTGATTTATATACTGTAAATTTGTTTTAATACAGGTACGTAAGCATCCGTCAAGCTTTTAACCTTATTATCCATCGTTATATAGTTCAAATTTCTTTAATATTAGTACCATACAATTTATGAACAAATTAAAGATGATGTCTAAGTGTTTTAGCTTGAAATGTATGCATTTTTTTATTTAAGTTATTCCTTATCTCTGACATGAATTTATTGTGGAATGTTAACTTTACGTGATTTCCCATCAAATGAATTGTTAAATTTCTTCCACATTTACTGTGAACGGTTTTCTTTTCCTTTGGTGCTTAAACCCTTCTATTCCATACAGAGTTTTGTTTATTTGCACATTTTGTACATCCCATCAGTCCATCTTTCCTTTTCTTAAATTCATGTGGAAATTTACTTTCATTGCACTTTCTACAAGCTAATTTGATCTTTATACGCCATAAACCATATCTACATCAGCAACCATTTGGACGATATATTTATTTACCAAACACCTGAAACATTTTTTCAATATTCAACAAACTAGTGACTAACTAAAATTACTGAAAGTGACTTCCTGATGGGACCTATTATTGACTTTAGTGCCTATTAGTGACTTTCATAGTTTATTAGTGACTCTCTCTTTCCCTACTTAAATAAGTAGGTTGCCCCAACAGTGTTCTTATTGCCTTCACTCGTCAAGGGACATGTGTAATCCTTCGCAACATGTTAAAAGTAAGCATTCTAAAGAGATAGACCAATTTAACTCACAAAATCAAAGAATTCAACAGAGGAAAAAAGAAGAATAAAATATTCAACAACTAGAGTTGAAAAATGTTGTAGATGAAAGTCTTCCCAAAGCCAATAACAACATTACAAGGGAAGAAGCATTCAATCTATTGTCTAAGGAATTAAAGATTCACAGAGACAAAAGAGACATTTTGTTTATCAGTTTAGAGAAGATAGGGAAACATTAAAACAGATTTTTTATTATGTTTGAAGAGATTCAGCAAAATGAATTAGAAAATGCATGGAACAAATTAAGGATGACAGCAAACAAATCGAGAATGTATTGCTTGGCTTCTTAGAACAAGAGATAAAGGAAAATGATTTAATCGAAACACTTAACATCCCAAATGTTATCTTGCTAATCAGCATAGGTTATAGCAATTGCCACTTAACATCTCAAATGTTATCTTGCTAATTAGCATCGGCTATATCATTTACAAACTTGAGACATGGTCTAAGCCTGAACAAACTCAAGATGCACAAAGTACAACGGCGAGGCCTGCGCATAACACGACGTATGAGACTCTGCAGAGCAGAACGGAAAAGCGGGTGCCTTCAACACAGGTTGTTTACAGTATAGAATAGAAACCTGTGTACGGCACAACGTATGAGCCTTGAGGATCATGAGGATGTAATAGTTACATCCCTGAAATGTTATCGGTGTACAACAATCAATAACACTTTAAACCAGCAGTATGCTATCAACCTATTGCCCAAGAGACATTGTGAGCATAATTGTCAGAGAGAAACAATATCATCAACTTGATTTACCGGGACATTAGAAACAGATCTAATTGTTAGCGGCAGCATGATGTTTGAAAATTATTCAATTTAAAGATAGGTCAGCCATCCAAAATATATTTAGAAAAGATTATTTCTACCAGTAGCTCTACCAGAGATAACAATAAACTATTATATCTTTCACGGTTTAACACCTGAATGAATAGTTCTCTCGGCACATATTTTCGTGCATGTTTAACCATTGCTTGCTTCTGAAGGTTTTGTTACAATATCACCAATATTGTCTGACTTGCAAAAAATCCAGAATGTATTGCAAATTGTGTTGCAATGTTCTAAAATATGAATTTAATTCTTGCTCAGTTTTCATAGTATGTAATACAGCCTGAAACTATTGCAATTCTAACTACTGTAGACTATATATCGCTTCATGACGACTATCTGTTAGTGCCATCGATATTTCATTATTTGGGTACAATATAAATATATTTTGGTACGCTTTAAAATTATTTTATTACAATATTGTACTGAGCTTTTTTCTCAATAATTTGGTAAATAAAGAACACAAAATGATTAAATCATTCGACCACAACATAATTGAAAAGGCAAGTGAAACATTGATCACAATATCATTGGCTAAAGAGTCAGCTCATATCATAAAAAAGTATATTAAAAAAAACTCTTAAGCTACGTGAAATAATATATAGAAGACAACACATCCCTGTTAAGCAGAATGAAAGTTTGTGTCTGCTTAACAATCTATTTTTAATAGATCATATATTGATCATTTGGCACAGTTGTTTAGGTACTATGTGTTTGAGCGTATTAGAGACAGTCAGAGTTTCTGGTGCACTGGAGATTATATTTTTTAAATATGAGAAATCAATTCTTAAAAGGAGGAAGTAACTCTCCGTAGAAGCAGAGTTGCTGATATGTGTAATTTGTTGAAAATCTGAAGAAATAAATAGGCGACGCGCCGAAAGCAGGTTTAGATGAAAGACTTGCCTTAAAAAAAGCAACTTGCAGTACAGGAGGCAAATGGTCAGAGTACTCTTGCACAAATAAGACGAAAATCCCTTTTACAAAAGGCTTTGTGCAGGCTTTTTATATTATCTCTGGTTGTACTTGTTCGTTTTAAAGCTATGTCACTATATTGAACAAACACTTGGATCGATTGGGATTTGTGGAAGTAATATATAAAATAGCTCTATGGGGAACAGGATAATGAATTCCAATTTAAGGCTAACTCTGGAATAATAGTTGATTAGCCAAGGTGACTGCTCTGTGAAAGAGTAGTCCATAACAAAAAGCAAACAATAGTATTTCAAACTTTGATAAACTAATTACTGAGCGTAATTGCTTCTTTGAAAGTGTGTTTGACATGTTTTGAGGTCAGACTTATTAAATCTTGTTAAAAGCATACTCAGAGAAAGGATTGGCAGCCGATTCTCTATCAATGATTTTGTATGGAACAGGTTGGTACCGGTTACAATGCATCGTGTCTGTACAAAAATAAACGCCCTTCTTAGTTCCTAAATCTAGTGCAGCCACCCCCCCCCCAGTGCAAACCCCTCCCCCTTTATAATGGTCACTACCCTCATACAACTACCTCCAACATCCAGCCATATACTAATGTTCCCTTCTCTTCATTATATCCATAAATTTGTACCTCTCTTAATCAGTCACCTCCCTTGTGCTGTCGAATTACCTCTGGGTGGCTGCTTAAGAGAGGTTTCAAATACATCTGACTTACCAGAATATTAACAGTATTACACAAAATTTACCTGAAATAATACTTTTTTTTAAATCAAGCAGATGTAGAAACTTTTGTAGAATGATTAATGAGTTTGGTTTATTAATTAATTATTTTTTTAATTATTCAGAAGATAATGGTAAATCATCAACATATGACAAGTTTATTGTAACTGCATGCACGCATGCATATATAATTTTGCACACGTATGATTTGATTTGCTTTTACATATCCTATGTTTTTTAAGTTTGCATTTTATACTCTGTGCTTACATTCCACTGCTTGATGAATGATTTGAACTATTTAATGCTAAGTTTACCTCAGAGTTATCCACTGGCAAACATTTCATTTTTATAGTATTACTAACCATACATCTATTTTAGTTGTTTTATTCTCCTCACATCTAAATATGATATTATATCTAATAATAGTAGTTATCCAGTTGCTTGCTTATTGAACTGTACAGTTTTTTATGGTCAAAAAGGCCTTAATTTACTCAGATACTTTTCAGAAAATAAAGGATTTTGTAACTAGCATTTAATATGCAAAATGTACAGATAAACCATAAGTGGGGTTTTGAGCGCGTTTATATTTGTACTGATGCGCACTCGAGCGTGAGATGTGTACATATGTGCTTGCGTACGTGCATTAATTGTCTCATTTGTGCACGTCTTGCAGTACTTTGTAACTGACCATTCGTTACTACTTTTCCTACCCAAACATTATGTTTAGCAAACTTATTACAACATGTTTGCTCAACTTTCTGAAGATTTACGCATCATGTTAATTCAATGAAAAGTCTCAGACAAAAAGATCACTTTGTTTGCAGATGCTTTTCAATATAATGAATATTCTTACTCCAATGTTCAGCGACCTCTTTGCGTTTTGGACTATTTTATGTGAATGCCCTTTCTTTTTTACATTGTTGTAATTATTTAGTATTATTTGCCTCACTTGCAATCCAGTATGTCTCTGAACATTTTCTATGGTACAATGGCTCGATAGTCAATCAAATATCCCACTATTTGATAGTTAATATTACTGACGGCAAATTTGTATGTAAAGTAGTTTCTGGTAAATATTTAATTTCCAAATATTAGTTTCTAAGTTTTGCAATTTACTGACTTGATGCAAAGAAAATAAATTAACTTATATACCTAGAATCATACATACAGTCATCCATCCATTCATACATACATACATACATACATACATACATACATACATACATACATACATACATACAGTCATCCATCCATTCATTCATACATACATACATACATACATACATACATACATACAGTCATCCATCCATTCATTCATACATACATACATACATACATACATACATACATACATACATACATACATACATACATACATACAGTCATCCATCCATCCATTCATACATACATACATACATACATACATACATACATACATACATACATACATACATACATACATACATACATACAGTCATCCATCCATCCATTCATACATACATACATACATACATACATACATACATACATACATACATACATACATACAGTCATCCATCCATCCATTCATACATACATACATACATACATACATACATACATACATACATACATACATACATACATACATACATACATACATGCATTCATACATAGATATACATACATGCTTAGGTACGTACGGACATACATACATGCTTAGGTACGTACGTACATGCGAATACATAGAAATACAGACAGACATACGGTGAAAAAGACTGAGATATCTGACCTTCGTAGAAATCGTTATCATGAGAAATGTCATGAAGTCTTTGGGGAATAACAAAACCTGCCAGTAGAATGTCACTGACGGATAGGTTGGCGACTAAGACGTTGGTAGCTGTCCGCAGTCTTGAAAACTTTCCCACGCAGACGATCACCAAGATATTGTTAACCACTGCAAACACGAGCATCAAGGCCATACTAATAACAAACGTATATTCCCCGGTATCAAGCGCCATGTTCACCGCAAAATTTGATCTATATCTTTCAAGAGTTGTTCTTCTTCAAAACCAATTTCCTCAACGTTCCTTTCTAAAGCAATTTTAGAGATAAAGAAGTGCTCTTTTCCAGATCGGATTCTATATTCAGGAATGGCATGAGATGAATTTCACTTTTATTCTATACTTCTCCACTTTATCGGAATCTTCGGTGCCAAATAATAACAGTCATTCTTCATCCTCTCGAAGCTGATAAAAAAAGACTCGAAAATGGGTAGTTCAGAACTGCTCTTCGATTTTTAAATCAGAAATGCAAGCTTTTTTTTTAAAAAAAAATATTTTTTTTCATATGATGTATTGAAGCAATACATTCGATGACGAAATGTAATAGTATGGAGTTCTTGTCACCAAGCATGGTTTACTGACGTCTGCAAATGTTGAACTATAATTCCTAGTGACTTCTGATTAAGTGGAGGTAGATACATTGTAGTGCCTGGGTGGATAGAGGACAGTTTTCTACAGGTGAATCTGACGCTATCGATTTTTCCAGAAATCGTCCTCTTCGGCTGCCCAGCGTTTTTTTCGCTTCATACTTTACTGAACGTAACATAATAAACTGATCAATCATTATAAATAAATTTTACACCTATAAATGACAGAAAACTGGAATTCTGTCCAAAAGCTCCATTAAATATAACTAAGTATGATGAATAAGTTCCTACGATATATCTAAGTACATGGAATAACTACCACATATATAACTGAGTATTGGAAGTACCTTCCTCAGATATAACTTAGTATTGCTACTGTTTCTTAGATATAACTTAGTATTAATACTGTTTCTTAGATATAACTTAGTATTACTACTGTTTCTTTGATATAACTTAGTATTACTACTGTTTCTTAGATATAACTTAGTATTACTACTGTTTCTTAGATATAACTTAGTATTACTACTGTTTCTTAGATATAACTTAGTATTACTACTGTTTCTTAGATATAACTTAGTATTACTACTGTTTCTTAGATATAACTTAGTATTACTACTGTTTCTTAGATATAACTTAGTATTACTACTGTTTCTTAGATATAACTTAGTATTACTACTGTTTCTTAGATATAACTTAGTATTACTACTGTTTCTTAGATATAACTTAGTATTACCACTGTTTCTTAGATATAACTTAGTATTAATACTGTTCTCGTAATAACTTAATATCAAGAGTAACATCCTCAGTTATAACTAAGTATCAGGAGTAACTTTGTCAGATATAATTTTGTATCGGGGGTAACTTCCGCAGATATCACTTAGTATCTGGAGTAACTTCTGCAGATACAGCCTAGTATCAGGAGTAACTTCCTTATATATAGCTTAGTAATTGGAGAAACTTCCTCAGATATAACCAAGTATTTGGAGTAAAAATAATTTCATTGTGAAAAATGACCATTAATATTCCTGTTATTATCTAAGTGTTTTAACATTTCCATCAAAAGCCTGTAACAAACCTTCAAGTACTCATAATTTGAAATATTTTTGACACCTTCATTAACCTTAATTTAACTTGAGAAGCTGATTAACAAAGTAACTTTACAAGCAAAGGAAATTACATTTCTTTTTTAATTCTGTAAAAAGAAGAAAAAAAAATAGAGGTAAAAATGAAATGGTACTAGAAACATATACACCTTATACAATCAGAGCACGATTGCCATTGATAGTTATCGTAAGACATGTGTGTGTGTGTGTGTGTGTGTGTGTGTGTGTGTGTGTGAGAGAGAGAGAGAGAGACAGAGAGAGAGATTTTCTTAATTATCACATGACAGAAAGAAAGATAAAACTTCAATACATTTGTACTGTGGAGGCATGAAGTAGAATCAGCAGATATCCGTTGTAGAGGGATTTTTATTTCTTTTTTTCCAAGTTTTACTTAAAACACAGATCATTAAAACGTAGAGCAGCACATATTGTTATCCCCGCACTTTTCGCGTACTGCCCGTGATCGTGCGTGCGTAAGTGATGTCGTGCATTCGCAAACACACGGTTTGAGAATTTGTATCCATCCCTATAAGGTTGGGGTTCAAGGGTAGGAATGGTTTTACATCCAATTTAAAGTTATATGTCTAAGAATTGGTATGTGTGATAACTGAACCATTTATTAATTTGTATGATAGAAATTTTTGAATGAGACCTACCCGCACACCCCAGAAGTAAACAAGTGTACCTCGGTGTCCGGCCTTACCATCTGGGACTTTGCCAAGAGGCTACAACTTGGGCATGGGGTTCGAAACAGGGAAACGCAGAGATATGTGAGTAGTTGTATGAGCCGATTGAGAGCCATACCGGAATTAGCATTACGCCGTAGGTAAACACGCGGGAGCCTCTGTAGAGTCGAACTGGAAACCCTACTTTAAAATAGTCCATAGGTTTAACATGGGGAATGGTATTATGGAGCCCAAAGTGTTTATAGAGCCAAAAGTGTTTGTAGAGCCAAACGGGAATTTAACATTGCCGTAGGTTTAGATTTTGGTTCTGTTCATAGAGCCGCACGGAAAATGTAATTTGTTTTATTTCTATCCAAACACACCACATTTACAATCCAGCATCCGGTTTTTGATTACTATCCAAACACACCACATGTAAATCCAGCACCCTCTTTTTGATAACTATCAAAACACCCCCCCCCCCCTACAATCCAACGAAAAGGATAGAAGTGTTTATACTCACACTTTCAACACACATACTATCACACAAAAAGAGGGATAGTCACACAAGAAGAGGGTTTGGATGTAAAAGAAGGGGGATGAAATAGGCACATACTGTCACACAAACATACTATTACACACAAGGGTAGGAAGTGTTTATAGACACACTACAATATCCTTACATACATACATACATACATACATACATACATACATACATACATACATACATACATACATACATACATACATACATACATACATACATACATACATACATACATACATACATACATACATACATACATACAGAAGAGAGAAGGGGTAAAAAGGATTTTCAGTTTTAGTTTTTTGTCAAAGACATACACAAACAAACACATACATACACAAAAGGTTTTGGCACATAAGATTAGTATCTCTCTTCTCTAGAGATCTGGGTGGCGCTGAAAAGGGCCGTTGGGACTTGTTAAAAAAAGACTGCTAACATAAGTGGCATAGCTTCACTGGTCTTCTACGTCTCAAACTTCGTCGCACTGCGGGTCCGTAGAATAAGACTCACTTCAGACACCCTTGCCTCTCCACATAAATTCTTCTCTTCTTTATCGCTGAGTCTGTTATCCTGGTAATATCCCACGATACCTTCACATACATGGCTCAGTCCGGGTTAAAGAGCATGCCCGAAACAATGGTGATGACTCTACACTAGTCCACAACTTGCTTGCGTTGTCTTGAGAACAGGTGACACCATAGGAGAATGCGCTTGCACATATAGCCTATGATAGTATCAAAACTGATTGAAATGTTCCACCAATCAAAACGCGCGTTACAAAATTCAGTCGGAGTGTGGGTCTCTCTTTCAATCAGAAGAGAGAGGACTCGTGACATTACATTCAATATTAGGCGCACCAGCGTGCCTACGGTTTACCATTGTGACACAGTTTGAGTACCATACCTATGGCTGAAACAATGAAGCAAATGTATTGGGATGCACCTGCTGCGGATACCTCGTAAAATCGGAGTGATAGTGCTATGACTACGACTACTAATACAGCTGTAACCAGTATTCTTCTTTCAGAAGAGGTTGACTTCAATTTAGCTTTGGCTGATTTTTTGTCGTCTGCGCATCAGTGACAGCAGGAGGAGTAGGACTTGGCCGTGGAAAAGAATTAAGACAGTTAAAGCTGATGATGTCAGGTCCATAAGTTGTTTTCAAAAAAATGCCAACAGTCCTTTTCAGGGCCATCTATATCTTTTAGAAAAGAGATACTACTCAATGATTGCCACATCAAGGAAAACTTAAACCCCTTTCCCCATGATTTTATGATGTGCGTGTGTTAGTGTGTTTAAGTATCTCATTCATACTATAAAAAAATCAAGACAAAGAGACACTTATGTTTTCTTTGTTATATTCTCTTTTGAATCAGAATCACAATGAGAATCTCATAACACATCACAAAAGTCCATTTCTTCTTCTTCTTTCTTTCACTGTCGGCCTATTTTTTTGAATTTCTTGACTGGTATGGATTCTTCCTCTTCACTGTCTTCTAGTTGTCTTGCCTTCTTGCATTTCTTGACGGGTATGGGTTTTTCTTTTGTTTCTGAAGAACGCTCCTCCTCCTGCTTCTCCGCCTGCTTGTTCTATTTTTTCTTGGGACACTCTGAAGACCAATATCTTTTTTCCTGACAATGATAACAGGTATCTTTGTCTCTCTTTTCTCCTTACTTTCCTTTGCTTTGACGTTGTGGACATTCTGGAGGCCCAATGCCCTCTTTCCATGACAGACGTAGCAAGTATCTTCACTTTTATCTCGAGTGGAGTAGACTGTAGTCGTGTTGGAAGTATACTTTCGAATGACACTCTCTAAATCTCTGATGAGAAGGGCGATCTGTTTTTACTGTTCCATCTTCTTCTTCACAGTCTGAAAGCTGATTGAATATATACTCTTAGGGTGAGACGCTCTCTATATATAGGGAGCAAGTGTGTGTAAAACGTAGTCAAATAAAATTTTGGAATCAAGATTAAACGATCACGCTTTACTGAGAAGAAACCAGAGGAAACCAAGAGGCAACGTCGACGACTTTCGATGTCGCCTCATACGCTAACTGAAGTGTTAGCCCAAGTGCACGCTAGTGATTTTTAAGATGACATGAGTGAGCCTGAACCAACACCCTCTACCTCCTCTGCTACAAGACCAAGAGAGTCTAGAATCAGCAAGAAAGGAAGTTGTTCAGTAGCTCCCGAAGATTATTTTCAAATTTGAGAGACGCAAAAACTGACTTCCCGAAAATTTAGAACCACGGTTTACACCTACACGGTGAAATTTAAAGAGATTAAGTCTGAAGTGCCACCCGAGAAAGCAGGTTTCATTAAAGATTTGTGGGAGTCATTGTTAGAGACACTGAAACGACAATGACAAGCTAAAGTGGACGATCGTTTGAGACTCTCCCTCCATCACGACACTTTGAAGTCTCCTATTTGGATTAAGTTTAGTACACCGGCAGAATTAACACCACCCAGAGTCATCGACAAAATTCAACACGTTCAACAATCCAATGACGAGTTTAACATGACCGATGGAAAAGCCACTCTTCACATGACCCACGTTTCACCTCCAAGAGGTAGAGGACCACGCAGAAAAGGGTTATTGATGGACGAAATTCGCAGTACCAAACGCAGTATCGTCCAAATTGACAACTCACACGACCAGATGTACTTAGCCCGTGCCCTCGTCGTGGATCGAATGTTTGCCGAGTAGAACGAGACCGCAGAATGGAAAAGAGAATTGATAAACATAGACGATCGGCCATACCTCAGCAACGAAAAGAAGCAGAACTCCATTTAAAGCAGGCAGGCATTTCCAAAGAGACGATGTGGATGTGTTGCATTCCTTAAATGCAGAAATATCAAGACGTGTTGACCCCTCGCTACACGTTGAAAGTATACCCTCTGGTCGTTCGTGGAGCTCTCGTGTTTCGAGGACCCGATTTCCCGGACGGAAAATGCATTCGTGTCCATCATCATCAAGTGTATTTCGATGCCATTACCAGTATCACAGAATTTCTCGGATACAATTATTATTGTGAGAAATGTAACCAAGGATTTTGCAGTCGGGACCAACACATTTATTGCGGAGAGAGATGCTGGGGTTGTTTAGAGTCCACACCATGCATTCCTGAAGGAAAAGAACGAATTTATTGCTCGACTTGCAAGCGAACCTTTGTTAGTCCATCTTGTTACGACAACATCGTATGAAACAAGTTAACCAGCCGAAAAGTGCTTGCACATTATTTAGATTGTGCTCCACTTGTGGATATCTTATTCGAACCAATAACTCAAAGGCACACGTTTGTCCCGGAAATAAAAGATGCCGTTTTTATGACCAAATTGTGGATTTTTAACACCAATGCTACATTAAAAAATATGACAATGAACTGGAGGAAGACTTCAAGGAAGACCAGCACAAGAATAAAAAGAAACAAGTGGATTTTATCTTTTTTGACTTTGAATGTATACAAGAGACTGGCATTCACATCTCCAATTTTTGCGTAGCTCATCGTGCTTTTGAGAAGTGTATACAACCTATATTTGTTCACAGTCCAAATAGTAGTAAGATTCCAGGAGGACGTGAAAAAATCTTTCGGGGACCCCACACTCTTCCCAATTTTGCCGAATGGATCTTTGACTCAACGATGACACTTGGAGCGAAGAGGACTTTCAGTGTTACGGGGACTGCCATCGATACGATCCAGTCATGGTTCACAATTTCTCGCGATACGGCGGACAATTTCTGTTTAAAAAGTATTCAAGGCACCGAATGTCCCACAGTTACAATGAATGGAGCCAAACTCATCTACATGAAAGTTTGACTAATACAGTTTATAGATTCTGTGAGTTATTTAGCCATGCTTTTGAGTAGAATGCCTAAAACGTTTCAAATGGCAGAAATGGCCAAAGGCTATTTTCCACACTATTTCAATACCAAAGCTAATCAACACGTTGAGCTTCCGTATTTGCCCGACGTTTGGTATTAGGACCCCGAAGGTATGCACACAGAACAACGAGAAGCATTCTACGCTTGATACCAAAACTCACTCTTTAAACTTGTTTGACTTTCAAGAAGAAATGTTGGAATATTGCCGATCTGATTTGGACATTTTACATCCATTGATGTGGAAAATTTCGACAATTATTTCTGGATCACGAAGGTGTCGATCCTTTGAAGGAAGCTTCTACAATCGCTAAAACGTGTGGATTAGTGTACCAAAAGAAGTTCATACCTGAGAAGAAACTAGCCATCATACCCCCTTAATCTTAACTCTCGGTCAGCCGTTGATATTCCGCCAAAGCTTTGCGATGGCTCCATTGCTTGTGTGAAAATGAAGACAAATTGATGCAACATGCTAGAAACGGCGGAGAAAAGAAAAGTGGCAGTCTTTCTGTGGATGGCTGAGATTTAGAAACCCCCAGATGTTTATTTCACGAATGCCTTATGTGTTTTCCTTAACGAAACCTACAAAGTCCTTTCTCAGAGTTCACCATGTAAGAGTTGTACGAGGAAACATACCAACGACGCCTTAGGTTAGAAAATCAAGGAGACCGAGTGATAGAAATGTGGAAGCGATTACGATCGACGTTTCAAAACCGATACTGAATTTAGACGCATTGCCGAAAGTTACGACTTAGTAGGCATCGAATCTTTGAATCTACGCGACAGTTTGTCTGGAGAACCAACCAATGCGACACGCTTGCTGAACGACGTGGACGAATCTCAAGTAGAAGAAATCAAATACATCCATGTGTGTTCTCTGTATCCTTGGGTGTGCAAATATGCTCGATTTCCTACCGGTCACCCTGAAATGTTAACAGAACACATTGACGTGGAACACATTCGTTGGTACGAAGGGTTCATCAAATGCAAAGTCTTACCTCCAACCCACTTGTACCATCCGGTCTTACCACATCATTGCCTAGGAAAACGGATGTTTCCTTCATGCCTTACGTGTGCTGAAATATTAATCAAGACCAACCTTGTTGCCGCAAGGATGAAGAACGTGCTTTGACAGGAACGTGGGTGAGTGTCGAATTGTTTCATGCTCTGGATCGTGGATACCGCTTGTTAAAAGTATACGAAATTTGGCACTTTCCTACCACAAACCACAGAACAATACCGTAAGGACGACGACTCGAGTCCAGGAATTTTCTCAGGCTACGTCAACGAATTTCTGTTACTGGAACAAGAAGCTAGTGGCTATCCATATTCGTGTCAGACGCCAGGAGACAAAGAGACATTCAAAGAACGGTACCGCTCCTTAGAAGGCACTACTTTGGAACACGTGGAAATAAACGAAGTAAGACGATCGTTTGCCAAGGACATGTTAAATTGTTTGTGGTGAAAATTGGTGCAACGTCCGATATTACCAAAGACGGTATACTTGGCAGATCCAAGCCGCTACTTTCAAAAGGGGAAGGTTCCAAGACCAACACTTCATTGTGAATACAATCGCCGACCTAGAAAGACATCAGCGACGCAGTACGACCTTGCCGCTCCTTTACTATCGAATGCGATGCCGTTCGTGTGCCTTACCGCTCTACCAGCGAAAGCGATGCAATGGCACGACCTTTCTGCTTTACTGGTAAAGGTGATGCCGAGCGTGTACCTATCTAGGGATCTCATACATGCACTCGCAAATCACTCTGGATACCACTAGTTCATCGAGATGTACAAATCAAAGAAGAATACACGTTTTTCTGTATCTTTGCCTGGCTATTGTGACTTTAAAAGTCGACTCAAGTCGTTCAAACAATAGCCTCAGATCTGGATGGAATGCCCAGTACCAAATCGTTAACCAGAGCCGGATTTGTCTACTCGTGACGAGGAGACCAAGTACAGTGTTTCAGTTGTGGTGGGAAGATCCACGAATGGGAGTATAAAGACTCAGCTTTCCTGAAACATGCCACATGGTCTCCGTGCTGTCACTACCTTCCTTTGGTTGGGCATGATTATTATCCCCATGGATACTTTAGAAGAGAATGTTTCATAGTTTATTTCTTTAGCTATGAAAACGTATTTACAAAGAGCTTGTACAAATCCAAATCAAGCACAAAGAATAATTACATCCTTTACAACATCAGTTAATTACTTGGAAAGTATTCAATTTTGATCAACTACCCACGACTCAGAAGAATTTTGATGCCACGACTTCTACCTACAAGGTTGGAATACTACAAAGGATTCTTCTTCCAGAAGAAGCTGAAGACTTACAGGATGACAAAAATCGTGTACAAGAAGTGTTACCTCAAGACAAGACTTCTTCGAGACGTGTGGTGTGTGTGTTAGTGACTAAAAGCATTCTGTTCCACTCTGTACCAGTATATACCCTGTGTAGAAAGTATAACTATTTCATCAAAAAGAAAGATGTTGTGGTCAAGAACTAATATAAATGCTTACCGTGCCACGACTTTTGTCTTCAGTGTTGCAACAGATTCCGTGGAAGGAAGTCAATGCCAGTGTTCAGGACTTAGAGGATTACCAAACCCTTTTACAAGAACTGTTTCCACCTGCTACGAATCCAGTGAATTTTGGACGACGTGTAGTGTGTGTGTTAGTGACTACATTTCTCGGATTTCGTTTACCAGGAAATTCATTCTAGACTATTTAAGAACAGTACATGCAGCGAAGACATGACCACCACAACTTTATTTGTGCACGAAAGACAAATTGTGCTAAAAGTTTTGAGAATAGTGATGAAAACAAGTTATGTACCTCCGTGTGAATAAGACATTTGTCGAACATTATCCAAGCTTCATACTTACCAAGAAGTGTGTATAGCTAGTTGGTTACAGCAACAACTGGAAAGAAGTCGTGACTGGAAAAGTCTTGTCTTTGATGCTTGGATACAAGAAGTGGCTGACTATACCAAAGACAATGCGTGTCACTAATCCAAGAAAAAAAAAAATTAGACTCAGAGTCAGTGCAAGAAGTGAAAGTGGAATTAGAAACAATTTCAGAAACAGTGGTAGAAAAACCCGACATAGAGGAAGAAATATTACAAGTCCACTAGAGTAGTAGCATTGTGCAAAAAGAAAAGAATGAGGAAGAAATGACACTCCCTGAGGAATTAGAAACAATGCATTCCACAGAGACTAAAAGAAGAACACCAGAGCGTGTACGCAGATTCCATGGGGCACACATAAATCAAGAATATTTGTGCACTGACTTGTTTATATGCAGCTTTGCTCATTTTAATTTGTGCCTCATTGATGTATTTTCGTGTTTAAATTCTTGAAATGTAAATGTTTGTGATTATACTTTGAAAGAACAAACATTAAACGTGTATCAAATGTATAAAATATCCTGTGTCTTTAAAGGTAATCTCAGAATTATCAACACCATAGTTATGCCTGCATCGTCCTCCTCCTCCTCAGTTCTGAAAGTGATTGACGGAAAGTTAGTTGCCTTGGCCTTGTATCTTCGCGATCCCTTTAACATATTGATTGCTGGACCGAGTGGTTCAGGCAAAACCGAATTTGTCAAACGTTTGATAGAACACAAATCACATTTGATTGATCATCCACCCCAACGTATCGTGTGGTGTTACAATCGGCTTACACATTACTCCAAGAAAGTCAAGGAGAATTCATTTCGTTTGTAAAAGGCATTCCTCGCGAATACGATGGAATCGTGTCTGACTTTAGTCAAACACATCTTGTCATCTTTGATGACATGTTAAGAGAAGACGAAGAAGAAATTAAACTTGGTTTACACGAAAAGAACATCATCGTAATGCCAGTATTATTTACATTGCTCAAAATATATTTCAGCAAAGTAAAGCACATCGCACCATCGGTCTTAATGCGCATTATGTGGTATTGTCTAAAAGTCCAAGGGACAAATCTCAAGTGCAAGTGTTAGCCCAACAGTTACGAACACCTTGGCTGAATCACGCGTACGACAATGCCACTCAAACACCTCATGCGTATTTACTCATCGATTTAAAACCCACCACTCCAGATTAATTGATATTTTGTGCCAATTTGTTTCACCACTGGTGCCAAGAAGGAGGTCTTGTCATTTACACGTCCACTTTGGCGTCTGTCTGAAAAAAACTATAAAACATCCTACACTTCTTTTCTTTCTAACAATATTCAACATGACGTCCTTGTAATCTCATCTTCCGGCCAATTAGATTCGTGCACTGTATGGCATCATTCGCGATAAAATGCATAAGTCCCTGCACATTTGTTAGAAGCAAGTCTCAAAGAAGTCTTACGATGGTTTACTTTGACAGCACGTCAATTACTTCAAAGTATCATTCACATACCCCATCAAACCAAACGCTTTTTTGAAAAACATAAAGTAGTGTTGTCACAACTGGCAGATCCAAGAATCGATACACAAACAAATAAAAAGCCATTTTTAAACTTGGTGTAAGTAGCTCTTTTATGAGATGTCATTATTAGTTCTCTTTTGAAATGGGATCCTAATGCCGAAGCTAAAACAAATAAAAAGCCAAATCCACCCCCCCCCCCAAGACGGCAGCATGCCTGCCAAACCTGATTTAAGACCAATGTTTCTTAATTTAATCAACAACAACAACAACAACAACAAAATGGAAACTTCTTCTCTGGCAACGTCTTCTGCTCTTGCAACTACTGCTGCAGCTAAAAAAGTGGCCACATCTAAGACAAAAGTACAAGACAAAACAGGGGTGTTACAAAGTTTACTGGATTTATCCAAACAAGAACTGTCACGATTTAGTCCGTTGAAAACACCTCATCGTCGAGTGGTGCCCATAATGAAGTTGATACGACGTGCTGACCATCGGTAGAGACGAATTCCGGTTTAAAAAA
The DNA here is from genome assembly GCA_029931535.1 of Margaritifera margaritifera. Lineage (NCBI taxonomy): Eukaryota > Metazoa > Mollusca > Bivalvia > Unionida > Margaritiferidae > Margaritifera > Margaritifera margaritifera. The sequence goes on along the minus strand of JAQPZY010001660.1, from coordinate 5,005,255 downwards.
GAAGTGTTAATAAGATTCACTTAAATGTTTTTGCTCCTGAAACAAAAGATATCACCAAGAAGTGCACACCACCATCGTCGTCCCAAGAGACAACCGTCTTCCAAAAAAGGCAAAATAAATAGACTCCCTCCTCGTTTAGCTAAACATTGGGATGTTTTGTCAGTACTGACTAAATCCAATCCTCCGATACCAAAAAAAAAATTCATTCAAACAGCACTCAAAGAAATCATCGACACCGTGTGTGAATGTTGTTCAAACGTTTTGAAAGGAACGTTACCTTTGTCCAAGATACAGAAACAACGATTAGGAAAACACCCTTATCTGGAAAGACATCACACTAGTACCTTTGGATCTTACGGAAGGACGAAAACGCACTTTAGTTCCATACAAACGATGGATGGAAGTCCATCGTTGGTACAAACAACGGATACCTCATTTACCTCCTAATCCTAATCTCACCGATATGTCACAGTTACAACAAGAATTACAATCGCTGATAGATCGAACTGATTGTTTCAAAAACAGAAAAATCACAACGGTATGGCTAATTATTGCAACGTCTTCAACTCTTTCACCAGGAAGCTCTAGACGAAATAATTCTGAGAGAAAAACATAAAGAAGCAACATCTCCCAAGAGGATGGAAGGCACGGCTACGGGGATGACAGAGAATGGAGACGTAGAAGAAGTTGAAGATTTTCAAACTCCACCTGCTAAATAAATACGCAAGTTAACAACACCTACATCAAGAATTGGTTGGATAAAAAAGATGATGTCCACACCCTTGCTGCCAGAAGAGAAAAGGAAAGAGGTGAAGACAGAAGTCAAACCAGAACATATTATCCCTGTTCAGACATCCTCTTTAACACCTATTGTTTGTCGGATACATAAAGCATTGCAATCCCAAAAAATAGCAAACGAAGAAAATAACATTGGCAGTTGGTTGATTTATTGAGGAGCAACAACAACAACCTCAGTCAGCCCTATCAAGAAGACACTTTTAGCCACCATTTACTACAATCCTGCACAATCGCAGCCAACAACACTAAAACAATACTACCATCTCTATGAGCACAAATAAAACACCTGTCAAGATTAATCACTTATGCCGTGTTTTCGTCTGAGTGCTCAACATCAAAGGAAGCCGACGCAGCCAACAACACTAAGCTAATCGGTTATTAAAGTACATATGAATGATCTCTTACTTAAACCGCTGTCCACCATCAGTACTTTCTGACAATCATGGCGTTAACACAGTGGCTTAAGAGTGGTAAAATTAAACTTAGACTCCCCTCGCTTCCTGGACTTCCTAACCCGTAAGAAGCTGCGAGCACGGCGCAGGCGCTTGATTACCAGGCAGCTAATGACGCAGTAGATCCCCTGCTTCAGTCACTGTCCCGGAGAAGAAAGCGATGAGAGTATAACAGTTACAACGAGGAAATCCGGGCAACGATAGCCAGATACTCCATTGATAATGGTGTTGCCAAGGCCGCCTGCAAATTCAGTAGCGATCTGATTTGTACGATCAGTGAGACAACTGTACGGAGTATGCGGGACCAATACATAGAGTTAAAAAAGCAAGATGGGCAAGAACTTTCTAATCTACCCAAATCATCCCGGGGCAATCCTTTGATGCTAGGAAGTACAAGATTGGATAAAAAAAAGTTAGAATTAATGGGGGATTAGGATTGTAATGGCTGGGGCAGAGGCTGTTATCGCCAAGCATGCTCGCCCCCAGCTGGCACGTTACGGTGGACGCATCATCATCACCAAGCATTGGGCGAGGTCGCTACTTTGCCGTATGGGATTTTGTTAAACGGAAAGGTACAAAAGGCGTAAAACAGCTGCCCCGTGACTTTGAAGACATGAAGAGAAAGTTCTTGGAGAAAGTTAAAACTAGTGAAACAGCACAATATTCCAGACTGTCTTGTGATAAATTGGGATCAGACCGGGTGCCAGCTTGTGCCAGGTGGCGACTGGACGATGACAGCCCGTGAATCTAAACAAGTGTCAGTTTCCGCACTTGATGACAAGAGGCAGATTACAATAATAATCGCAATAACAAAATCCAGCACTCTCCTGCCCCCACAGGTCATTTACGCAGGGAAGACTGACAGATGCCTGCCTAAGGGTGTATTTTTCCCTGACCACTGGGATGTGACTCAAACAGACTCGCACTAGAGTAACGAAGAATCTATGATTCGTTATGTGGATAATGTCATCATTCCATATGTGAACAAAACACGTGACCGGCTGCCCCTTGCTCAATGCAATCAGCAAGCAGTGGCAATATTTGATGTGTTTAGAGCCCACCAAAGTGCGAAGATGCTAACTAAATTGAAAGACAGTGGAATCACTCCTTTGTTTGTGCCTGCCTCTTGTACAGACCGACTTCAACCACTAGACTTGACAATAAATAAAGAGTACAAAGAAGAATTAAAGTCACACTTCCACGACTGGATTGCTAAACAGGTCATGGACGCCATTACGGAAAAGGATATTACGGGTGACGATCAGTGCACAGTATTAGTGAACCTTGCAACCTCATTAATCAAGCAAATTCACGCTGAATTGATAATTGCAGCTCACGCAACAATGAGTGAAAGATCGGACCTAATTATCAGTGTTTTTGAGAAAGCTGGATTTGTTTAATTGAGCAATTTGGGGATTATTTACCTGACAAGCATTTGTGTTTCCATGAGACTTGATTGAGACGATGTTGATACAGTGGCTTTGTCCGAAAATCTGTGAAGTGTTTCATTAATAATAGTGTTTCAAGAAATAGTTCTAGTATTTTACAGGATTTGAATAAGTATTAAATTTAATTTTCATATACCATTCTTTTGTATTATTCTTTCTTTCATTTTCAATATTACCAGTGTTTGAATACCTTATGCTTTTTCTCGTTTCTCTCTATCTTTACTTATCTCACATATTTAAGGCAGTGAGTGTAAAATTACAGCTATCGGATACCTTATCGATACGTGTGCATTGAAACAATATAAAATGATTTATAATTCTTTTTTCAAAGGTTTAAAATAAAAATAAAACAAACACATGTAAAAGCTCATATTTAATTACCAGATTACAGTATTGACCTTGATTTATCAAATACTAGTAGCATTGTTAATCTGTAGGAATAAAACACTGTAAGAAATAAAGGGGGGGGGGCGTGTCATAATCATACGTAACTCATTTTTCGTTGGGTATTTAAATTCGTTGTTCGGGGCAACAACAAAAACCACGAGACACCCTTATAAAGTCGCTTTACGCTTCTGGACACGGCATTACTTCTTCCTCAAAGCCAGAGCAAGGACGAGGCCAAAGGAAACGCTAAAATCCCTTCAGATCTCATAAACACGTTCAGGAAAAGAATAAGAAAAGACGAAGAACAGGAACAGTTATAGAATTGGGCGTTAATTTGATTACTAATTGAAAAGAATGAAAATGATGCACCGAGATTCTTGCGAATGTTCCAAGTTATAACTCGATTTGTTGGCATGCCACCGACGATAATGACAATGCAAGAATCCCAATTGGTAGAATTTCATCCTGCGTCGTCTTTGACTACCTCAGCCCCTATCGAATTTGAAATCAAAGGACAAACCGAAGATTACATGAATCTGAATAGCAGTCACTTGTACCAGAAAGACAGAGTTCTCAAAGTGGACAACAGCAATTCAGGGGAAGATACCAGAGTACCTCTCGTCAATAATTTCATGCATTCGTTGTTCAGCGAAGTGGATTTGTACTTAAATAACAAACTAGTGCGCAGCAGCATCTATACTTACCCTTACCGAGCGTACCTGGAAAATCTCTTGACGTGCGGAAAAGAAGTCAAGAACACACATCTAGATGCTTCCGTGGTATGGACACCTGACACATTGGAAAGTTCAACGACACAGAGTTGACAGAAGCGGACGATCCTCACAACGTTGGATTTAACGACCGTCGAAAGAAAATCAAAGAAGGACGCAGTTAAGAAATGATGGATCGTTTATTTTTGAACACGTGGTTGCAATACAAGTATATGTTGAACAGAGTGGATGTACGCCTGAGACTGAATCGAAGTAGTACCGTATTCCATTTGACGGCAAATGCTAACGAGTACAAAACCATCATCGAAGAAGCCAAACTTAACGTGTGCCGTGTGGAAGTCTTACCTAAAGTGCCAAACGACATCACTCAGACTATGAGGAGAACGACAGCCAAGTATCCTGTTCGACGAGTGGAAGTCAAAACCTTTACCATTTCCACTGAACTCCGATCCACGATCGAAGATAGTATTTTCCAAGGACAGCTACCAAAACGTTTGCTCATTGCCATTGTCAGTAATGCGGCCCTCCACGGAGCGATCGATCAAAATCCTTTCGAGCTCCAACACTTCGACGTGTCCAAGATAGAAGTCACCCGAGATGGACAGACGTTGTGTAACAGACCCTTTGAACCTAACTTTGCCCAGAAAAATTACTTAAGATCTTACTTGATACTGTTTAAAGCCACAGGACAGTTAGGTACCAACAGTAACCACGGTATTTCGTACGAGGATTTTGCAGGAGTATATCCTTTGTGGGGATTTGATTTCACTCCAGACCAAGGCAGATACGAAGGACATTTCCACCCAATAAAATTAAGCCAATTTCGTGTGGAACTTCAGTTTGCAGTAGCTGTGCCGAACACAGTGAACGTCATATGGTATGCAGAAATCAACAGTTTGAGAGAAGTGATCCTAGACTATTAGAAGAAAAAGTTTGAACACGAAGAACATGTGTTAATCGGCGATGAGAATGTTTTATATCCAGAACAAAAAAACAAATATACAGTCACGATGTCAAGATGGCCAGAACAAGAAGAACATTTAGTCTTCTGTTTTGCTAGTGACTTGGTTGAAAGAATCAAAGGCCTGACTAGAGAACATTGTTATTGATGTCAAATTGTCAAATTGATCATCCTAGTCAGAAACAACACGACAAATGAATGACCACGTTCATAAGAAAAGTTGGAAAAGTATCTGGAAGAGGCGTGGACTCTCGTCTCAGAAGAGACGATTTTGAGAAAGTGATATAAAGACTATAAAGACTTGCTTGATTCCTTACCTTCATTGACTTCTCTGGAGACGAAACGCATCGAAGCTCTCTTGCAACAGAGTACGGAGACTACCCGTTCATCGACTTCATTGACAGAACTTTTCAAGGAAAAAGTCAGGTGTGAACTGATGACTTATCATTACCTGTGAAGAAAAAAAAACAAACAAACTGAAAACTGAATACCCGGGAACCTCATTAAAAAAAGAATAGATACCTGGGAACTTCATTACCTTCTGACTCACATTTCGTAAATAAGCTTATTGGAATCCTGTGTTCCGTAACTTTCTCATCGAAAACCTAAAGATGTTCAAGCCTATGTTATCAACACAGACGACAGTCATCGACCAGAAACCCATTGAGTAGCCGTCTACTTTCCCAACCATCACAGTATGGAATATTTTGAGTCCTATAGATTACCTCCTCTGGAAGACACATCATTGACTTTATGAGCAGAAATGCTGTATCCACTAGATTCAATATTATGAGATTACAAGGATCAGATTCCATGGTGTGTGGACAATATTGTGTGTATTTTCTTCATCAACGTATTCTTGGATCCCCCTTGAACATTTAGGGGCTTGTTTTGATCGTGAGTACTCTAGAAATGATAATAAAATAGAAAGATGGTTTTGTGAACATTATGGTTATCTTTTGTCTGTAGCTCAGAAACGTAGTGTGCATCGATGGCAAAATTGATAGTGTATTAGATCATTGGAAGTCAAGTTTGACTTCACAACGTTGTCAACCTTGTAAATACGTTCATGTTTAAAACGTTGTCCGTGTTGTATTCCTGTTTTGAGTTAAAGAAGCTTCTTCTTATTATTATTAAACATGTTGCTTTTTGAACAATTGTGTTGTCTTGTTTTTATTGAAATCAAAATTGTATTGACATGCTCTTTCAAACTTCTTTCTATCAAACTTGGTCATGTTTTTTCTTTAACCTACAGAAGCGGAGGGATGTTTTCCTTCTCGTCCGTGCTTCAAGCATATAAAGCGGTGGGTTCATCAGTCTGGTCACCTATCGTCGACTTGTCAACAACATGACTTCGACAATTGCAAGACTAAGTTAAGATAGAGTGTGCATGCACCGGGTCAGGCAGCACCTGATCCAGAAGAACAATGACAGGAAGACGCCCATCTTTTTGAAAATGGCGCAAGACCTAGTAGAAGACGTCCTGAGCGAAGAAATCATCAAAGAGAAAGAAGACTGGGAGAAAAGATGAAAGACAGCAGCAGAGGCAGCAACAGTAACAGAGGTAGCAACAACAACAAGAAGTAGAGGTGGAGTGCATAATCGAGGCCCTATGCTGCGGTGAGGCCCATGGTAAGACGTGGCCGTCCTCCCAGACGTAAAAACTAGGAGCACTTACCAAAACAAAACGTCCCTTTTCAAAACCTGCCAAATCTCGAGAAAAGAAAGATACTAATCATGTTGCCAAAATATTTGTGTTTTATGTTTTATGTATGTTTGTGTATGTCGTTGTCTTTTCCTACCAAAATCTAAAAAATCCGTTCCCTTGTTGGGTATAGTGTGTGTTTGCGTGGGTATAGTAGTGTGTCTATAAACACTCCCTTACCCTCTTACCCTTGTATAAAGTTCCAAAGATTGGGTCATCCAGATTGGATGCCGGAGGAAAAAGACTGGGAGGAGGAGGCCAAGAGCCTCCATTTAGACTGACTGTCTCCGTCCGCCGATCCAAGGAGTATTTGGATGAAATGTGCCCATACTGCCGAGCCCGGCCCGGGAGGTGTAGTTGTCTGAATATAGATACACTTCATAAAGCCAGGACAAACCAAATCGACCCCTTTCAGCGCCACCCAAATCTCTAGAAATGTGTGCATGTTTTTGTTTGTGTGTCTTTCACAAAAAACTAAAACTGAAAACCCCTTTTACCCCATCTCTCTTCTGTTTGATAGTATGTATGTATGTAAGAGTATAGTAGTGTGTCGATAAACACTGCCTACCCTTGTTTGCGATAATATGTTTGTGTGAGAGTGTGTGCGTGCCTATTTCATCCCCCTTCTTTTACATCCTACCTTTCTTCATCTTTTTGTGAGATAGTATGTTTTTGTGAAAGTGTGTCTATAAACACTCCTATCCTTTTCCTTGGATTGTAGGGATGTGTGATTGGATAGTAATCAAAAAGAAGGTGCTGGATTGTAGATGTAGTGTGTTTGGATAGTAATCAAAAAGTGGGTGCTGGATTGTATATGTGGTGTTTTGGATAAGATAGTAATCAAAAAGCAGGTGCTAGCTTGTAGATGTGGTGTGTTTGAATGTAAAAAAAAAAAAAAAAAACCCATTACATTTCTCGTAGGGCTCTATACATTTTCCAATATGGATACGGCCGATAACAATCTCCAAGTTAACATTACATTTCCCGTACGGGTCTATAAACAGAACCAAATCTAAACCTAAAGCAATGTTAAATTACTGTTTGGTTCTATAAACACTTTGGGCTCCATAATACCATTCCCTGTGCTAAACCTATGGATCATTTTAACATTGGATTTCCCGTTTGGCTCTATAGGGGCTCCCGCATGTTAACCTACGGCGTAATGCTAATTTCCGTATGGCTCTCAGTCGGCTCATAGAACTACTTATGTTTTTTAGAAGTGAATAATTAAGGTGATAAAGTTTATTACTATTATGATTAGACAATTTCTTTGTTATAAGAGAGATGGGTCACTAACATCAACATTGATATCACTCTAAGGAAAAAAACAATGGACAGAAGATAAATTGTATGAATTTTGTTGAGGAGAAATTGTTCATTAGATTGACAAGGACATTTGACTGAGAGATTATTATTTCAATACTGAGGTTATAAGTTATGTTAGGCATTTCCTTTAAAAAATTGTGAATATAATCTTAATTACATTGTAATCCGAGCAACAAAATAATCGGTAGATAAGTTGAACAAGGAATATTACCATATCAGGCAAGATGATGGTAACGATAAAAATAAAATTAAACATAATAAATCCGTTTGTTCAATAAAAAACTCTAATTACAAAAAGTGTTTTTTATGTTGTCTAACTCCGAACTTGCAGCAGCATGATGAATTGCAGTTTATAGACATCGAAAAACGTTTCTTGTAGTCAGAAAATAATGAGAATAGTTCATTCAGTGTTCTGTTATTATAGGATTAAATGATTATGGTTAACGAAATGTACATTTTACCTAATCATTCACAAATTATTATGTTAACTTTGTGAGTAATAAGGTAACATTTACACTTCGATAAATACCAATCATGATAAAAATCAAATTTTCGGTCATTAAATCAGTGGATTAAATCAATAAAAATTAGTTGATTAGAGGTAGCACTTAGTTTTCTTTCATGAGCGTGTTCACAAGATGCTAGAATACCTAGCCAAATCTTCGCTAGACTAGGATTGTCGATCAACTTCTTTCATTGTCGTTGTGGAACTAAGTGAATCAAAGATGACCTAGCTCGTACGCAATCATAATACAAGCATTGATGACAGTCCCAGTGATTTTTATTGAGGAAATATACTTACCATATTTAACTCTTGCTTTCTGCGCATTTCGACTTTTCAAACACACACACACACACACACACACACACACACACACACACACACACACACACACACACACACACACACACACACAAACACACATTCGTGAGTAGTTATATGAAGCGACTGAGGAGTCTACGGGAATTAACATTACGCAGTAGGTTAACATGTGGGATTGAGGGGTCTACAGGAAATCCTATGTTAAAATTGTTCATAGGTTTAACACGTGGGAGACAATTGAGGGTTATACGGGATTTAACATTGAGGGTACATTGTAGCATTGTTAGAAGTGGTTGACCTCAAATAGGGTTACATGATAAAATTGTAAGAAGTGGTTGACCTCAATACTTGAAAAATGTATAGGGTAATACGGTAATTAATATTACGCCCTATGTTTAGCGTTTGGGAGACACTTGAGGGGTCTACGAGAAATCCTATGTTAAAATTGTCCATAGGTTTAACCTTTGAGAGACGATTGAGGGGTCTACGGGAAATGTAGTGCTAACTTGAGGAGTGTTATAGACCGTTGTCATGTTAGAAAAATGTATCGGGGTTTACGGGAAATCCTATGTTAAAATTGTCCATAGCTTTAACATGTGGGGACACTATAGGTGTCTACGGGAAATGTAATGTTAAAATATATAGATATACTATCCAACACACTCTACTCTCCAGCAGCCCGCTTTTTGATATACAATCCAACTCCCACCCTACTGTCCAGCACCCACTTTTTGATTACTATCCAACACCCACTGTTTGATTACTATCCAACATCTCCTTTTTGATTACTAGCCAGCACTCCCTTTTTGATTACTAGCCAATACCCACTTTTGATTTCTATCGAACACCCACTTTTTTATTAATATCCAACACCCACTTTTAGATTACTATTAAACACCCACGTTTTGATTACTATCCAACACGCTATGTGAGTGATCAGAACTCCTTCCCTTACTAACCAAAGATAAAGGTCGGAGTGCTTTACACACATTATTTTTACAAACACACAAACATACTATCACACAAGAGGGGGTAGGACGTAAAAGAAGGGGAATGAAATATCACTATCACACACAAGCAAGGGTGGATAGCAAAACTGGTGTATGCACCGCTTTATATGTGAGAAGTTCGGATGTGAAGGAAAACATCCCTACGATTCGGTAGGCGAACGTGACAGACAACATTCTGTTTTAGAAAGATTGATGGAGAGAATGAAAGAGAATGTCAACACAGTTTGTTGTCAAAATTAAGTGAACACCACTTTTTGTCAAAAAGAACATGTTTAATAACAAGAAGATGCTTCTCTAGCTCAAACAGGAATACAAACTGACAAATTAGACATGAACGTATTTACAAGGTTGACAACGTTGTGGAGTTAGACCAGACTTCCAATGATCTAATACAATGTCATTTTGCCATCGTTGCACACTAAGTTTCTGAGCTACAGACAAGAGATAGCCATAATGTTTACAAAACCATCTTTCTATTTTATCATCGTTTCTAGGGTACTCACGATTCCAAGAAGCTGTGTACGAACTGTGAGTCGGAAGGTATTGAAGTTCCCATGTATCCATTTTTTTAAATGAAGTTCCCAGGTATTTATATTTCTTCTTTTCACAGAAAATGACACCTGACTTTTTCCTTGAAAATACCTGTGAAGAAGGTCGATGAACGGGTAGTCTCCGTACTCTGTTGCAAGAGAGCTGTTATGTATATTGAATATATAATATGTGTCCATGATTGCAAATTGTACATTAGTCTCATTATTGTCATTTTTGTAAACAACATATTTACATAGCATTTGAGTTCAAGGTCGGTTTTGTTAGCAACTAGACTGTTATTTCTATGCCTTGTTGTGACAAAAGTCAGGTACACAAAGTAATTTTCCATTAAAACTACTCATATTGTGATGTGACATAGGTCATGTAGGCATGTGTATTTATGTACAGATTTTGATAAACAAATTAATTCCTATTCTAGAACTTCGATTCTGATCTGTGTGTAAGGAATCTATTTTAGTTTTTTTTGTTGAAATCAGATATAATTTGAGAGGAATTATTGATTTACAATATTGATTGAAATACTAAAGTGCTCCTAGACTTTAGGACTTTTTGGGATTTATGTGAATTCATTCAAAACATTCCGGATTACATCATTGTGTTATATCAAGACATTCAAGACTTGTGGTACATCAGGACATTCAAGACTTGTGGTACAACAGGCCATTCAAGCATATTGGAATTCATTCGGAACATTATATTGTTACAACTCTATGGTCTAAGAAAAATGTAACAGAAAGAAAGTGAAACCAACAAATCAAGTAAAAAATCAACAAGCAATTTATTACTAGATAATTAAAATGAAAAATCAAAAAGTCACTTACAGTAATGTGTTTTGAAATCCTAATAATCCAATAAGAATGATTGTTCTAATCACAAGTCCTAAATATAGAATGTTCCGAATTCACGGCTGTGTCCTTGAATTTTATTATGTGCCAATGGTCTCCAAAGTCCTGATGTACTAGAAATCTTGATGTGCTAAAGTCAAAATGAAGTATTCCAAAATCTCTGAATAAGTTCACATAAATTCCAAAATTGTCAATTAAAAATCCAAAATCCAAAAGTTTATGAGCACTGTTATAATCCAATGAATATTTAAAATAATTCCTCTCTTAGAATTTGGAATGAATTTTCACAACTGTAATAGCTCTTTACAAGACTGATGGTAATGTCAAAACTGAATAAATGTCCACCAAACATGGTATATATAAAGATTGGTCACATGACAGAATGTTCTAGAATATGAGTCATCTTAATGGAATTCTAACTGTAAACAAAATTCAACCTTGACCTTCAAATTGAGAAAACATATTGATCAAAACAACCTAATTCAAGGACACTAGTTATACATGTTTTTCCTGATAACATTAAGATTTAAGCAAATATTAAAGTGAATAAACATTTATAATTTCCTAAAATATTTATAATATTATATAAACATCATACATAACACCTCCCCTCATAAAGAAAAAGAAAGATTTATATAATAAAGCTTTCTTTTGAATATACATCTAATATTATAATAACCAAAATTACATAAGAACATGTTTTATGATACTGGACTTAATTACATCAAGCAATATTACATTTCTAGGCACGTGAGAGTGCATCTGCAATCACATTGTCTTTTCCCCTGATGTGTTTGATGTCAATGTTATATTCCTGCAATATCAAACTCCATCTCAACAATCTCCGATTTGTATCTTTCATTTTGTTGATGAAAGTAAGGGGATTGTGATCACTGTACACAATAATTGGAGAAAGAGCTGAGGTAACATACACTTCAAAATGCTGTAAAGCCAATATCAAAGCCAAACATTCCTTCTCAATTGTGGAATCATTTTTCTGGTGTTTGTTTAGTTATTTAGAAAAATAACACACAGGGTGATCCACACCACTTTTGTCTTCCTGAATCAATACTCCACCAACCCCTACATCACTTGCATCAACAGATAATTTAAATGATTGGCTAAAATTTGGTGCAGAAAGAACTGGTGCATTCTTAAGCATGGCCTTTAACTTGTCAAAAGATTCCTGACACTTGTCAGACCAATGAAATTTGGCTTTCTTACTCAATAAACTTGTCAAAGGTTCAGCAATTTTGGAAAAATTGGAACAAAATTTCCGATAATATCCAGCCATACCTAGAAATCGCATCAGTTGCTTTTTACAAATTGGAACTTGAAATTCAGAGATAGCTTTGACCTTAGCTTCTATAGGTTTAACTTGACCTTGTCCCACAATATGTCCTAAAAATGTGACACAAGCATGGCAAAACTCACTTTTGCTCAAATTAATTGTCAGATTCGCATCACTGAGTCGATCGAAAAATTTTCGAATGGTTTCCAAATGATCTTCCCATGTGTTGTTGTAGATAATGACGTCATCGATATAAGCGTCACAATTATCAAGACCAAATGTTATCATGTTCATCAGACGTTGAAACGTTGCAGGCGAATTTTTCATTCCAAACGGCATAACTTTATATTGATAAAGTCCATCTGGAGTTACAAATGCTGAAATTTCTTTTGCCCTTTCCGTCAGTGGAATTTGCCAGAATCCTTTTAAAAGGTCAAACTTGGTGACATATTCCGCATTTCCAATTTTATCAATGCAATCGTCCATTCTTGGGATTGGAAATGAATCAGTTTTGGTGACACTGTTGACTTTTCTATAGTCAGTACACATACGGAATGTATTATCTGGCTTGGGAACAAGAATACATGGTGAACTCCAGTTACTTTTACTTGGTTCTATGAAATCATTCTCCAGTAGATACTGAATTTCTTTCTTCAGATAGTTCTGTTTGAGAGGATTCATCCTATAAGGATGCTGTTTCACAGGCTGTTTCACAGGCGCAGAATCTACAATGTCAACGTCATGATAAATTTTACTTGTTCGTGTTGGAACATCAGGAAACAAGTGCTCATACTCATGTAATAGCTGTTTTAGTTCATTTCTTTCCTGTTGTTGTAGATGTGAAAGTTTCTGGTCTAGGTTGTTCAATATTTCTGAATTCCGAAGATTGGTTATACCAGAGTCACTATAGTCTGATCGTATTCCATCGTTGATATCTTCACTGTGTGGGACAGGTACAACTAAATTAACAGAATAATTAGCTGAGCTATCTCTGTCAAAATATTCCTTTAACATATTTATATGACAAAGTTGTTTCTGTTTCCGTCTCCCAGGAGTGTTAATATAATTTAAGTCATTTACTTTCTTTGCAACGGTATAAGGACCATAAAATTTAGCCTGAAGAGGATTTTGAGGTATGGGAAAGAGAGCCAGAACTTTGTCACCAGGTTTAAAACTCCTTTCCTGTGAATTTCTGTCATACCTTAATTTCATTTTTGACTGGGTAGTGTGAAGATTAGTTCTTGCTACTTCACAGGCCTTTGACAACTTGTATTTGAAATCAGAAACATAATCCAGAAGATTAATCTTTGAGTCTTCATTTGAAAGAAGTTTCTCTTTCAATAATTTCAATGGTCCACGGACAGTATGACCAAAAACTAGTTCAAAGGGACTAAAACCCAACGTCTCTTGAACTGATTCCCTAACAGCAAACAACAACAAATGAACACCCTCATCCCAATCCTTTTCTGTATCAAAGCAATATGATCGAATCATATTCTTCAAAGTTTGATGAAATCTTTCCAAAGCACCTTGACTTTCAGGGTGATAGGCAGAAGATTTAAACTGTTGGATGCCTAATTCATGCATAACTTGTTGGAAAATTCCAGACATAAAATTTGACCCTTGATCTGACTGGACAGATTTGGGAAGGCCAACAAGTGTAAAAAACTTCACCAAAGCTTTCACAATAGTTTTAGTTTTTATATTTCTCAGAGGAATTGCCTCTGGAAATCTTGTAGATGCACACATGATGGTCAACAAGTATTGGTTGCCTGACTTGGTTTTAGGTAAAGGACCAACACAGTCTACTATTATTCTACTAAATGGTTCATCAAATGCAGGAATAGGTTGCAGATGAGCCTTCGGTATCTTCTGATTTGGTTTTCCTACCATTTGACAAGTGTGACAAGATCTGCAGTATTTAGAAACATCACTTTTGAGTTTCGGCCAATAAAAATGATTCAAGATCTTGTGATAAGTCTTACGGACTCCTAAATGACCAGCCAAAGGAGTTTCATGGGCTAAATTAAGAATTTCCTGTCGATATGACTTAGGAACAACAATTTGATAGCTCACTGACCACTCGTCACCAGCGGGTACATCAGGTGGTCTCCATTTCCTCATAAGGACCCCATTTTTCACAAAGTAACACACTGGAACTTGTGTGGCTTCAGTTTCACTAATAGCCCTCTGAAACAAACAAGATATCTCGGGATCTTGCTCCTGTTCAACGACAAGGGATTGTCGTTTGTCATCCTGATTAGAACAAAGAGAATGAGTTGCCAAAAGAGGATCACTGTGATCAATACCATTTGATTGATCAATACCTGAGGAAAAAGTGACCTCATCAAAAAACTGACCAATACATGTGTCAGCTAAAGGAATAATATCCTGATCAACATCAATCTCAAGAGCTCTTTTTGCCATAGTTCTAGTAACTGCACAAGCAGGGTACAAATCAGGGATTTCAATTTCGACAGGATCAACTTTCTGATCCAAACAAGGCTTGTCAGTTACAAGTGGATTAACCACAACCTTATCTCCAGCTAGGTCATTGCCTAGTAATAAATGAACACCCTCTATGGGTAAAGAAGTCACTGCCCCAACAGTCACAGGTCCAGAAACTAAGTCTGATGCCAAATTTACACAATGGAGAGGAACATTTACAAAGCCGCACTCAACTCCCTGAACAAGAACACTTTCACTTGAAGAAGACTCCTCAGACAATGGCAAAGTACCTGATAATAAAAGACTCTGAGAAGCTCCAGTGTCCCTTAATATTTAAATTGGGATAGGTTTGGCAGAATCACCAATAAGTGATATAGAACCTTCTGACATGAATGGTTCATAAGCCTCTAAAATAGAATCAGACTGGGGTTTGTTTGACCCAACAAATGTATTGCTTTCAATACAAGACCGTGACCTTGACCTCGTAGAAATAAGAGCATTTGGAAAAGCTCTGTCTTTTCTCTGTTGCTTATTTTTCAACTTGAAGCAATCAGAAATAACGTGCCCTTTCGTTTTACAATAAGTGCACGTAGGAAGAGATAAGGATTTCTGATCAGTCTTATCAGATGTTTGATTCCTA
Source organism: Margaritifera margaritifera (assembly GCA_029931535.1). Lineage (NCBI taxonomy): Eukaryota > Metazoa > Mollusca > Bivalvia > Unionida > Margaritiferidae > Margaritifera > Margaritifera margaritifera. Next base: position 4,989,838 of record JAQPZY010001660.1, on the reverse strand, counting down.
ACAGTTGTGCTGTTGTGAAATTTGGAAGTACTCGAATGAGATTGAAATGGTTTTTTACCAGAAAACTGCTCAGAGGACGATTTATTACCAAATGAAATTTTGTGAGTCAAGGAATAATCATCAGCCATACGAGCAGCATTTTCCAAAGTTTCCACTTTCTGCTCGTCAAGATAGGTTTTAACATCACTATGGATGCACCTCTTGAACTCTTCAATTAATACGAGCTGTCTGAGGTTATCATAAGCTTGATCAACTTTCTTGGCTGAGCACCACCTATCAAATAGTTGTTCTTTATCCCTTGCAAATTCGACATGAGTTTGTCCAGTTTCTTTTCTACAATTCCTAAACCTTTGTCGATATGCCTCTGGTACCAACTCATAAGCTTTCAAGATGTACTCCTTAACCACATCATAATCAGTGCTTTGTTGTACCGACAGTGAAGTGTAGACTTCACGAGCTTTGCCAATAAGTACACTTTGTAATAACAAAGTCCAATGCTCTCTGGGCCATTTCAAGTTTTCAGCTATTTTCTCGAAATGAAGAAAGTATTTATCTACTTCTTTTTCCTGAAAAGGGGGTACTAACCTAATATATCTAGTAACATCAAAACCTGGACTTGTGTTTAAAGGAGTGGAGTGTGCTCTGTTTGCCAGTTCTAATTCTCTTAACTTAAATTGCATTTCCCTTTCTTCTCTTTGCATCTGCATCTGTATTTGTCTATCTTCTTTCTCTCTCTCTCTCCATCTGCATTTGCCTCTCTACTTTCTCTCTCTCCATCTGCATTTGCCTCTCTTCTTTCTCTCTCTCCATCTGTATCTGCCTCTCTTCTTTCTCTCTCTCCATCTGCCTCTCTTCTTTTTCTCTCTCTCTGTGAATCTGAAGCTTTGCTAACTCTAAATCCATCTGGTTCTTTAACTCTAATTCCCTTAATTTCCTGTCAGAACCAGATACAGGCTTTCTCTTCGAACTTAAAGCACTATTTTCAAAAATTCCCTTTCCTACTAAATACTGAATCAAAATAATCTTTATCTCCTGTTTTGTCAATGATACCTTTGCCTCAGATAGACTGTATTTTCTGGCAAGCTCGAGCAACTCATCCTTTCTCATGCACTCTAACCCCTCCTGGGTAGGTTTTGAAATGAAATTCTGAACATTAGATGCCATTGTAAATGCTTGTTGGTTTCACACAAAAAAATTTCTCAATTTAAAAATCTTTGCCAAAGACAAAAAAAATTCAGAGACAAAATCAATATGAATTTCAAAGATAACTTTAATATCTCTAATATGCTTTAAAGAAATTCAGATCCCAGAAGACGAGCCCCCAATTTCTGTTACAACTCTATGGTCTAAGAAAAATGTAACAGAAAGAAAGTGAAACCAACAAATCAAGTAAAAAATCAACAAGCAATTTATTACTAGATAATTAAAATGAAAAATCAAAAAGTCACTTACAGTAATGTGTTTTGAAATCCTAATAATCCAATAAGAATGATTGTTCTAATCACAAGTCCTAAATATAGAATGTTCCGAATTCACGGCTGTGTCCTTGAATTTTATTATGTGCCAATGGTCTCCAAAGTCCTGATGTACTAGAAATCTTGATGTGCTAAAGTCAAAATGAAGTATTCCAAAATCTCTGAATAAGTTCACATAAATTCCAAAATTGTCAATTAAAAATCCAAAATCCAAAAGTTTATGAGCACTGTTATAATCCAATGAATATTTAAAATAATTCCTCTCTTAGAATTTGGAATGAATTTTCACAACTGTAATAGCTCTTTACAAGACTGATGGTAATGTCAAAACTGAATAAATGTCCACCAAACATGGTATATATAAAGATTGGTCACATGACAGAATGTTCTAGAATATGAGTCATCTTAATAGAATTCTAACTGTAAACAAAATTCAACCTTGACCTTCAAATTGAGAAAACATATTGATCAAAACAACCTAATTCAAGGACACTAGTTATACATGTTTTTCCTGATAACATTAAGATTTAAGCAAATATTAAAGTGAATAAACATTTATAATTTCCTAAAATATTTATAATATTATATAAACATCATACATAACAATATATTTTTGGACTTGTGATTAGGACACTTATGATTATTTGGACTTTATTTCGCGTTATTGTAAGTGTCTTTTGAATTTTCACTTTAATTGTCTAGAAATAAATTGCTTGTTGATTTTACTTGATTTTGTTGGTTTCACTTTCTTTCTGTTACATATGTTTCGGTCATAGAGTCGTAACAAGAGCTTCGATGCGTTTCGTCTCCAGAAAAGGAGGTAAAGAATGGTCACGCAAGTCTTCATATCACTTTTTCAAAATCTTCTCTTCTGAGATCACAGCCCATGCCTCTTCTTGATACTCTTCCAACTTGTCTTCTGAACTAATAATCAAACATTTCTCGTGTTGTTTCTGACTAGGATGATCAATTTGACATCCATAACAATGTTCTCTGGCTAGGCCTCTAATTCTTTCAGTCAAGTCACTAGCAAAACAGGAGGAAAAATATTGTTCTTGTTCTGGCCATCTTGGCCACATGCCTGTTGTGATCTGTGACTGCTTTTGTTGTTGTTGTTGTTCTGGATAGAAAATATCCTCTTCACCAATCTCGATAGGTTCGTGCTCCATCTTTTCTTTTCCTCTAATAGTCTAGGATCACTTCTCTCAAACTTTTGATTTCGACAGTATTGTCAAATTCAAGATACAATATGACGTTCACTGTGTTTGCCAGAGCTACTGCAAACTGAAGTTCCACACGAAGTTGATCCGATTTTATAGGGTAGAAATATCCTTCGTCGCTGCTTTGGTCTGGAGTGAAATCAAATCCCCACAAAGCATATCCTCCTGTATAATCGTCGTACGAAATACCGTGGCTACTGTTGGCAGCTAACTGTCATGGGGTTTCAAACAGTGTCAAGTAAGATCTGAAGTTATCTTTCTGGGCAAAGTTAGGTTCAAAGGGTCTGGTACACGAAGTCTGTCCATCTCGGGTGACTTCTATCTTGGACACGTCGAAGTGTTGGAGCTCGAAAGGATTTTGATCGATCGCTCCGTGGAGGGCCGCATTACTGACAATGGCAATGAGCAAACGTTTTGGTAGCTGTCCTTGGATCTTGGATCGGAGTTCAGAGGAAATGGTAAAGGTTTTGACTTCCATTCGTCGAACAGGATACTTGGCTGTCGTTCTCCTCAGTCTGAGTGATGTCGTTTCCCCTTTTAGGTACGACTTCCACATGGCACACGTAAAGTCTGGCTTCATCCATGTTCGTTTTGTACTCGTTAGCATTTGCCGTCAAATGGAACACGGTACTACTTCAGTTTAGTCTCAGGCGTACATTCACTACATTCAACATATACTTGTATTGCAACCACGTGTCCAAAAATAAACGATCTATCATTTCTTAACTGCGTCCTTCTTTGATTTCCTTTCGACGGTCGTTAAATCCAACATTGTGAGTATCATCCGCTTCTGTCAACACTGTGTCGTTGAACATGTCCAAAGTATTAGGTTTCCAGACCAAGGAGGGATCTAGATATGTGTTCTTAGCTTCTTTTCCGTACGTCAAGAGATTTTCCAGGTACGCTCGGTAAGGGTAAGTATCCATGCTGCTGCTCACAAGTTTGTTATTCAGAACAAATCCACTTCTCTGAACAACGAATGCATAAAATTCGTGACGGGAGGTACTTTGGCAGCATCCCCTGGATTGCTGTTGCCCACTTTGAGAACTTTGACTTTTAGATGCAAGTAACTGTTATTCAGATCGATATAATCTTCGGTTTGTCCTTTGATTTCAAATTCGATAGGAGCTAAAGTGGTCAAAGACGACACAGGATGAAATTCTACCAATTGGGATTCTTGTATCGTCATCATCGTCGGTGGCATGTCAAGCAGATTAAGTTCTGACTTAAAACATTTGCAAGAATCTGGGTGCATCCTTTTTACAGTTAGTAATCGAAAATTTCAAATTCTCTGACAGCTGTTCTTCCTTTTTTTCCCTTCTTTTTCTGATCATGTCTATGAGATCTGAAGGGTTTTCGACGTCTCTTTCTACCTTGTCCTTGCTGTGGCGTAGAGAAGGAAGTAATGCCTTGGCGAGGAGTGTGAAAGAGTGTCTCGACGACCCAAAAGGTCTTTATCAGTTTGAAGCAACACAATTTGTCCTGTTTTCATAAAGACTTCTTTAGGACTTTGCTTTTCGATGATGACGTTTTGAAAAAAGTCTTTTCCTTATGTCAAAGCTGCATCTTATTAAGATTGCAATCCTTGAGTCACCATCTGTATTAAGATGGGTGCTATCGTACGAAAAGCTGATTTTGATATATCTCCTAAACTATGTCCTCTTTGTTGAGCGACTTCGTGGTACACAGGATATATCTGTTACAATTCACTGGAGAATCGTTTTCGAAAATGTAGTTTCGCCGTGACTTTTCCTTTGAAGAATAGAATATTTTGTCCAAGATATCCTTTTCTACTTATATAGACACTGTTTAAATACCATTTACTGACAGGAAGATAATCAGGATGTATAAATTCTGGGTGAACATGATACGTGTTTCTTCCTTCATCGTAAACAGCTATGGCAGAATCCACTTTGAAAGGAATGACTCTCAGTAACGGAGCGGCTGTGTTTCCAACTACGTTGTACTCGACGACATCAGAGTACACAAACATCAAATTTAGTCCTTCGTTCAAATCGATTGGGAAGCGAAAATACTTGCAGAATCGATCGTTATTGTGAATGTCTTTCAAACAAACGAGAAAGGAGTATCCACCCAGTATATAAAACGGACTGGGTGAAAAGTATTGGCAAGTGTTTTGCCGTCAGAAAAAATACATTTTAACACGACGAGGTCTTTTATGATAATCGATCAGTACACTTTTGCAAACTTTCTCCAGGGCTTTGCGAAATTGATTGTTCATAATAGCTGACATTGTTTCGACGAGATGTTGAACATTAAAATAATATCCTACAGGGATTCTCATAGTATAGATGTTCAATTGAGGATTGGTTGGTGATGGTTTTTTGGATTCATAAATGAGAGGATCATTTTTGTCCAAGTGTTCTTGAACTTTTTCGTTGAGGATATCAATGATAAAAGTGTTTTTCTCCTGGTTGATATTCAGGACTCGAGTAGGATGAATGATTTCTACCAAAACTACCTCCCAATGATTTTCGTGATCCAATTGTATGGATTTAGGTAATTTTGCTATGAAACAACATAAGGTGTTGTTGGGAAACACATCCATAGAACTGTCACTGGGTAATGTTAAATAAAATTGGTTATTCATAGTTCGATGGTTCTGGTCTCCGATGAGTCACTCATGGTCAAAGGAGAATGATTTTCCAAATGTACCAGAAGAGGGCTCCTACTGTGATTAGAAGAGTTGTTGTTGCGACTGGCGTTGGCGGCGAAACAACCGTTGTTGTTGTTACTGTCGGTAGTATATTTCAGCGACGGACTGGGAAGAAGATAACCAATACGACTGCTGAGTAAAACAGTCCACAATTGTTTGTCTCCTTGTTGTAAAGTCAAATTATGACACAATGCACCACAAAGATTTGGCAGAAAAAGACTATTTGATTTTTAGGTACACGTTTTCCACACTACATCCACAGAGGTTGTTTTTGTAGTTCTTGAAGAGAGGAACACTGAGAAGGAGATGTAGCTGCTATGTTTAACGGCATGGTGATAACGTATACTTCTTTTTATAGTCGATGACATGTGAAGCTGCAATCCTAGAATCAAAACTGTGTGGATATCCTTTACAACAGACTTTCACTTCTTGAAGTCGACGTTTGTCCACTTTACGTGTTCTTCGGTCGAGAATGCTTTCGATATCGTACACATCATCTTCTTTCTTGGTCACTCGTTGTAACTTGGGCAAGTCAAACGTTCCTTTTAACACTTCTTTGTTCATATCTTCCAATTTATAGACAGAAGGATCACGTCCACGTACTTGTCCAGTAACACGAAACAATTCTATCGTCCAGTTAGGTCCATAACCTTTGTCAAAAGTGCGTTTTGCTTTCTCAATACGAACCCAATCTCCGGTGTTTAACACTTCTTTCTTTTTTTGGTTGGTGACGTTCCAAACAATCGATCAAATACCATCACATCGTTTTCAGGTGTCACTTCTTCTGGTGCACATCTAATGCTATGATGGTACGATTTATTGCAAACATTGACTAGACGTGTTAACACGTCGATGTATTTGAGAGTGTGTTGATGTGTAAAATATTTCCACATACGTTCTTTCAAAGTTCTTTGAAAACGTTCCACAACACTAGCTTTTGTTTCAGGATTTTCAGTGGTGAAAAATTGAATGTGTCTTTTTTCAATTCTTTTTGAAAAGCTTGGTTCAGAAATTCGGTGTCTTGGTCTGTTTGCCATCGTAGAGGGTGTGGACCACTTTGTTTCAAAACCAGTTTAAAGCTCGCACTAATTCTGAACTTGTTTTAGAAGTCAAAGGAATTACCCAAGCTGATTTTGAAAACACTTCAATGACACAAAACAAATATTTGTAACCACGATTGTACGCTGCCAAATGAGAGACATCTGGTAAATCTGCTTGCCGTTGATGATCGATGCCTGCTACTTTCGTTTGACTTCTGGAAGATATTCGTCGAATGGGTTTGTGTAACGTGTACGTCGATTGTTCTTATAACCATTGTTGCACAAGATGCAAGATGCAGACGTAAACTTTTGAGTTTGGTTTTAGCAGCACGATACAATTTTTGAATTCTTCCGTAATCAGCAGCATGACCGGATTCTAGTAAATGCTGGCTCAAAGTTTATCTATCATGTGGTTTGCTGTTTTGTTGCTGCTCCTCAAAAAGTCACCCACTGTTCGATACTGCTCTTAAGTTGTTCGTGTGGTATTTGTTGGGAGTGTCCGACGAGCAATAGGAGTAGGAGTAGTCATCGGTTGTTTGATTACCTTTTTCTTGATTTCTTCATTCACTTCTGTCTTCCCTCCTTTCTTTGTTTCTTCTGCTGAAGAAGGTTTTGATATAATCTTTTTGATCCAAGCTTTCATTTCTTCTCGTCTGGGAGTACGAGCAGGTGTCAACAAGGAGGCTGTCATACTAGGTATTTGAGCAGACGGAATTTGACACTTCTCTTGTTTTTTCTTTTTCCATCCCTTTAGCTGTTTCTGTCATCATCTTTGTTGCTTTTTGTTTTTCTTCGCTTTTCATGATATTCTTGAAATCTCTAAGAGTAGGTTTAGATGTTTCGTCTAAAGCTTTCTGCTGAAATAGTTGAAGACGTGGCAATAATTGTCCGTACCGTTGCAAATTTTTTGTTTGTAACAAATCGGTTCCATCCATCAACGATTGCAATTCTTGTTGTAAGTGTGACATCTCAGTGAGATTAGGATTAGGAGGTAAATGAGGTGTCCGTTGTAGTATCTGAACATGGTAGGGAGAAATAATAATATCGAAACACTTCTTAGTTGTGGGTAGTTGATCGATGTCTGACCATTTGAACATCTTCAAAGTAATCAACACTTTTATAGCATTCAGATACCACTGCTTTAAAAATCTATGTCATTTTGGATGCAATTGGTCTTTGCGTTTAACTTGAATCTGTACAAAGTCTCTGTAAATACGTTCTCGCAGCTCCAAAGGTAAACTGCGAAATCTCTCTTCTAAAGTATCCGACATGAGGATAATATTCAAGACCAACAAAAGGAAGGTAGTGACAGCACTAAGACCTTCTGGAATGCTCCATGTAAGCTGTATCTTTATACTCCCATTCGTGAAGTGTTACTTCACAGCTGAAACACTGTACTTTATGTCCTTTTCCCAAGTAGACAAATCCTGTTCTCGCTAAAGATTTAGGACAGGGTCCTTCCAGATATTTAGGCCATTTCCATTTGAACGTCTGGAATCGACTAGTAAAATGACAATAAAAATGACAATGACAGTAAAGCTACAGGAAACGTGTAGTCTTCTTTCTCTGATTCGTGATTCTCAACAAACTGAGTGCGTGGATGACATCCATAGGTAGGCTAATAAAGCAGAAAGGTCGTGCTGCATCGTTTCGCTAGCTGAACGATAAGGTCGTGCTTTCGACAGTAGAGGAGCGCTAAGGTGGTGCTGCATCGCTGATGTCGCAGGGTACGGGATCACTCTGGTCGCAAGGCACAGCATCGCACTAGAATTCATTGAACATGGAGTCCGCAGCGGGTCCCTCACTCAGTTGCTGTGTCTATTCGTTATTATCTGTGAAAATTGGTACTCAAAATTAAGCTTGGTGTCGGTGAGTCCCTCGCTCTGTTGCTATGTTGAATTCATCTTTCTATGTCGACGTTTGTATTCGCAATAATCTTTCTGTTTTGGAACTCTCTCCTTGTTTATACAGAAGATCGGAGTGTCCGTAAGGTAACGTGTTGCGGTCTGGAAGTCGCACTCGTTTCTGATAGACAATTTGATATACTTTTTCTAAGGGTAGACTGACGATTTGATTTTGCAAACGTACAACATTTTGAGGATCCAACGTTTTCACGCAAAAGTCTTGATCTTGTCATGACTATAATGTCTCTTTTAACACGTCGAAGTTGATCACTTGACTCGAACGACAGTTCAATGTCAGTCCTTTTACTTTGCATTTGGTATGCATTTGTCTTTGTCGGTCTCTGCATTGGTAGCAGAAATGTTTGGGGCCACCACTAGCAAAGTGTTTTCAGTATGTTCATGGGTCCATGTTCCTAAACGTTCGTCTTCAATGCGTGGCTGATAGCTTTCAGGGTTGTCGATGTACATAAACTATCGGTGTCAAAGTAAAGGACTCGATCTCCTAAAAGTTCCAAGAGAATATACAATTTTAAACTGGCATTGGCTTTCACATAAGCTGCAATGATGACATTTCCAAAACCATACGGGGGTGGGGGTGGGGGGTAAGGGCGACTTCTTCGTAATTCACTAAGAACAAAACTTCACGTAGGATGTCCACATGTTTAATAAGTTTTGCTTTGTCATCCACGAGTTGAAAGTTTCGACATGGATCTGCCAAGTAGTCCGTCTTTGGCAATATTGGTCATTGAGCCAATTTTCCCCACAAACAATTCAGCATAACTTTTTCAAACGATCGTCTTCCTTCGTTCTTTTCCACGTGTTCCAAAGTGATGCCTTCTAAGGATCGGTACCGTTCTTTGGAAGGCCTCGTTGTCTTCTGGAGTATGACACCAGGAAGGACAGCCGCTAGCTTCTTGCTTCGGTTTAAAGAATTCGGCGACGTACCTTGAGAAAATTTCTTCATTGGAGTCGTCGTCCTTTCAGTTTTGTTCTGTGGTAGGAAAGTGCCAAATTTCGTATACTTTTAACAGTTTGTATCCACGATCGAGAGCGTGAAACAATTCAGCACCCACCCACGTTCCTATCAACCCGCGTTCTTGATCATTGTGGCGACAAGACTGCTCTTGATTACACGTTTTAACAAATGCGGCATAAAAAAAACATTTGTTTTCCGTGGCAATGATGTGGTAAAACAGGATGATACAACTTTGCATTTGATCAAACCTTCGTATTGACGAATGTATTCCACGTCGATGTGTCCTGTTAACATTTGACGATGCCCAGTGGGGAATCGAGCATATTTACACACTCAAGGATACAAGAGACACACATATTGTATCCACTTGTCTTCAGCTTCACAAAAGTAATGTAGCCAGCGCAAAGCTTTGGCGGAGTATCGGCGGCTAATGAAGAGATAAGATTGAGGGGGTATGATGGCTAGTTTGTTCTCGGGCATGAACTTTGTTTGGTAGACTAATCCACACACTTTGGCAATGGTAGAAGTTCCTTCAAGGGATCGATACCTCCGTGATCCAGAAATAGTTATCGAAGTTTTCGTCAACACCGTCGTAAAATGTCCACATCAGATTGGCAATATTCCAACATTTCTTCTTGAAAGTCAAAAGGGTCTGAAGAGTAGAGTTGGTACCAAATGTTGAAAGCTTCTCGCTGTTCTGTGTGCATACCATCAGGGTCGTAGTAGCAAAACGTCAGGCAAATGCGGGAGCACAACGAGATGATTAGCTTCGCTATTGAAAAAGTGTGGAATAAAACCTTTGCCATTTATGTCATTCCAAACGTTTTTAACATTCTACGCAAAAGCATGGCTAGACAACTCGTGGAATCTATAAACTGTGCAGTTCCCACTTTCATGTAAATGAGTTTGACTCCATTTATGGTTACTTGGAAATTATGTGCCTTGTTAATAATATTTGAAGAGAAATTGTTCGTCGTATCCTGAGAAATTGTGAGCCATAACTGTAGTATATCAAAAACAGTTCCCGTGACGCTGGATTTTCTGTTCGCGCTAAGTGTCGTCGATAGGGTCTAAAATCCATTCGGCAAAATCAGCAAGAGTACGAGAGCCCCAAAAGATTTTTTCTTGTCCTCCTGGAATCTTTCTACAATTTGGACCGTGAAAAATATAAGTTCTTGTATATACTTGTCACAAGCACGATGAGCTACCCAAACAATTAGGGATGTGAATTAAAGTATCTTGTGAACATTCAAAGTAAAAAAAATATATAATCCACTTGTTTCTTTTTATTTTGTTCTGATTGTCCTTTAAATCTTCCTCGAGTTTATTGTTATATTTTTGAATATAACACTGATGACTCAAGTCCACAATTTGGTCACAAAACGGCATCTTTTCTTTCCTGTACAAATGTGCGACTTTTGGTCATTCGTTCGAATAGGATGTCCACAACTGGAGCACACTCTCAATAATTCGCAAACACTTTTCTGTTACTGTTGTGATTGTTTCGTGCGATGTTGTTCGTTACAGGCTGGCCTGACAAAGATTCGCTTGCAAGTAGAGCAATGAATTCTTTCTTTTCCTTCAGGAATACAAGGTCTGGAAGCTAAACACCTACGACATCTCTCTGCAGAATGAATATGTTGGTCCCGACTGCAAATACGTTGGTCACATTTCTCGCAATAATATCCGCATCCAATAAATCCTGTGATGGTAGTAATGGCATCGAAATGTTCTTGATGATGATAAACGTGAATGTATGCTCCATCTGGGAAATCCGGTCCTCGAAAAACTTCTTGCGGAGACGATAAGAAATCAGCCAAAGCTAAATGGAAGTCATCCTCTTCTGGAAGAAGAATACTGGCTACAGCAGTAGTAACAGTAGGCATTGTACTATCACTCGATGTATCCGCGGTAGACGCACGCCAATACATCGTATTCGTTTCAGCCATAGGTATTAAACTTGAAATCGTAGGAACGCTGGTGTGCATTTATATATATATTGAAAGTGACGTCATGCGTTCTGTCTTCTGATTGAAAGAGAGACAACACACCCTGACTAAATTATGTTACGCGCGTTTTGATTGGTGGAACATTTCAATCCGTTTCGATCTGATTCTAGACTATATATACAGGCGCATTGTCCCATTGTGTCACCCATTCTCAAGACAACTCGTCAAGATGTGGACAAGTGTAGAATCGTCAACCATAGTTAGCAGTATGCTGTTCAACCCCATTTACCTAGTCTATGTGAAGGCATCGTGGGTTATCACGAAGATTATGGATACAGCCATATGGAAACGAAGGATTTATGTGGAGAGAAAAGGATGCCTGAAGAGAGTCTTACTCTACGGCCCAGCTGTGAGGAGAAGTTTGCGGAGAAGAACAGTGAAGCGGTGCAACCTATGTTAAACCTCTTTGATTAACAAAACCCACCGAGATCTCTAGAAAAGAGAAATACTCAAAATTATTTCCGATATATGTTATGTTTGTATGTGGGTATACTGTGTCTATAAACACTCCTACCCTTGCCTGCTTGTGTATCATAGTATGTTTGTGTTAATAAACACCCCTACCCTTTTTGTTGGATGGTAGATTGTGCGCTGGATAGTAATCAAAAAGCGGGTGGTGGATAGTAGGGTGTGTGTATTGGATTGTAATAAAAAAAAGCGTGTGCTGGATAGTAGGGGTGTGTTGGATTGTATATAAAAAAAATCGGGCTGCTGGATAGTAAAGTGTGTGTTTTATTGTATATCAAAACATTTTAACATTACATTTCCCGTAGAACCCTAGAGTGTCTCTACATGTTAAACCTATGGACAATTTTACTATAGTATTGTACGTAGACCCCTATAAATTTTTCAAACATAAAAACGGTCCATAACGCTCCTCAAGTTAACATTACATTTCTCGTAGACCCCTCAATCGTCTCCCATATGTTAAACCTATGGACAATTTTAACATAAAAGTTCCCGTAGAACCCTCAGGTGTCTCCCACATGTTAAACCTAGGGCGTAATGTTAATTCCCGTATTACCTTTTAAACTTAAATTAAATTACCATGTAACCCTATTTGAGGTCAACTACTTCTAACAATGTTACAGTGTACCATCAATATTAGTTCCTGTAGACCCCTCAATTGTCTCTTATATGTTAAACCTAGCGACAATTTAACATAGGATTTCCCGTATACCCCTCAATCGTCTCCCACATGTTAACCTATGCCGTAATATTAAATCCCGTAGACCCCTCAATCGCCTCATATATAACAACTTTTGTGTCCACTTTAGTAAGATATGCTGCTCTTACGTCATATGACCATGACCGGGGATTCTACAGACTCAATGTCGGAGCAAACCTGCAGTAATTGATGAAGGTAGAGTTGCTAGTAAAGTATGCCATATACTTTCTTTGGTTACAGAGTTGGGTGGTGGATTGCAAGAAGGACTGTACGATTAGAGTGTTGAACTTTTGATAAGGTAGTTAATCTGAGGATGCAAATTATGATCTTATGTCGGGAAGGGGCATTGGTGTAAGGAGTTGATACAGACAGTGCTTGACCGAAAATGCATTGGAAATGGAATGGTAAACGAAAGTAGTCCCAGCATTTACCAATGTGTAAATAAAATCCCGATCAGTAACACGTGACTGTTTATAGCCAATCAAATGGCAGAAAACGCAGTCTTTTCATGAAAATCAGAATTATAGCGTCATTCAAGTAAATCTTGTTTTGACGTAGTTACAGAACGCTATAAATAACGCTGTAAGCTATAACTATTTGCGCTAGCGTAAGGATATTTATCGTATGTTGTGAAAACGTCTTGTTGGGGCCTTAAAGAAAGCAGTGCAGACCTTCTAGGGTCAAGCAGACCAGAGACTGGGGCCACGTTACTTTTTCAACTAGTGAGATATAGCGTTTAGGTGTAAGAATATATTGGTTATCATTTTTGTTGTCACTTGCACAAATTCTTGGAAATGCATGTTGTATATTGGGCGCTCATATCTTTAAAATTGTTCTTTTCTTCCTTATATTAGAGGTCCGGGACGGACCCTAGACTCTTTCCGTCTTTCAACATAGCGGAACTTTGTCATGTACACAAGAAGGGGGTGGAGGTCGTACAGTTGACATGCTTTTGAGATATGATACGAACGAAATGCGCATAAAAGGCCCTGACATTGTAATTCTGCTCGTCGAAATACCGTGTTAAACATATTGTTATTTGTCAGCTCATGCCTAGATTCCCTGCAACTTTACACGTTTACGTGTGCTGGGATACAAAACCATACGAAAGAAGCAGCCGATATAACCTACAAAGAAATGTGTTGTCACTTGGCAAAGGAAGTGAATGCCATCTTGCGATCTGAAGTTACTGGTTACCAGTATTTGACATTTTGGGAACATAATAAACAATTTTGCTTTGATAAGTTGCATGTCAAGGAGCAGTTTGATTCAGATGGCATTCATTTGTCTATTAAAAGACAGTGGAATCTTTATAAATCACTTCAGAGAGCCCTGCTCAATGCATGCTATAAACTAATGCAGAAATATTAAAACGACAACCATGTCTGTTTAGTACCACGTTAAAGTTTGTGCAGTAGTCTTGCTATTGTGTTTGCACCAAACTTTCATATGTTTTGCGTCACTGTGAAATCCTGGTATTTGTCTCTATATGTTATCTGCCCTTTGGGGAGATAACGGGCCAGGTCTTGTAACCTGTTCCCCTTTTCAACTTCATTTGTGTCTGCCCACAGAGAGAGATATCAGGCCAAGTCCCGTACATGTCCTTCTTTTCCTTGAAGCATTCTTCGTGTCTGCAGTGTGGACATATGGAGATACTGGGTCAGGTCCCGTACCTAATCCTTGTATTTTTAAACATGTTCCTGGCAACCACTCGGGCCCACATAATACGGAGTTCCTGCAAATTTATAGTCTTTTTCTACCATTGCACTAAGTTTCACATATCAGTGTGTCCTTATTCTTGCTTATTATACACAAGTGGTCTTATAACAGTTTTGTTGCTGGAACAGGTTTTACTGCCCACTTTGGGAGATAACGGGCCATGTCCAGTTCTTGTCCCTCTTCTTCAGTACTTTACTTTTATTATGGGCCCACTTTGGGAGATAACTGATCAGGTCCCGTACCTGCCCACTCTTTCCTATTGTGTTGTTACTCAACATCTGCCTTTTTGCTAAGGAACAATCAGTCAGGTAAAACATAGCTGTCCGGTCATTATATGGCTTGCAAATTATGCAGCCTTTATACTTGTATATTAGTATGGACTAATAAATTTTAAAACAAAATTGCGAATATACGTTCATTACACGTATATATTTGGCCCATGCATACATCGTTTGGTACTCACTTTTAGACAGAGTTATAATATAACTGCTACTATATCTTTCACAAAATACTCATGGGAAGCAGTCAAAGTTACATATTTGCCATTATGTTCGTCAAATACCTGGGTTCTTTCTAACTCTTCTTTATTAGATCATGCCACACAAATGTAAGGCGTCTGAAGGTGTTCAGCGAGCTGTCAAGAGGGCGCAGTCCATCAGTTCTCGGATGCGGTGAGTTGTCCATCAGCAACAACAGCATTACTCTGGGTCAAGGCCGGCCCCAGCAACGGTGGCCCAGGCTACCGTTGACAAGATAACATAGCAGGGGGTTCAGGCAATTACTCCAGTTATCACCGCACAAGTGGACAGTAAGCTGGACCACATATTGGCAATGCTGCAGTGGACCCCTCTTAATCAACAACCCGCCATATCCTCTCATGAATCGAAGCAGGGGCCGTCCACCTCTTCCGTCACCCAGCCTGAAATTTACATCCATAAATCCAGTCATGGCGCAACAGGCATTCGCTGGCAGCACAACACAGGCTACCTCAGCCTTAACGGGACTCTATGATACAGGTATAAGTACTCGGAGCGATATGTTAACACAAATTACTACCGCTTATATCCAGAGTCAATTTAATTTTGTCAGCGCCTCCACTGACATCACGGCCTCAGTCCCTGAGAATATTAAACAATAGATTTGGGCTGGATCTTAAATAGATCTTCAAACTCTCCTCTCCTCATCCACAGACAATACACACCGCTTGCAGTTTGATGTCACATCCAACACACCTGAATTGAACTTAATCCACATGACAAAGAAGTCCCCGCTCTCCATCACTCATTGGCTGACAGCATATAACTGATTTGTTACTTTAATAGGTATGAAATCCCCAAAGCTGAGCACTGCTCTGTCACACCACATGGAAGTTGTCATGAAGTTGGCCGAGCGGAGAGCTCTTTACTACGCTGAGCAGTTTCGTCGCCTGATAAAGAGGATTGAGGCTAAATGGGGCTCCACTCACGTTGAACTTTATCTTCGGTCTGCTCTGGATAGCATGGGTGACAAGGCTGCTTCCAGAGCTACCTCAGCACCATCTTCCATCTCCAGACTGAATCACCCAAAAGGGGCTTGCTTTAATTACCACAAAGGACTGTAATGTTCTGCAGGGCTAGCATGCAAATACCAACATAATTGTTTCAATTGTTTGGCAGCTTATCCCTTTGTAAAATGCAAGTTGCCGGTTAATCAACCTTTCAAATTATTGCCTAAATATGATCCAAAACAACTGAGACCTGACAGCATGCAGCCATTCATGTGGCTACAAACCCACTCAATCCCAGGGACCAACTTCAAACTCTCAACAACTTAATCTGCAAGGACATTTGGTCCAGCATAAGCAATGACCTCACTACTCCTGTTAAAGCTGAAAGGTTCGAACATTGGTTGAGAGGGTATCACTCTTCCGAACTGCAAGTCTTAATTGAGGGATTTAGATTTGGATTTCATGTGGGGCGCGAGGTTTCTTTGTCACCCATTCAAACTCACAATCTCAAATCAGCCATACAAAATCCTGAGGATGTTCAAGAAAAAATCCACAAAGAACTTTCTGCTGGCAAATTTGAAGGTCCTTCCAAGAGTCCCCCTTTCCTGCTCTTTCAAACGTTTCCTCTGGACTTAGTTGAAAAGAAAACACCTGCTACTTTCCGAATGATTCACCACTTGTCACATCCTCAGGGATCTTCCATAAATAATGGTATATCTCCAGAAAAAGTTCGGTTCAATATCAAACTGTGGAACAGGCTCTTACAATTATTAAGAAACTTAGTAAAGATTGTGTTATGGCTAAAACAGACATAGCTATTGCCTTTAAAATTGTTCCACTCTCCCCAACTCCCCAACTCAGTACCATATGTTTAACTTTACTTGGGATAACATGTACTATTATGACAAGTGTCTTTATATGGGCTATAGTTCCAGCTATCAAATTTTTGAATATATTGCACTGTGCTCCAGTGGATTGCAACTCACAAATTGGGCATTCTCCACATGGTACATGTTCTGGATGAATTCTGCTTTTGAATTCCAACTGCAATACATGTAACGAGAGATTTGACAAATTCTTAATGCTTTGTGTCGATATTGGTATTCCCATGTCTGCGGAAAAACTTTCCTTCCCATTCCAATAATGACCTTTTTGAGACGTGAACTAGATTCAAACAAGATGGAAGTCAGACTTACCGTAGATAAACGGCAGAATTGTTACAGCAGGCTAAAACACTCTGCCTTCAAAAACCCAAGATGACACTACACAATCTCCAATCCATAATTGGCACACTGAATTTTGCATGTGCAGTTTTCCTGCCTGGCAGACCTTTCTTGAGAAGGCTGATTGATCTGACAGATGGTGTGTCAAAACCCATCGCTTCATACACCTTACAAAGGAGGTTCGGGCTGATCTTCAAATGTGGTGCACATTCCTGAAAGAATTCGATGGTAGATCTTTATTCCTCCCAGATCGCTGGCTAGACTCACATGCCATTCATTTGCACACTGATGCGTCCAGCACACTAGGTTTTGGAGGTGTGCTGGGAAGCAAATGGTTTAATGGTACATAGAATAAAAATGGCGAGACCAAAATATCACTCTCCTTGAACTATATCCAGTTGTTCCAGTAATCAAAATTTGGGCCCATCAACTTGCTAATAATTGCCTTTACTTTCACACAGACAACAAGACTCTGGTTGATATTGTTAATAAGCAAACTTTAAAAAATCCTGCCATTATGTTCTTGGTTAGAGATCTGGTTCTTGCAAGCCTCAGATACAACATACATTTTAAGCCTGTCACATTCCGGAAAATAAAAATGTTCTTGCTGACGACCCTTCTCGCTTGCAAGTGCACCAATTCTGGACTTTGGCTCCATATGGGGATCCAGAACCAGTGGCAATTCCAACACTTCCAAACTTGATCCATTAACTGACACACATGATACTCTACTTGATACCACATTGACACCAATGTCAAAAGTAACATGCAGACACAGCTGTAATCTATATGAATCTTTCACTGTAGAGTATGCTATTGGAACCTCATTACCAATCTCTCGGGCTTCAATCTTTTCATATATATCTGACATTGGTTTTGAACATAAAAATAATAATTATGCAGACCGCACTAACTCGTTTCTAATACAGAAACTGCTGCAAGCATGTCACATAAACGGGGTTTCTTGTGATTCTAGTCTGCCAACTGACAAGTGTATTTTAGAAAAAACAGGTAAATAGTATAAGTCGCAATATATGTTCTTGGTACAAACAGCTGCTATTTCAAGTTCAGATTTCCCTGGCATTGCATGCCTTCTTTAGAATTGGGGATATCACTGTGCAGTCCCTAACCATCATAACACTAATCTGTTGCACATTGATCATTTGGTTCTCGAATACAATTCCATTACTCTAACTTTCAACACCTTCAAACACATCCAGGGTCAGCAATTCAGATTAAAAACTAATAGGAACACTAAGGCTGCAGTCTGACCTGTCTCAAATCTCCAGAGATACATCCAAATGCGAGGCACCGGTCCAGGCCCTATGTTTATGTATCTTCCAAACGCACCTATAACTTGCTCGGAGTTCAACGCACACCTAAAACTTGCTCTTCTTTGTTTGCAATTTTGATCCAAAACACTTCAAGAGTCACAGTTTTAGAATCAGAACATCAACAACTGCTGCTGCCCAAGACTTGTCCGACTGTCAGATTCGTCAGTTAGGGTGTTGGAAATCTGAGGCTTTCAAAAGATATTTTAGATGTTCTGAATGACACTCCAGCCTATATTTTAAATATCAAAATCAAATAAGGCAACACAAAACGTGAATAGGGGTTCAGTTTCACCCCATATATTTCCTGCTCTGTTTGCATTTCCATCATAATTAAGGTATGGGAAAATATAGAGTTGACCATCCATATCTTTTCAACGTTCTTCTCATCACCACGTATACTCGCACAAATGCTGCTTTCATTTTCAAGTCTAGTGGGTACACAGACCTGAACACAGTTTCGGATTTCATCAGAATGGTAAGTGGGTTCACTGTCTTTTAACAAGACTTGCAAGGGACGTACTATGGGGAACATTATCTGGAGACAATTCTACGGCTGAGAAACGCTGAAGGACTTTAATGCTCCCAAATTCATAGAATATAGAACGCTACAGATGATATGCTCATACTGAAACTAACATAGACATTTTGCATTGTTTGAGCTACTTTCCCATTCAACTATGAGCTACAACTTTGTTCACGCAGATTGTAATATGTTAAAGTTTATAAAATCTGCCTTTCACCATATCAAACACAGCTTTGCCTATATGATACAACTTTGTAGTTTTATTCATCTTTCTATATGGCTTGTTGTCAGATGCCTTTTGTATCATGCTGTGTATGCATATTGCATGCGTGTCATCCCTTTTTATATGTACAACTGGGGTTTTCTTAGGAAGGGTGGTGGAATGCGAAGATCGATGCAGGCTTCTATCCATTTTGGGGCCGCACAAGTCCCATGCAAAGTGGGTGACTTGCCTGGTTCCTGTGTTATGGTGGTCTCAGTTCCCAAATGGATTGTTTTGGTTTTCAGGGTAAAACATTTACATTCAGGTCCGGGTATGTTGGTAAAATCTTGTCAACTACCAATTTGTCAGAGGTAGAATTTCCTATAGAATTTCAACTAAGCAGGTAATCACATATTTTAGAAAATCATTTCGTAAACAACTTTACGCATTTTATATCATATTAACATAATACTGTTTCAATATAATTGTCACCTGTGGTTTCCCATCGTTATTCCTGGTGCTGAGATTCTTTCTTCCTCCTTACTGTCATCAACCTAAATTTTGCAAAATATTAATTTTATAATCTTATTGCTCACATAAATTCTACCTATGTTTCTTGCTATCCTCTCCTAATACTTCATCATAAAACTATTTGTGCTAGCGCAAGGATATTTATGATGAGGTGTGAAAAGGTCTTGTTGAGCGCCGTAAACAAAAGCAGAGCAGACTCTCTAGGGCCAACTAGACCCTAGAATTGGGTCACGTGAATCTTTGAACTAATGAGATATCGCTTTTAGGTGTAAGAATATATTGGTTATGAGTCTTCGCGTCGTCACAATTCTTGGAAATACGGGTTGTATATTTGGCACTTACATCTTTTAAATTTGCGTCCACCACCCCACCAACCGCTTTTGTGCATAGCTTGGAATTATAAATAGTCCGTATGCAGCTTCCATGGTTCCTTTTTAGATATAACGGTTATGTCATGTTCCATTGGTAATTATTATTGCATGTTAATTAGTCACCACTGTAATTTTATGATGAATGTACTGTGCATAAGTCAATTTTTGCATTAGTTAGGTGGACAAATTCAATTTTAACATTTGTTTGCATTTTATGTTACTTCTGTAGTATGGCGGTCTCAGCTCCCAAATGGATTGTTGTTGTTTTCAGGGTAAACATTTTACATTCAGGTCCGGATATGTTGGTAAAATCTAGTCAGCTACCAACTGTCAGACGTAGAATTTCCGATGGAATTTCATCTAAATAGTTTTATCACATACTCTGGAAAAGTCATTGTGTAAACAACTTTACGCATTGGATATCATATTAACATAATACTGTTTCAATATAATGTCACCTGTGTGGCCTGCATCAACAAATGGTTATGCTGAGATTCTTTCTTTCATCCTTACTGTCATCAACCTAAATTTTGCAAAATATTAATTTTAGAATCATATTGCTCACATAAATTCTAGCTATATTTCTTGCTATCGTCTCCTACATACTTTATCATAAAAAGAACGCTGACCAGGAACTATGGCTGACTCAGATTCCGACAGTATAAAAATATAAGAAAATACCGTTTCCAAATATGTCATAATGAAAATAAATTTTCTCCCGGTCGGGAACTAAATTATTAAATTAATAATAATTAGTACTAAATCGGTATTAAAATGAAGCACATTATTTTTAAAATGAAAAACTGCATACATAAGAAATCAATCTATTATATTTTTTCTGTCAAAACGACCGAGTTCGCTGAAAAAGAAGTTTGTTTCTGCTTTTTGTTGGCTTATCAGTAAATAGAGGATATCTACATTTTTTAAGTACATATAAGGAAATATTTCGCGAGTGAAGTGGAAAAATTGCATTGTCACGACTGTCAATACGAAATGTTTCCAATTTGCTAGTAAAATATGTCCATAGATCTGACAGAAAAGCGTTTATTCTCTTTATATTATATAATTTTACAAGCAAAAAAAAAAAAAGACGACTTCCAAGGATTGTTCCAGTCTGTGTCAATGCGTTTAACAAACAAGATGTATTATTACATAGATAAAAAGATGTTCCGACATTTACAACAATTTTGTGTTTTTACAAATTTTTCTCATATAATGATTCAAGTTGTGTATTTTGTTAAATTATTTACTATTTTCAAGCAAAAAATGAAACGATTTGTATTTTTATTAATACATTTCTTGCGCGGATTGATACAGTGAAAATTGTTGGTTTGTGGGTAGCATCTTCATGTAAGTTTAGTCTTTTACAATTTGCACGATTTATGTGGAAAGCTATTTTAAATAAGCTAATATTTGAAACTTTGGTGTTTTCTTTGCAGTTTGCTTTTAGGCATTTTTTTTTCGCAAACTAGCAGTGGTCAATATAGACAGAAAAATTAGTAGAAAATCCTATCTTGGGCAGTTGTGAATGAAACAAAGATACATACCATGAAAATAATTATATTTGACTAGTTCTCTCTTTTCCACTCAGTAAGTCCTCATAAAAATCCTTACTATCTAATCTGACAAATTAGCAATTTAACTGAAATAGTAATTGTTTTGTTTTCATTTCCTTTTTTAATTAACTGAATCTTGATATTTAACTTATTTTGACTTATTTACTTTTCTTTATTTGTAGATAATGGAAGGAATGTTAAGAATCGAAAATTAAACCTTTCTACTGTAACTTCATGTTTTTTGTCCCTCAAACATTTGCACCTCAAGAGAAATGTGCCATAAAGAATGAGAGTAAGTTTTCAAGTACTAACACAGCACATTCAAAAGATAGATGTTCTGTATATCCACACGGCCAATTCAATTTTAAAGAAAGTTCACATGCTAAGTCTGATTATTTTTGCTTACAAGTAACACGTTTATCTTGTAATACGATGTTTCCAAATTGTATTCTTTTAGCACCATATATATTTGCCGCTGTTCAAACGTACAAAAGTATAAATGGTAGAAGTACATTCACAGGAAGTGAGTCAAAACACGTATCGCAATACACAAACTTTCCGATAAGTGTTCACGTGGTTATGTTATAAGCATTACAGGCGCTCAGGTTGTGGATTTAATGATTTCTTCAATAAATATTCACGTTTTCAGCATTATATGCATGAAATCAGTTGTTGCTGAGTCAGACTAAAGCAAGGTTTTCTACAATTTCCTTGTCCACTAAAAGAACTGTATTCACTGTTTATACATAAAAAGAGAAAGCCGGCAGCTTTCCGCCATTAATTTGAATAGATTTAGTACCTATGAGGGATTCTCTGCTAATTCTTGCTAAACAGTCAGCTTCAGCTCTATAAGAATGCAATTCCCCTTCTGTATAACTTTAGTCCGTAATTAAAATCGACAACTTCTCGGTTGTCTGTCACTTGAAAAATCTAAATATTTATCTCCTTTGTCTTTCCGTGTTGATTTGGGGGTAGCATCTTCATGTAAGTTTAGTCTATTACAATTTGCACGATTTACGTGGAAAGCTATTTTAAATAAGCTAATACTTGAAACCTTGGTGTTTTGTTTGCAGTTTGCTTTTAGGCATATTTTTTCCTCACAAACTAGCAGTGGTCACTATAAACAGAAAAATTAGTAGAAAATCCTATCTTTGTAAGAGATGATGTAAATTCATATTGTTTTTTTATATTTCAGACGTTTTGTATTAAATATAGAAGAACATGTTATTTTGCTCGGTATCCCATGATTGAAGTAACCATACTTTTATACATATTTATGGAGAAATTTCAAATCAATAATAGAAAACAAAATTTCGAAAGTCCTTTCAAGTCTGGAAAAATAAAATGTTCAGTTTATAACTCACAGGTAAGAGGAAGCTAAGGTAAAACTATAATACCGAGTTTTACCATAAGAGTCATTTAATTTGCATCGAAAGAGCACGCATGAGCGAAGTGATCTGCATTAATATACAGGGTGTAGGTTCAAACAAGTTAATTGAAATAGTAATCTCGATGGTCAATAAAGCAGCAGATATTATGAAATTACAGGCGAAGCCTTAGAAAGCTTATACAGACTTCATCAGAAATAATGTGAATGTATAATGACACCATGCCTAGTACAAACACAACATGTATAGCAAATATGGTGATAAAATCGGCTGTCACTGATTGTTAGAATTAATGTTGAAACCAAATATCTTTCACCAGACATTTAATTTATTACATGGTCAGAAAATTGATAGGAAAAGAAATGAATTCGCATTGTCATTGATGAAAAATAGTTTTTCAGTCGGTTTCAATTTGTTTGGGTAAACCAGATCATTAAAAGTAATCAATGACAATATATTTGCTGCAACGGAGATAGTTAAAACTTATAAAGATTTGAATGAAGTTTGACAGTTAAACTAATCAAGATTTGAATGATGTTATCATCGAATTGACGCATATGGTGCACATGTGTGTCATTGATATAAATCTTAATACGAAGTCATTATTCGATGGCAGACTTGCCACAAGAGAAAACAGTCAAATTACACACCTGTTACCATTCACGATGGTTCATTAGTAGGTGATGTTATCGGATTGTAAACAATGACTTCGCATAAATATTAGAACAGTATTTGTATTAAATTTTATTATTTTTCATCTTGAATCTTTCCTGGAACTTTACTGTATATACAATCTTTCATACTGAATCTTTCTTGGAACTTTACTGTATATACAATCTTTCCTATTAAATCTTTCCTGGATCTTTACTGTATATACAACTTGTTTGTTTCTTAAGATAAAAGAACCAACTTTCAAAAGTTGACCATATTAAGAAAAATATCTTTCGATGTTTTTGTCCATGTATAGACATTGCTTTAAAGTCGTTTTTTTCTCTATAAAGCCATACTTGTCCACCCATTTACATAATATATCATTGAAAATATTCGAAACAGTTTTTCTATTGTAATAATAAGTCCGATTTACATTTTTGCTATTGTACTAATACGTCCGATGTATAGTTTTGCTATTGTACTAATAAGTCCGATGCCCTTATAGTTAGTTATCAACTTAATCAATATTACAAGAAAATTAATAATAACATCAACAGAGTGAACAATACTTTCGGACAGCGTGTTATCGAGCCCTTTTGATTTCCTTCATTTCAATGATTTAACAGCTTTTCTATTTAATCTAGTGAAATAGCTATACAATCAGTTGAAGCCGACATATATATATATATATATATATATATATATATATATATATATATATATATATATATATATATTGGTAGCTAACTCATTGACAAAGCCTTGAGATTTATGGTGAGCAACTACTGTGTCCCCGTGGAAGTTGATTGATTGGGTTAAGGACGGCCCAATGACATCAAACGGGGTGAGTGGACAGAGCCGCACGCGGCAGCGAAGATGAAGCAGATTTGGATTGTTCTGCGCCAAGCACTATGGCTGATGTACATCGTGTCTTTTTTCTGTATTAATTTTGAGATACTTTTTTTTCAAGATAGATGTCGTTTAATTCATGTAAAGACTTCGTTTATAGAACTTAGTTGTCACTGCATGTATACATTACTTGATTGTTTAGTGAATGGCATTTACTCTTATATAAACCAGATTTTTAAAAATTGTTTTTGCTGGTTGTAACGGCACTTTTTAAAACAATATTGGCTATATCGTGCTGTGGAAATGGGATATACGTGCCTTTCACAAGAACACACCGAGGCAACCGACCCCGACTGGCATGGATGGGTATCAAACCCGCGACCCTTGTATTACGAGTCTGATGGTCTGCCAACTGTGCTACCACGGCTCCGTCATGTGAACCAAAATCATGTTATCGTTTGCTCAGTGAGAGAAAATCTGCATATTGTCGGTGTATGAAGTGATCATGCTCTCAGTGGATTGTCATTGCAAGGCTGGTAAGGCACTGGTTAATGTCCAGCCATTGGAAGAATATCCATTCACTTTTTGGCTCAGACGCGATACGGCCGGTTGTGTTAGTGTTTCGGTTTGGATAGCCTAGAGCATACAATACTTTCTATTGTGATAGCTTGCGGCATTGATTTCTGACTGAAGCAGATTTACATTGTTGTCACAATGGTTAAAGGATTATTATTGATATCGAGTATGCACTTCTGCCAACATGGTCTGAGATCGATAAAGGTTTTCAGACGATCTTTAGTGTTAAAGCGCTGGAGTTTTAGTCGCAGTGTTAGGCGACGAATGGGTTTGGTAGCTATTCGATGTCTGAGGCGGGTCAACGGAGGAATACTGCTATTTAGCGTCGGTACTATGTTGAACAGTCAATACGAACATCGTTTAGGTTTACCGTGGTTTTCTTCATAGTGTTCAGCAGGAGCTGCCTACGTTTTCTACATTTTGGAGACCTGCTGGTTGTATGGTAGATCATCCTATTTGAATTGTTGAGTCTGCTGTGTAGATATAGGGGCCGATAACAATGTGATTTAATCCGTTTGAAGTCTGCTATTATAAATGTTATTGTGTAGCCTATAGTCCGACTACTGCACTGCAGAAGACCCTGTCATGGGTATGGCATGTCGATACCTGATATTTTGTTGGGAATCTTTTTCTTTGCATAATTCATGCCAGACGCATGAAGTTGGAGGAGTGGGTAATGTAATGATTGTGGTCAGATAAATACCACCTAAGTTAAGTTTCACAAGTCAATCTTTTCAATCTTTATCTGACTCTCAGAAAGAGATTAAAACTCTTCTTTGCTGTGGGGCAATCAGATTTAACAGATTCTCCCCAATGATTGTACAATGTTAGTACTGCACCAGCCAATCAAAAGTTGAGCTTATTCCACCAATAGATGGGTATATAGACGGGTGATTTGGGCATTTTATTCATTCCAATGTTCAATGTCTCAACCCCCCCCCCCAAAAAAAAAAAAAAAAAAAAAAAAAAAATATCATAAGAGAAACTAAGCCAGAGGTGGTTTGGTATCAAATGCTACAGGATTGCCTGAACAAGACTAACTCTAGTGGGTAATAAATATTGTCGTTTTGTAACCATGTTCATGTGTTTCTTTACGGAGATGTAACAGCATGCACATGACATGAATTATGGTAGCTCCGGGATGTTCTGTCATTATTTTAAGAGCTTTCTCTTACGAAGTATACTTTACCTGGAAAAGGCAAGGGATCAAGGTAACTCCGGGTTACAAATAAAGTGACAAATAGACACCAGACAGAGTGGAAAGTTCTACCCCTGGATCCTTTAGAAGGATGCATGATAATATATATATATATATATATATATATATATATATATATATATATATTATCATACAGGTTAAATAATTTTAATTCGTCCTCTGCTGAGATTCGAATCTGGGTCCGCGCATGGGGTCAAAATAACCACTTGGGGGTCATACGGGAAATTAACATGATGAGCTACTTGGGGTAAAAAAAATGTCTATAGATTCAAAAGGGTTTATAGGATCAAAAGTGCTTATAGGGACAAACGGGAATGTATGTATGTATACACATACACATAGACAAAGAAACAAACACAAAACATATAAACACCAATTGCAATTATGGATTAATATATCTTTTCTTAGAGATGTGGGTGGCCCTTAAAAGGACCGTTTGTTTTCTTCTTCTTATAATTCTTCCTCCCTAACCGCCATTTCTTCCACCATCTTTTCAGGGAGAACTTTTTTTTTTGTTCTCCTCATCAGGGATCCAATCTGGATGACCCAACTTCCTGAACTTTTCCTGGACCTTGACCCAGTGGGTATTGAGGCGATGGAAGTCTGTTTCTTTCTTCTTCTCTACCTTTTCTCTTTCCACTTTTCTTACAAGTCCCTTATCTGTATTCAGAGCAGTCTCTTCCCTTCTCACACTACTGAAGGGTGGGTAGAACCAAAAGTCTTCCTGTACCTTTTCTAGGAAGTACTTCACCTCTTAAATCCAATCCAAGGCTTCTCTCAACTTCCCCACTCGACAGGGTGGAACTACCGAGGCTGCCTTTATTTTCAGCAATTCCTCCTCCATCACGTAATGGACAAGGCCCCTGGCTGGCACTTCCCTGCTCAAACGGTGTAGGGTGGTCAGGTAACGTTCATAAGCCTCAACCTTTTCTAACAGGTAATCTACCCCCACCATCAAATCCCAGGTTTCTTGTAAATCCTCCACTGCCATTTTTGTTATTCTTGGTCGAGTCTACTTACTTAATTTGTACTGGTGGCAAAGAAGTTTGCTTCCCAGTTTCGGGAGCAATCGAAGCTGGGTGTAGCGTTGATCTTGGAGGTGTAGATTTTGGTCAGGGTTCCACGGGGGGGGGGGGGGGGGGGGGGCGGTATCGTCTGAGCCTGAGTGGTACGCTGCTTACGTTGATCCGGCGATTTTTCTCCCTGTCCGGGTTTTTTTGAAGGGGGCGACTTCTATCTCTTCTGTCGTTCCAATCCTCCTCCCGTATTAGTAGAAGGGTAGTCCTTCTTGCTTGAGCCCTTAGGCTCCACCCTGATGCAATACTAAGGCCTAAACCTTTGATTGCATTCAGGGTCTGGAGCGGTATCATGACTTCCATCTCTAATTTCACTGGTCTACAGCCAAAATGCTTCCGCAATAAATGTTGACAAACGTTACTAATTCTGGGTCACTGAGAACGAAAATGATGCTTAAAATTGTTGATTGGCTCTAGTTTTAAAGATATTATACTGGGTCAGTATATATGACCCTTGACTTGGGAATGGCGGAGGATAAGTGAGTTATAAAGGGAAGGGATCTCAATTTAAACCAGAAATGACTAAAATACATCTTTGACTGGATCTATAAATCTATGACTGGGTTTGGACAGTATTTGCTTTATAGGTAAAACAATGAATGATGCAATCTGTAGCTGGTATTGCGTCATACATGATATGAATTGCATCATGTTATTCCTAGAAGTCATGGATGATGCAATCATAACTAAGCTTACATCACTCTGCTGAAGAAATTGCCCTATATCAGTTCTACAAATCATACAGTGTCGTGCTCTGTTATTTGTCAGTGTTTGATTTTGCAAAGGGACACATTTCTGTTTAGCCAAAGTGAGCAGAGATGCCTCGTACTTGTGTGAACAATGCAGATAACTTCTGCTATGTTTGTGGTGAAGTGACTTTTGCATCACAAAAGCGCAGTATAACCACTATGGTTAAGAAAGCCTATCACCTTTATTTTGGCTGAAAACTGGAGATCAGGACAAGAGGTGGGCCCCACACATATGCTGCAACACTTGTGCAACAAATCTTCACCAGTGGTTGAACAGGAAAAGGAAATCTATGCCTTTTGCAGTGCCAATGATTTGGAGAGAGCCAACAGATCATATCAGCAATTGTTACTTCTGCATGGTGCCTCCAGTTGGGAAAGGTGTGTCAAAGAAGAAAAAGTGGACTGTGCATTATCTAAACATTCCGTCAGCTATACGCCCAGTACCCCTCGGAGAAGGACTGCCGGTTCCTGATGCATCAGAATCATTCTCTCTTGAGTCAGACGAGGAAGAGGAAGAGGATGAAACTTCTAGTCCTGAACCATCAATGTCACATGACTCATATTTTCTCCCATCGTCCTCCTCTGAACCACACCTCATAACACAAGGTGAACTGAATGACCTTGTCAGGGATTTGGAACTACCCAAGAGTAAGGCAGAGCTGTTGGGCTCCAGACTACAGCAGTGGAATCTCCTGGCAGGTGATGTTAGGGTTTCCATGTTCCGTAACCGTCAAAAGGATCTTGTCCCATTCTTCTTCATTGAAGGTGATCTTGTAGCCTGCAACAACATCGATGGTGTGATGGCAGCCATCAACATCGTTCATGATCCAGATGACTGTAGACTGTTCATTGATTCATCGAAGACGAGTCTTAAAGCTGTTTTGCTGCATAATGGCAGTGTTTTGCCATCAATTCCATTTGGTCATGCAGTCCATATGAAGGACACCTATGAAAACATGAAACAACTTTTGAGGTGCATAAACTATTACCAACATCAGTGGCAGCTTTGTGGCGATTTCAAGGTTCTTGCTCTCTTGCTTGGTGTGCAGACTGGATACACAAAGTACTGCTGTTTTCTCTGCGAATGGGATAGTCGTGAGAGAGATTCCCACTACATCAAGAGAGATTGGCCACTCCGAGAGTCATTGGAGCCTGGGATGAAAAGTGTTTAGCATCCACCACTTGTTGAATCAAGGAAGATTTTGTTACCACCCATGCACATCAAGCTGGGTCTGATGAAGAACTTTGTCAAGGCCATGGACAAAACACAAGCAGCTTTCAAGTACCTCAGTGGAAAATTTCCAATGTTAAGTGAAGCTAAGATAAAGGAAGATGTCTTTGTTGGTCCTCAGATTCGTGAACTCCTTCGAGATGATGCATTTCACCGTGCACTGCGTGGTAAGGAAAAGACGTAATGGAACCCTTCCAGTTAGTGACAACAAATTTTCTCTGAAACAACAAGGTAGACAACTACAGGGAGTTGGTGGAAAACCTCCTCAAGGCATACAAAAGCCTTGGTTGCAACATGTCACTAAAGATACATTTTTTGCACTCTCATCTAGATTTTTTCCACCGAACTGCGGAGCAGTGAGCGACGAGCATGGCGAGCGATTTCACCAGGACATTGCAACAATGGAGAAATGCTATCAGGGCAAATAGAGCCCATCAATGCTTGCAGACTATTGCTGGATAGTGACAAGAGATGCTCCATTTAATGAATACAAGAGACAAGCCAAGAAGCGCCGAGTAGACACTGAATAAGGACTAAACGATGTACTTATATATACATAATAGTTTTTTGACTTTTGTTTCAATATATTTGTTATTTATATAACACTTTTGTTGTTTTTTAAAATGTTATATAAACAGGACAGGTGAATTATTATCATATAAAACAACCATAAACACATGAAAAGACCTAGGTTTACAATTTATGATTAAAAGTCTACTATGAACACAATATACATAGACGTAAAATGTAAAAACTTAAATATAATGGAAACAGTAGCCAATCAGTTGTTTTAATTGTCATATTTGAATTCAGCACATCAAAATCCCTAATAAATAGCACATTTTATCTCTGATGCAGACGACTTCGAAAAAATTGTAGACCAGTGTTTCAGAACGCAATGCTTTATATGCCTGAAACACGGACGTGATGGAAAAACATCCCCTCCTATTCGGGACGCGGACGTGAAAGAAAACATGACCCAGATCGCCAGAGAAAAATGTGAAAGAGGGGGTTCATAAGATCGATAGAGAGATGTGAAGAAGCATGTGCATACCATTTTTTTTTCAATAAATAACCATGATAACACCATCTTTTTATACAAAAATCAACATATTTACTACTGAGAAGAAGCTTCTCTAACTCAAATACAAAAAAAAACACTATGAGACATGAATATATTTACAGGTTTGACAACGTTGTGGCGTCAAACTTGACTTCCACTGATATAAGGTACTGTCATTGGGCTGTCGATGCACACTACGTTTCTAAGGAAAAGATAAGAGATAGCCATAATGTCCACATAACCATCTTTCTAGTTTATAATCATTTCTAGAGTACTCTACCAAAGTTAGGTTCAAAAGGTCTGGTACACAACGTTTGACCATCATGAGTGACTTCTATCTTGGACACGTTGAAGTGTTGAAAGTCAAAAGGATTCTGACCGATGGCTCCGTCGAGGACTGCATTACTGACGATGCCAATGAGCAAATGTTTAGGGAGCTGTCCTCGGAAGACATGATCTTCGATCTTGGATCATAGTCCAGAGGCAATGGTAAAGGTTTTCACCTCCACTCGTCGAACAGTATACTTGGCTGTCGTTCTGCTCAAAGTTTGACTAATGTCGTTGGCGACTTTGGGTAAGACTTTTACACGGCGCACGTAAAGTCTGGTTTCTTCGATGATGGTTTTGTACTCGGTAGCATTTGCCATCAAACGGAACACGGTACTACTGCGATTCAGTCTCAAAGGTACATCCACTTCATTCAACAAATACCTGTCTTGCAACCACGTGTCCAAACGCAAACAATCCATCAGTTCTGGTTTTAGAAGTCAAAGGAACCAACCAAACTGATTTTGAAAATACGTCAATGGCACAAAACAAATATTTGTAACCACGATTGTACGCTGCCAAATGGGAGACATTGGCTAAATTTGATTGTCATTGATGATCGATGCCAGTCATTTTGGTTTGACTTCTGGAAAATCTTCGTCAATAGGGTTTGTGTAACTTGTACGTCGATTGTTCTTGTAACCACTGTCGTACCTCTGACAAACGTACACTTTTCAGTTTGGTTTTAGCTGCCCGATACAATTTTTGAACTCCTCCGTATGCAGCAGCATCTGCAGGATTGTAGTAAATGCTAGCTAAAGGTGTCTCCATGATCGGGTTCACTGTCTCGCTCCTCATTAAGTCAACCAACTTCCAATGCTCTTTTCTTCGCGTGGTATTTTTTTGAATTGGAATGCTTTACGTGTCCGACGAGTCAACAGGTGTAAAGAAGGGTGTCTGAACAGGAGCAATCGGTTTTGGTTTGACTTCTGTCCTCACTTCTTTTCTTTCCTCTTCTGATGTCAAACATAGGGACATCATCAACCCGGTGTTGTTAACGTTCGTATTTTTTAGCTGGTGGAGCTTGAAACTCTTCTTCTTATTTCTCTGTCATCCCCGTGGCGGTGTCTGTGTTGGTGACTTTAGGTTCGCTTTTCATCATCGTCTTGAAATCTCTCAGAGTCGGTTTAACTGTTTCATCTGCAGCGTTCTGGTGAAAGAGTTGAGACATTGCAATACTTGGCCGTACCGTTGCGATTTTTCTGCCTCTGACAAATCACTCCGATCCATTAACGATTGTAATTCTTGTTGTAACTGTGACATCTCAGTGGGATTAGGATTGGGAGGTAAATGAGGTATACGTTGTTCGTAACAAAGATGAAGTTCCATCCATCGTTGTAGGGAACTAAAGTCAGTTTTCGTCCTTCCATAAGATCCAAAGGTGCAAGTGTACTGTCTTTCCCGAGAAGGGGGTCCTTTTATCTTCCGTTTTCTTTCCCTCCTTATCTCATAACTCCTCCTAAAAGGGGTCTCATGACTCCTCCTAAAAGGGGTCCAGCAATCGATCCTAACGAAGGAGCAAGTCACTTTTAACAACGGTTCTATCAGCATGGGTAGAAATTCTGCTAGTTAAACCTGATTTTTGTTCTTTTGACTCAGGTGTATTTTCTTTTTTAGCATTTGGCAAAGAATGTGCCTATGTTTTCCTAATTGTTGTTTCTGTATCTTGAACAAAGGTACCATTCCTTTCAGCACATTCAAACAACATTCACACACGGTATCAATGATTTCTTTAGGAGCTGTTTGAATGAGGTTTTTTTTCGCATGGGAGGATTGGATTTAGTCAGGACTGACAAAACATCCCAATGTTTAGCTAAACGAGGAGTGGCTTCCTTTCATTTTTTGCCTTTCTTGGGACGACAAGGGTGGTGTGCCTTTCTTGGTGACATATTTTGTGTCAGGAGCACACACACACACACACACACACACACACACACACACACACACACACACACACGCACAAAATACTGAGGTCCATCTGATCACACACTTCTTTTTTATACTGGAACTCGTCTCCACTAATGGTCAGCACGTCGTATCAACTTCATGGTGGTGCCACTCGACGATAAGGTGTTTTCAATAAACTAAATCGTGTCAGTTCTTGTTTATATAAATCCAGTAAACTTTGTAACAGTCATGTTCTGTTTTGGACTTTGGTTTGAGGTAAGGCCACTTTTTTAGCGACAGCCGCAGTGGCTAAAGCAGCCGAAGTAGACGCCACCGGAGAAGAAGTGCCGTTCGAAATAGGTTTCCATTTCTGCATTAAATTAGGAAACACGGGTTTAAATCAGGTTTGGCAGGCATCATCACGAAGGGCGAAAAAGAAGTAGTAGAAGAAGAAGAAAACCGTCACCGCATTGCGTAGTATTCTGGATTACGTGAGCGTCCTAGTAGTAGTACCTATATTTCTTGCAGGAGGAGATGTTGTTTTTTTTCTTGGAGGAGCTTTTCTTCTTGGGGAATTTCTTTTTCATGTGTGTGGTTGTATGTGGGATCTTTGGGAGGATTTGGTTTTTTTCTTCTTGGTTTGGCTTGGGCATTAGGATCCCATTTCAAAAGAGAACGAATAATGACACATCCTAAAGAACCACTTCCACCAGGTTTCAAAATGATTTGTTTTTTTGTTTGTGTATCAATTCTTGGATCTGCCAGTTGTGACAATGCACTTTTATGATTTTCAAAATAGAGTTTGGTTTGATGGGGTATGTGAATGATGCCTTGAAGTAATTGACGTGCTGTCAAAGTAAACCATCGTAAGACTTCTTTGAGACTGGCTTCTAACAAATGTGCAGGGACTTGTGCATTTTTTTCGCGACTGATGCTATAAAGTGCACAAACCAATTTAGTAGGATGATGAGATTGAAAGAAAGTCATGTTGAATACTGTTGAAAAGAACAGACGTGGTGGATGTTTTTATAGTTTATTTCAAAGAGATGCCAAAGGAGACGTGTAAATGACAGGACCTCCTTTTTGACACCAATGGTGAAACAAACTGGTATAAAATCTCAAATAATTGGGAGTGGTGGGTATTAAATAGATGAGTAAATACGCACGAGGTGTTTGAGTGGCATCGTCGTACGCATAATTTAGCCAAGGGATTCCTAACTCTATGGCTAACACTTGCACTTGAGATTTGTCTCTGGGACTTTTAAACAACACCACATAATGGGCATTGAGACTGATGATACGATGTGTTTTACTTTGTTGAAACAAATTTTGAGTAATGTAAATAATACTGGCATTACGATGATGTCCTTTTCGTGTAAACTAAAGTATAATTTCTTCTTCGTCTTCTCCTAACATGTCATCGGAGATGACAAGATGTGCTTGACTCAAGTCAGACACGATCCCATCGTGTTCGACAGGAATGCCTTCTACAAACGAAATGGATTCTCCTTGAATTTCTTGGAATAAGGTGTAAGACGAGTGCCACTCTTTGTAACACCACACGATCAAACGTTTGACACATTCGGTTTTGCCTGAACCACTCGGTTCAGCAATCAGTATGTTAAAGGGATGGCGAAGATACAAAGCCTCCCAACTTTGACGATCTAACTTTTCGTTAATCACTTTGAGAACAGAAGATGAAGAGGAGGAAGATGCAGCCATGACTATGGTATTGAGAATTCTGAGAGGATCATGAAAGACACAACACATTTTATACATTTCATACACGTTTAATGTTTTTACATAAAATGTCACCACAACAAAAAACATATTTACATGTCAAGAATTAGAACACGAAAACAAAGTTCGCTTTTTCTTTTCTTAGATGATTAGTGACACGCAAGGTCTTTGGCATAGTGAGCCACTTCTTGTATCCAAGCATCGAAACCAAGACTTTTCCAGTCACGTACATCTTTCCAATCGTCAATGTGTTGGTGCAACCCACTAGCTATACACACTTCTTGGTAAGTATAAAGTGTGGATAAAGTTTGACAAATGCCTTCTTCACACGGGATACACAACTTGTTTTCATCACTATTCTCAACACGTTTAACACAATTTGTATTTCGTACACCGATAAAGTGTTAGTGGGCATGTCTTTGTTGCATGTACTGTTCATACATAGTCCACGAGGAATTTCCTGGGAAACGAAATCCGAGAAAAGTAGTCACTAACACACACACGTAGAAGGTGGAAATAGTCCCGAACACTGTCATTGACTTCTTCCACGGAATTTGTTGCAACACTAATGACAACAGTCGCGGCATGATCCGCTTTTATATAAGTCCTTGGCAGCAACGTCGTCTTTCTTTTTGATAAAATAGTCACAATTTTCAAATGGAATCTGGTGGTAAAGGATATCGAAGGAATTCAGTGATCACCTCATCACACATCACACGTCGTGAAGAAGTCTCGTATTGAGGTGACACTTCTTTTAAAAATCTTTTGTATTCCTGTAAGTTTGTACATTTTTCCTGGACTTCGTTCCATTTTTATAGTATTCAAATACCAGTGTTTAAAACATCTATGCAGTAAAGGATGCAATTGTTCTTTGCGTGTCGCTTGAATCTGTACAAACTCTTTGTAAATGCGTTCTCTTAGCGCAAGAGGCAAACTACGAATGTTCTCTTCTAGAATATCCGACATATTACTTCTTTGGACAGACCAAAGGAAGGTAGTGACAGCGCGGAGACCATCTGGCATGTTCCAGGTAAGCTGAGTCTTGATACTCCCATTCGTGAAGTGTCACACCACAGCTGAAACACTGGACTTTATCTCCTTCTCCCAAGTAGACAAATCCTGCTCTGGCTAATGCTTTGGGAGTAGGTCCTTGTATATATTTAGGCCATTTATCTTTGAACGTCTGGAATCGACTTTCAAAGTCATAATAGTCAGGCAAAGCCACAGGCGACGTGTATTCTTCCTTGATGGGTACATCTCGTTGTGCTAGTAGTGGTATTCAGAGTGGTTTCCCAGTTTATGGATCAGATCCGTAGGTAGGTACACACTTGGCATCACATTGACCACTAAAGCAGAAACGGCGTCTTGCTGCATCGCTTTCGCTAGTGGAGCGGTAAGGCACACGAACGGCATCGCTTTCGATGGTCCCAGTGGAGCGGCAAAGTCGTGCTGGATCGCTGATTTCGGATGTACGGCATCCGCCTCATCGCAAGGCACCGCATGATCAAACTTGGAGTCAACAGTAGGCCCCTCACTCGGTGTCTGTATCGAGTTCGTCAATATCGGTGCCAGTGTATTGGCCTCAACATTGAACTTGAAGTTCATAGTGAATTCCTCACTCGGTTGCTGTGTGAAACTATTCATCATCTTTCAAGGTCAGCGTTTGTATTCACAGTGATTTTTTGGTCTTGGAACTTGTCCCTGTTTTTTACTGGAGCTCAGCGTGTCCATACGGTAAAGTGTTGTGGTCTGGAAGTCGCACTCCTTTCTGGTACACAATTTGATATATTTTTTGAAAGGGCGACTGACGATTTTTGGGGGGTTGGTAAACGTACAATTTTATGGGACTCTAATATTTTCACTCGAAATTCTTGATTGTAAAGCTTCGTTCAAGACATCAAAGTTGACTCGTTGACTCGCTCTATAGTTCAGTGTCAATCCTCTGCCTTTGCATTTGGTATGGAGTCGTCCCTGTCGGTGTCTATATTGGTATCCGTAATTTTGGAGGCCGCCGCAAGCAAAAGTGACAATCGTGTCTTGTTGGTACTCGTCCGTCCATGTACCTAAACGTTCCCCTTCGATGGTTGGGTGTTGGACACTATCTTGACGATGGATGTACATACAACTGTCGGTGTCAAAGTACAGAACTTCAACTTGATCTCCTGAAACTTCTAAGGCCTCATCATACAATTTTAAGCGGGCATTGGCTGTCACGTAAGCTGCAATGATGACATTGCCAAACTCGTAGTTGAGTACAAACTTTGTCGCTTCTTCGTAATTGACCAAGATCAATTTTTCATGGATGATTTCCACGTCTTTCATCAGTTTTCCTTTGTCGTCTGCCAGTAGAACGCAGCGATTTGGATATGCCAAGTATTCCGTCATGGGTAATCTCGGACGTTGTGCCAGTTTTCACCACAAACAATTCAACATGACTTTGGCAAACGATCGTCTTCCTTCGTTCTTTTCTACGTCTTCCAAGGTAATGCCTTCTATAAAACGCTACTGTTATTTCAATTTGTCTTTGTTTTCTGGTGTGTGACACCAAGAGGGATGGCCACTTGCTTCTTGTTTCAGTTTCAGAAATTCCTTGACGTAGCCTGAGAAATTTTCTGGATTCGAGGCGTCGCTCTTTTGGTATTGTTCGGTGGTAGAAAAGTGCCAAATTTCGTATACTTTTAACAAACAATATCCCCGATCCAGAGCACGAAACAATTCGACGCTCACCCACGTTTCTGTCAAAGCGCGTTCTTCTTCGTTGTGGCTGCAAGGCTGGTCTTGATTACATGTTTCAGCACACGTACGGCATAAAGGAAACATCAGTTTTCCTTGGTAATGATAGGGTAAGACAGGATGGTACAAGTTTATGGGGGGTACGATTTTGCATTTAATCAATCCTTCGTATTGACGAATGTGTTCCACGTCGATGTGTTCTGTGATCATTTCATGGTGCCCTGTTGGGAATTGAGCATATATTTGCACACCCAAGGCTACAACGAACACACATTGATGTATTCGATTTCTTTTCCTTGAGATTCGTCTACGTCGTATAGCAAGTGTGTGACATTGGTTCGTCCTCCAAATAAACTGTCGCGTGGGTCCAAAGGTTCGATGTCTACAACGTCGTAACTTTCGGCAATGCGTCTAAATTCTGGATCGGTTTTGAAACGCCGATCGTATTCGTGCTCCCACATTTCTAACACTTGGTATCCTTGACTTTCTAAATTCTGACGTCATTGGTATGTTTGCTCGTACAACTCTTCCATGGTGGAACCTGAGGAAGAATTGTTCATGTCTAGCTGAGAATAACAGGTGGGGCATCCGTGATATAATCATCCTTGAAATTCCTACAACGTCTGCGGGTTTTATAAACACCAACCATCCACAGAAAGACTTCCAATTTTTATTCTCCCCCGTTTTTCGCATGTTGTATCCATTTGTCTTCATTTTCACACAAGGAGCTAAAGCAAAGCTTTGGCAGAGTACTGACGGCTGACCGAGAGATAAGTGTCAGGGGTATGATGGCTAGTTGGTTGTCGGGCATGAACTTTTTTCACACGTTTGGGAAAAGAATCGATACATCCGTGATCCAGAAAGAATTCTCGAAATTTTCCACAGCAACACTGTAAAATGTCCACATCGGATCAGGCAATATTTCAGCATTTCTTCCTGAGATTCAAACGGATCTGAAGCGTGAGTGCGGTACCAAGCGTAGAAGGTTTCTCGTTGTTCAGTGTGCATACCGTCGGGGTCGTAATAGTGAACATCAGGCAAATGCGGGAGCACCATGTGTTGATTCGCTTCGGTGTTTAAAAAGTGTGGAAAATATCCTTTGGCCATTTCTGTCATTTCAAACGTTTTAGGCATTCGATTCAAAGGCATGGCTAAATAACTCATGGAATCTTTAAACTGTACTTGTCCCACTTTCATGTAAATGAGTTTGGCTCCGTTCATGGTGACTGTGGGACATTCGATAATTTGTTCTGAATAATATTTCAACAGAAATTGTCCGTCGAATCCCAAGAAATTGTGAGCCATAACTGTAACATATCGAAGACAGTCCCCGTATCGTTGGATGTCCTCTTAGCTCCAAGTGTCTTTGGTAGGGTCTAAGATCCATTCGGCAAAATCGGCAAGAGTGTTGGGTCCACGAAAGATTTTTTCACGTTCTCCTGGAATCTTACTACAATGGGGAGAGTGAAAATAGATAGGTTCTTGTATGCACTTCTCACAAGCCCGATGAGTGACGCAGAAATTATGGACGTGAATACCTGTCTCTTGAGTACATACAAAGTAAACAAAGGTAATGTCACGGAATAAGGCAAGAAAATAATTCGGTATTGCATTAAACAATGACAATGTAT
The DNA here is from genome assembly GCA_029931535.1 of Margaritifera margaritifera. Lineage (NCBI taxonomy): Eukaryota > Metazoa > Mollusca > Bivalvia > Unionida > Margaritiferidae > Margaritifera > Margaritifera margaritifera. Next base: position 4,951,304 of record JAQPZY010001660.1, on the reverse strand, counting down.
ATTTGACTTTGTCGACCCGTACAGCGTTAACTAGAGTAGCTTGTTTTTGTTACCTTGACATATAATTACTGAATGAGTACTACGTTGTAGGTCGTTAGCAGCGTGATGCCTATGTTTCTCGACATGCACGGGTACTTTACCCTTGGGTCATGAACGTTTTTTTTTATATAGTATAAATAGTAGGGTTTTACTACAAGCAGTACATCATCGCTTGGATCTTGTCACGGAGTGTCGGTCTTGGAACCACAAAACTACAGCCATAGGGGTAAGTGATAACTGTTAAGATAACTTTGATTCCCTTGTACATTTATGCTTTTTATTGTGTTCGTGACATTCTAATTTTATTATTATCGTAAATTTGATAAAGCTTCGATAGAGAAAATAACCACGTTTAACAGACAATTCACTGTTAGAATTTATTCCTTTTCACTTGTAGGATTCGAGTAGAAAGTCACACGTAGAGTGGGTGTTTAGTGTATTTTGTATAACTCATTAGGGATATTGATATAATGGACTATAGACATTTGTTGAGTGGACCATGCGTATATTTCATATACATATATTTGAGTATTTTGTGTGATAGCGTATTTTGTATTATACGCTACCAGTTTCATCTATTTGTAGCTGAAACTGGTGGAAGGTGTAGTTGAACCAGACTGAAACTGGTGGAAGGGAAATTGAACCAGAGTGAAACTGGGAAATTGAACCAGAGTGAAACTGGGAAATTGAACCAGAGTGAAACTAGAAAGTTGGACCAGAGTGAAACTGGGAGGCTGAACCAGAGTGAAACTGGGAAGTTGAACCAGAGTGAAACTGGGAAGTTGAGCCAGAGTGAAACTGGGAGGTTGAACCAGAGTGAAACTGGGAAGTTGAACCAGTGTGAAACTGGGAAGTCGAGCCAGAGTGAAACTGGGAAGTCGAGCCAGAGTGAAACTGGGAAGTTGAACCAGAGTGAAACTGGGAAGTTGAACCAGAGTGCATCCGACGTGGGTTGGAACTGCGATATTGTTATTTTACCTGTCATTTTGGCTGTATGTACCATAGCATATCGGTTATATGAACCGTCGTCATCATTATTATTATTTTTAGTACTGTATCGCCATTATCACCATACTCGTCATTATCATTATATATATACATTTTTTTTTTATGTGAATGTGTGTATGGTCTGTATGTATGTGTGTATGGTCTGTATGTATGTGTGTATGGTCTGTATGTATGTGTGTATGGTATGTGCAGGAGTCTAATATTGTGTAGCTTGCGTTTCATTTATTTGTGCCATCGACATGTGCTGATCACTCTTTCATTCTTTAAAATTTTCATTGTCATATTTTTTGAATGTAACATTGATGTTCAAAATCCACGATTTGGTCACAAAAACGACATTTTGTCTTTCCTGGACAAACGTGTGCCTTTGGGTTATTGGTTTGAATAAGCTGTCCACACGTGGAACACAATCTCAGTAAGTCACAAACACTTTTCTGCTGGTGAACTTATTTCATGTGATGTTGTTCGTAACACGCAGAACTGACAAAGGTTCGTTGACAAGTCGAGCAATGAATGTGTTCTTCAATAATGCATGGTTTGGACGCTAAACATCCCCGGCATCTCGCTTTGCGATGAATAACACGGTCCCGACTACAAAATCCTTGGTCACATTGCTCGCAGTAATATTGGTATCCAAGAAATCATTTGATACTAGTAATCGCATCGAAATGCTCTTGATGATGATAGACGTGAATGTGTTTTCCATAGGGAAAATCGGTCCTCGAAACACCAGAGCTCCGCGTATCACTTGAAGGTATACTTTCAAGGTATAACGAGGAGCCAAGACGTCTTATAGTTTTTGTATTGCTTGAATGCCACACACGGTCTCGTTAGATATGCGTGCTTGCTGCAATAGGAGTTCTGCTTCTTCTTTTCCTTGTTTAGCTCTGTCCGATTGTCCCATGCTCTTTTCCATTCTACGGTCTCGTTCTTGTTTGCATACGTTCGCCCCACGACGATGGCATGGGCTAAGCACATCTGGTCTTGGGAGTTGTTAATTTGGATGATACTGCGCTTGATACTGTCGTCCACCAATAACACTTTTCTGTGTCGGCCGCTACCTCTGGGAGGTGAAACGTGAGTCATACGAAGAGTGGCTTTTCCATCTGTGATGATAAATTCGTCATTGGATTGTTGAACGTGTTCAATTTTGTCGATGACTTTAGACGGTGTTAATTCTTCCGGGGTACTAAACTCGATCCAGACAGGAGACTTCAAACTGTCGGGATGGATGAAAAGTCTCAAACGATCGTCCTCCTTAGCTTGGCATTGTCGTTTCAATGTATCTAACAAGGAATCCCACAAATCGGTAATGAAACCTGCGGCTTTCTCGGGAGGTACATCAGACTTGAACTCTTTAAAGTTGACCATGTAGGTGTAAGCCGTGGTTCAAAATTTTTTGGAAGTCCCTTTTTGCGTCTCTTGAACGGAGCGACTTTCTGGGGCCGAGGAGGTAGAGGGTGTTGTTTCAGGCTCACTCATGTCCTCTTCAAAATCACTGGCATGCACTTGGGCTAACACTTCAGCTAGCGGCGTATGACGCGGCACGGAAAGTCGTTGTCGTCGCCTCTTGGCTTCTTCTTCTGGTTTCTCACTGAAAGTGTGTGATCGTTTCATCTCGATTGCAAACTTGGATCTGACTGAGTTGTACACCTACTTACTCTATATATAGAGAGTGCTTCTCACCCTCAGAGTAACTATTAGTCACTCAACTTTCAAACTGTGAAGATGGAAGAATCAAAACAGCTTACCCTTCTGGTTAGAGATTTAGCACAACAGACCGCTGTTGCCATTAGAAATTTAGAGAGAGTCTTTGGAAAGTATACCACTTCCAATAAGACTAAGGACTACTCCTCTCGAGATAAAAGTCAAGATACGTGCTATATCTGCCAAGAGAAAGGACATTGGGCTCCAGAATGTCCACAACGTCAAAGCAAAGGAAAAGAAAAAAGACAATGGTAAAGATACCTGTTACCATTGTCATTGTCTTCAGGGTGCCCTAAGAAAACGAGAACAAGCAGAAGAGAAACGAGGCGGAAACAGAAGAAGAACACATTCCCGTCAAGAAATGTGAGATTTTAAGAGCCCTGGAAGAAACAGTACAAGAGGAAGATGAATCCATGCCAGTGAAGAAATTCAAGAAAAGAGACAGACAGTGAAAGAAAATGTACTTTGGTGATGTGTTATGAAATTTTCATTGTCATTTTAAAAGAGAATATACCAAGAAGAAAACTTAAGTGTCGCTTTGTCTTGATTTGTTTTATAAAGAAACACACACGCACTCACACACAATTAAATGATGGGATTTAAGTTTTACTTGATTTGGCAATCATGGAGTAGTATCTCTTTTATAAGAGATGTGGGTGACCCTGAAAAGGACCGTTGGAGTGTTTGTTTTTTTAACAAACTCATGGACTTGACATGATGAGCTTTAACTGCCTAAATTCCTTTCAACGGCCAAGTCCTACTCCTCTTGTTGCTGCTTTGGTAATAGTAGTCACTGCTGCTATTGGTGGTGGCATCTCAGTGGTAGTGAGAGTGGATGGTGTGATGGACTTGGAAAGCTTAGCCCGTGATGGTCTCTTTCTCTTCGGTTGTGTTAAAAAAGTCTGATACATTTGTCTCAGATATTTTAACTCCGTCAAAATGTCTTGTAGCAGACTCACTGTTTTTTTTTTCACTACTCCCTTCGTTCTGTCCTTCACACTAGTTTTCTGCTTCTCTTCTTCTTGTTTTCTTCTTTCCTCTTCTTGCTGCTGTTGAAGAAATACTTCTTCTGCTTCTTTATGCCTTTGCAAAACATTTTCCAGTTCTTCCATCTGCCTCTTTCTAAAATCATCCACTACTGATAACAATGGAAAAGGTGATGAAAGTGGCAGTACTACCATCGCAGGCAAAAATTCTTGCGAAGACGACGCCGACAGAAAATCCACGAAATCCAAATTAAAGGCATCCTCTTCTGGAAGAATGCTAGTGACCACTGCATTCATCGTCGTTTCACTCTCACTCCGAGCATACGAAGTCTCCGTAGCAGGCGCACTCCAATACATTGTCTTCATTTTATCAGCCATACTCAAACTATACCGCACGAACGCTGTTGCGCCTATATACTGATGGTGACGTCGCACAACCACTCTCTTCTTACTCGAAGAGGGACCGTACATTTCGTAACGCAAATTTGGATTGGTGGACCATTTCGATCCATTTCGATCCGGTCTTAGGCTATATATACCAGCGTTTTGTCACATTGTTTCACCTGCTCTCAAGACAACTCACGCAAAATGTGGAAAGGCGCAGACTCATCATCCATTATATAGGGCATGTTCTTCAACCCAGACTATCCCATGTATGTGAAGGCATCATGGGCCATTGCCGAGATTACGGCCACTGTCATATGGAAGAGAAGAATTTATGTGGAGAGAAAAGGGTGTCTGAAGCGGGTCTTACTCTATGGGTCTGAAGTGCGTAGAAGTTTGAGGAGAAGAAGACACGTGAAGAGGTGTGATATGTGTTAAATCGCTTTGGTTAACTCCAACGGTCCTTTTTAGGGCCACCCACATCTTTAGAAACGAAATCTTAATCAAATTGCCAGATGTGTGTATATGTTTTGTGTTTGTTTGCGTATGTCTATGTGAATGTGTATACATACATACATACATACATACATACATACATACATACATACATACATACATACATACATACATACATACATACATACATACATACATACATACATACATACATACATTCCCGTTTGTCCCTATAAACACTTTTGACCCCCAAGTGGCTCCTAATGTTAATTTGCCGTATGATCTCCAAGTGGCTATTTTGACCCCATGCGGGCTCATATAACTATTGTCCGCTTATTACGGCTCCCACGACCCTCACGCACCTTCCGCCATACCCTCTCGACTAAGCGCACATTCCCAAAACGAATTAATATAGGCATGTAGCACAACCAGATTATTGTGTGTATCTATCTATATATCTAATCTGAAAGCTATAAAATTCATAGCAACAAATGGTTCAAAAACTATCAACAGTGTTTAATTAACGTAACTTTGAAAATGTATTCAATCTCCAGAGTCACGTACCACGCAGCCCTTATTCAAGATTCGTGAAGCTCCTTTTCTCAATGCTTTTTTTTTTTTTTTTTTCCCCACACCCGTATCAATCTGGAGGATGATTTAATCTGATTCGTCTTAGCTACTCTTCTCTAGCACACACACGCACCTTGGCCTATGGGAGTTTCACCCTAAGATACATTGACATCTTGCTTTATCCAAGCAAGTACGAGTAACCTGTTAAAATAACCACAGAACACCACAGACATGTGCATACAATCAGAACTCTGTAACGAAACCCGTGAACACAGTTACAGAACGACAAATTCAGTGTTCACTAGAGCTAACCTTATTCAGGCGACCTTCTCGTATTTTATACCAAACCACCTCTGGCATAGATGTTTCTTTCTCAATAGCCAAGATTGGAATGAATAAAATGCCCAAATCATCCGCTTATATACCCAACTGCTCAAATTCTACTGGCTGAATTAAATCAGTTTTGGCTGATGCAGTTCTTGTTTTCACGTTATTTTCCAAGGAATTTGCAAAAAAGTATCAGAAAATAAAGAAATTTGTTTTGGACTTGGACCATCAGATCTACTACTCTAATATTTAATTTGCAAACTTTCTTACCGTCAAATTTTAACACAAAAATGACTTAATGAGAAGTAAAAGCAAGGCTGACCAAGGGGTCAAACGGTCTGTGCAGGCATTTGTCTTGTTTACTAACATAATGCGGTGAGCAGTTTGTTTCCGAAGGTGAGTGAATTTTCGACAAGTTAGTCCCTATGTGTTCCGAATGGTAGTTAGCAGTCGAACGGAAGTAATGCCTAAGATACAATTTCAACTAGTCTGAACGAAAACAGTAACTACACTCCGATAAAAATAGACTACATGTTACTTTGACCAGTAATGTACTTTATTAATGAAACTGATGGTATCAAAATGTATCCATGTAACAAACATAAAGGCATGTGTTATTTGTATTTACGTCCCCATTTATGGATCGGTGTTAGGAAGATATTTCTCGAACCGAGTAATTAGTCTATTAGTTGGTAAAGTCGTCGTGCTGAACCATATTCACGGGACATTATGGTAGCATGGATTAATTTCGTAAATTGATCTCGGTCAAAATTTCCTAAAAAAAAAGATATCTTGGGATATTCTCACCTAGAAGTGTTTAGTAATCAGAGATATAAATAATTTTATGTATAAGGTGTGTGGGGTCTTGTTCGTGGCATACAATACTAATATATTGCTTAGAATTTCATGCTGACAAAACTTACCAATGTGAAGTAAGATGAACATATATAGTTAGAGTCTTGTGATTGTGAATGTGTGGTCTTTAGTTTGATTGAATGAAACTTATTTGTCTTTTTGGCGCGTTTTAGAAGCCTTTAGCGACAGAGTTAGCTGTCTGAGTATGCTTTGAAATGAAGTGGAAACAACGACCTTAAGCCACGCTCACGCAGTACGCTTAACATGTTTTGCGCTCGGTCTTGATGTGAACTTAGAAACTAGACTGGTGTACTCTTTCCCAGACACTAACTGCTTTTAGACCCCTGGCTTGTTATAATAATTTCACTTGTATGGTTATGTCTCTTTAGTTCGTTACGACGTGACACACGGTCGAATAGTGTACATTTAGAATCGTAAGGATATCAAATTTCCATTTTTCATATGACTGTTTGACGGCAGGTACATATACTATTCAAAAGCTAATAGTAGGATCCTAGCAACGGCAAAGCAAACATAAAAAGCCCACAATGCATCAGCTTTCCCAGAATGCCCATATCTAGTTTATATGCTGATATATGAATCACCCGCATTTACGACAGATCCAAATTTGGCTGAACCCGATAAAAACTTTAACATCGGTAATGTGTGTGTGTGTGTTGTTGTTGTTGTTGTTGTTGTTGTTGGGGGTAATTTTTGTAATTAAAGAAATCGCTAGTGGGCAAAAGACATGATCACATACAAATTGCAATACACTTCTTCTTCAGTAGTATTTCATTTCAATACCGAACAACAGAATTAGCAATTATTGTTGCTGTCTTCATTTGTTTTTCCGTAGGTAATTGCCACTGCTAATAGTAGGAAGAGAATATACAATTCTTTTCTTTACCGTTTATATAATAATAATAATAATAATAATAATAATAATAATAATGTTACAGTTGTTGTTTCTTTTTTTTTATTTCGTGCGATGATGTTAGAGTTCTGATCTCATAAGAAGGTAAAGGCAGTACAAATGTACTTAATCTACAATGCAAAGAAATTGTATGCAAGAGGAAAAAAACTGAAGAAGAAAACTGTTTGTACACCTAATTTGTCACCGAAGATCTCGACGAACATTGCGTTGAGGCTTTCGTTTAGACTCTGAATCTTGCGTCTGCTATGCTAAAATTTTTCAAGGGATCTATCAGGTAAGTTACGTTGGTTGGGAATGTATTTAATATCATTTTAAACAAGAACTTCCCAACAAATCATATCCTGCCGCTATTATTATTATTATTATTATTATTATTATTATTATTATTATTATTATTAATAGTAGTAGTAGTTGTATTAGTCATATAGTTATAATCAAGAGTAACAATATATACTAATGATTAACGGTGTGCCTTCAAATGTCATAGATAACAACTTAATGTATTTTAAAACAATTTTTAGTCAGTTTTTGTGAATTTAATATTTTGCATAGGAATATCTTATCTATCGATTCACATTCCTATATGTCCTAATTCCATCATACCCTTCTTACAATCGAGAAACATTCCTGTATGTCCTGATTCCATCACACACTTCTTACAATCGGTAAACATTGATGTATGTCCTAATTCCATCATACACTTCTTACAATCGGTAAACATTGCTGTATGTCCTAATTCCATCATACACTTCTTACAATCGGTAAACATTACTGTATGTCCTAATTCCATCATACACTTCTTACAATCGGTAAACATTGCTGTATGTCCTAATTCCATCATACACTTCTTACAATCGGTAAACATTGCTGTATGTCCTAATTCCATCATACCCTTCTTGCAATCGGTAAACATTGCTGTATGTCCTGATTCCATCATACCCTTCTTACAATCGGTAAACATTGCTGTATGTCCTAATTCCATCATACACTTCTTACAATCGAGAAACATTGCTGTATGTCCTAATTCCATCATACCCTTCTTACAATCGGTAAACATTGCTATATGTCCTAATTCCATCTTACCCTTCTTACAATCGGGCCACCTTGCTATATGTCCTAATTCCATCATACACTTCTTACAATCGGGCCACCTTGCTATATGTCCTAATTCCATCATACGCTTCTTACAATTGAGAAACATTGCTATATGTCCTAATTCCATCATACACTTCTTACAATCGAGAAACATTGCTATATGTCCTAATTCCATCATACACTTCTTACAATTGGGCCACATTGCTATATGTCCTAATTCCATCATACACTTCTTACAATTGGGCCACCTTGCTATATGTCCTAATTCCATCATACCCTTCTTACAATCGGGCCACCTTGCTATATGTCCTAATTCCATCATACACTTCTTACAATCGGGCCATCTTGCTGTATGTCCTAATTCCATCTTACCCTTCTTACAATCGGGCCACATTGCTGTATGTCCTAATTCCATCATACCCTTCTTACAATCGGTAAACATTGCGATATGTCCTAATTCCATCATACCCTTCTTACAATCGGTAAACATTGCTGTATGTCCTGATTCCATCATACCCTTCTTACAATCGGTAAACATTGCTGTATGTCCTAATTCCATCTTACCCTTCTTACAATCGGTAAACATTGCTGTATGTCCTGATTCCATCATACCCTTCTTACAATCGGTAAACATTGCTATATGTCCTAATTCCATCTTACCCTTGTTACAATCGGGCCACATTTCTGTATGTCCTAATTCCATCATACTCTTCTTACAATCGGGCCACATTTCTGTATGTCCTGATTCCGTCATACCCGTCTTACAGTCGGGCCACATTGCTATGTGTCTTAATTCCATCATACTCTTCTTACAATCGGGCCACATTTCTGTATGTCCTGATTCCGTCATACCCGTCTTACAATCGGGCCACATTGCTGTATGTCCTAATTCCATCATACACTTCTTATAATCGAGAAACATTTCTGTATGTCCTAATTTCATCATACACTTCTTACAATCGAGAAACATTGCTATATGTCCTAATTCCATCATATTCTTCTTACAATTGGGCCACATTGCTGCATGTCCTAATTTCATCATACCCTTCTTACAATCGGGCCACCTTGCTATATGTCCTAATTCCATCATACACTTCTTACAATCGGGCCACCTTCCAATATGTCGTAATTCCATCTTACCCTTCTTACAATCGGTAAACATTGCTGTATGTCCTGATTCCATCATACCCTTCTTACAATCGGTAAACATTGCTATATGTCCCGATTCCATCATACCCTTCTTACAATCGGTAAACATTGCTGTATGTCCTGATTCCATCATTACTTTCTTATAATCGGTAAACATTGCTGTATGTCCTAATTCCATCTTACCCTTCTTACAATCGGTAAACATTGCTGTATGTCCTGATTCCATCATACCCTTCTTACAATCGGTAAACATTGCTATATGTCCTAATTCCATCTTACCCTTGTTACAATCGGGCCACATTTCTGTATGTCCTAATTCCATCATACTCTTCTTACAATCGGGCCATATTTCTGTATGTCCTGATTCCGTCATACCCGTCTTACAATCGGGCCACATTGCTATGTGTCTTAATTCCATCATACTCTTCTTACAATCGGGCCACATTTCTGTATGTCCTGATTCCGTCATACCCGTCTTACAATCGGGCCACATTGCTGTATGTCCTAATTCCATCATACACTTCTTACAATCGAGAAACATTTCTGTATGTCCTAATTTCATCATACACTTCTTACAATCGAGAAACATTGCTATGTGTCCTAATTCCATCATATTCTTCTTACAATTGGGCCACATTGCTGCATGGCCTAATTTCATCATACCCTTCTTACAATCGGGCCACCTTGCTATATGTCCTAATTCCATCATACACTTCTTACAATCGGGCCACCTTGCTATATGTCGTAATTCCATCTTACCCTTCTTACAATCGATAAACATTGCTATATGCCCTGATTCCATCATACCCTTCTTACAATCGGTAAACATTGCTGTATGTCCTAATTCCATCATACCCTTCTTACAATCGGTAAACATTGCTATATGTCCTAATTCCATCTTACCCTTGTTACAATCGGGCCACATTTCTGTATGTCCTAATTCCATCATACTCTTCTTACAATCGGGCCACATTTCTGTATGTCCTGATTCCGTCATACCCGTCTTACAATCGGGCCACATTGCTATGTATCTTAATTTCATCATACTCTTCTTACAATCGGGCCACATTTCTGTATGTCCTGATTCCGTCATACCCGTCTTACAATCGGGCCACATTGCTATGTATCTTAATTTCATCATACTCTTCTTACAATCGGGCCACATTGCTGTATGTCCTAACTCCATCATACTCTTCTTACAATCGAGAAACATTTCTGTATGTCCTAACTTCATCATACTTTTCTTACAATCGAGAAACATTGCTATATGTCCTAATTCCATCATACTCTTCTTACAATTGGGCCACATTGCTGCATGTCCTAATTTCATCATACCCTTCTTACAATTGGGCCACATTGCTGTATGTCCTAATTCCATCATACTCTTCTTACAATCGGGCCACATTGCTATATGTCTTAATTCCATCATAAGCTGCTTACAATCAGAACAATTTATTATCAGATCAACAGGTGACAAATTAACAAGAATAAATAAGCATGAAAGCAAAACACAGTGCCCCCGGGCGGCTAACGAAGGTGGGTGCAGTCGGGTGCTTCTTTTTTTGCAGCTGAAATTTTCATGGTATTTAACCTTCACCTTAGTGTAACGGGGGCAATTCTTCAAAAACTTATATTAGGCGAGGGTGGGCTGGGGGGGGGGGGGGTAAATAACATAAAAACTGTTCTCTGTAGCAAAGTAGGGGCACCACTAGAGAACATTGCCCTCGGGCGCCTCAAACCATCGCGCTGCCACTGACAAAACACCAGTAATATTCTAGGACGTATGTAATGATTACACCGTTTGTCTATTATCAGTTAATTTATTACTTCGTAAAATACTGTGCCATATACATTTTGTAAATGTCTGTTAAATGGATATGCCCGTGCCACAAAATTAACTGTACAATTATTTCCGCTGCTTTTACCTCTTCTGTGAACAGTGACGATCGCATATGAGTTGTTCTTCCTGTAATTAAGCGTGTTCGGAGTTTATACATAAAATACCTTTTGGCACCGATCCAAAGTTAAAAGTCACTACTTTTGATTGCTAGAACAGTGTGCTGTTTTTGGTAGAATGACTTATAGATATTGCACATCCAGAAGGGTACTTAATAGATTTATGTTCAGTTTATATTTTTCGATTGCAGGTAGTTTTAACAACTAAGATGGTAAATATACCTATTTTCCCACTCGCTTTGCTATAATATCTTGGATAAAGCTACTTAAAAGGTCTTGTTGTTTAATGAAAGATAAAATTAAAAATGGTTAAAATAACTTGTTGAATAGTGACTCTTCGGAACCTAATCCGCACATATTCAATAGAAAATAGAGTCGTTAGCAACCATTTTGTTTTCATTCTCGTGAAATCAAAAAGTTCCTCTTAATGGCTGGCAAATTTGATGTTTCACAAAGTACTTTTCACACCACAATCAAACTAGTTCCCTATACTTTGGCAGCATGTTTAATATTTAATAATTATCCGGTAAACCAAATTTTTAATCCCCCACATGGGAGTCTGGCTAGGAGAAGTTATCCAGACTGTCCACTGAAATTTATCTAGAGGTTTTCCATAGAATATTGACGGCAACCAACATGAAGATATGGTTATTGTAATCCACCAGTGGTTACTTCAGTGTGAACTCCAGACACACGATAAAAGTGTATGTTGTAAATCTATTGCAACATTCGTGTTTTAATAAGTATTCTCAAGAAGTAGCTCAGGTGTGATGGGTTTCCGTTGATATTGTGTCCACTTTGTTGATATATAGTTTGTGTAACATCTAATAATCATTTAGGATTATTGATAGATTTCGAATATTTCCACTAATTATAAGTGTGCTTAAGATATTTACAAATCTGGCAGTGTTGCTAACATTTAAACCATAATATATGTTCTGAAGATTCTTGTTAAATGATACGTCAGTATTTAATAAGTTTTTAGATATGACTCTGGATTTGAATATGAATTGTTATAAAATGTTATTTAGTGTCCTACAGTCCATATGTACTGGAATCAATTGACTAGTTTCAGAATAAGGTATACTGACGTTATTTTGCAGTATGTCGCTGTAGCTCTTTTGTACAATTATACTGTAGTAATACTTTGTTACTTTTAACTTTTTTTTTAAAAACTGCGAAGTTAATTTGGGTACATGTTGGAACTTTCGACATAAACAAGTATGGATAGAAATATAGTCCTTTCAACTGCTGTGTCAGTGTTCATTTTATTAAAAGAAGAGTGAACAAACATTTAGTATTCTATTTCAAGTCTATGGATGAATGACATAAATGTTTCTGTTCAAAACCATTATATTCATTTATGATTTGTAACTGCTCCAACACATTTTATTTTATTACATTCAGGTTTAATATGGGATATGGCAAAACTTATATTCCTGCTAATAAAAGGTCAGGGTCATCCCCCAAAATAAGGAGGCTTTAATGTCCTTTAAGCTGTCAAGAAATTAATTTTGACACATTTTTGCGTAAACGTTTTGTAAATCTTTCCAGCTGTTGAAAATGTCCACGATAAAGGACATCTAGGTGCATGCAATATCACAGGCTTGTTTCCTATGATCTTATAAACGCCCACCTTTTAAACATTTGGATATAATAATATCGAATGTATCTTATTTGGGAAATATATTTATCCGTCTGATGTCAAGGCAATTTTTTTTTACAGCAAATGCATTCTGTAGTATCAATTACATCCATTTTACTCCAATTCCATATGCTATCACGGAAGCTTCCCTAGAGAAATAAATATAAAAAAGATTTTTGAAATGTCGTAGTAAATGCTATTCAGGTATCAAGTATTTGAACTTGTTGATCATCCTGGATAATGGACTATCCATAATAGAAACTGATTCAATTAATTACCATTAATTGATATGACGACAGATACTGATCTCAACAAAATCAATAACATTCCATCAGTCCGTGTAGTTAGCGAAAAACTACTTGATAATTTTATCCAGTTTATATTATGATAGAATATTTGTCGAAATTAACTGCTGAAGATCGTAACTTTATTTAGGCTCTTATGGTCAAATGATAAAGGGATTACTTGAAATCACGTCTAATCAGTCAGCCTCAGAGGTCTTTGACATCTTGTGTCATTAGCAATCCCTGAGAGATATTTAAAACGATTTCGATCAATTACAATCATTAGTAAATTCAGATAGCAAGGTGAATGACTCTATTTGTAAAAAAAAATTGTATCAGTAATTGGAAGTTAAATAATAACACAAACTTCTATAACGTAGATGGGAATGGTTGTACCGGAAATGTAGATTTAGGAAACATTGGTCCCTCTATTAATTTACGTATGATGGACGGATCGTTCAGTGTCCTGACAATTCTAAAAAGGGAAATTTTTGCTTGAAATTAACATTAGATCGCGAAATAAGTGGTTGCTATTACAGTTTATTTTCTGTTTCAAAACAATCAAAAATAAATATCTTTGGTTCTGAGCGATATCGCTTTGCTCTAAAGAACTATATTTTCACTGAGGATCTACAACCGATACCATAATCTAGTCATCTTATGAACTAATTTTTTTCCCGTACCTTGCAACAGGTGATCTGTAAAAACCATATCAAAGGATATTTTCCTTCTACGACAATAATTGGATCACTTGAGGAATATAATCTTCGATATGTGAATGCGATCAAGGACTAAGCTATTCAATAGATATTAATAATATAGATATATTAAGATTTGCCTAAAGTTGTTTACCTCTAATGTCCCCTAATAACATAGTTGAAATATTCTGAATAGAACTGAAATAAGTGAATCTGAACACGGCCGAACGCCTCTATTGGCAAAGAGCAAAACTTTTGTCATTTTCAATTTAATTCGCTCTTTCTGCTCTTTAGCATTGACCTTTTACCTGAAAAGTCTCATGTAAATGCAGCTCTCTCTCTCTCTCTCTCTCTCTCTCTCTCTCTCTCTCTCTCTATATATATATATATATATATATATATATATATATATAGATATATATATATATATAATTATCAAACAAGTTTAATTCTCACAAAAAAGAATAGAAGGGAAAGCATTATAGAATCACGTCGATATTATCAAACAGGTGAGAGAGTTATACGTGTAATTAGCTCCAAGAAGGAATCGAACCCGTGCTAGTGCAGCAGATATATAAAATACCGGGGAGGGGGGAGGGTATTGTGTGTTTGGTGATACAAGCATGAAATTTGGTATGCAGCTAGGGTATGTCCCAGGAAATAGTTTTAGCTATAGAGCCATAGCAGCTTTTTTCCTTGGGCGGAAATAACGGCCATTTTCGAATATGGCCGCCATCCATTTAAATGTTGCCCTAAATCTAGATGACGGAATCCACTTGTGGGGTTGCAAACTTGATTAGGTTGTATTATTTCAATTATGTTTGCATTTATAATAATTGTATAAGGATCATATAAGATTATATAATGTATATGTTTATATTATAAGGTTTAAACATATTAAATGTTTTCTTTTATTATTATGTTTTTTTCTCAACAGGTGATATCTCCATACCAATGGCCAAGATACACAAGGTTGTGGATCCTCAGCAATCTGGAACGTCAAGTACACAGTGTTATACAGACTGGGAGAAATGTGTCCTCTGTCAGGAGGATACAACCAAGGTATTAAACTGCCCAGCTGATTGAAGACGTGGTACAGTTGGAACAGGTTATAAGACCCTAGCTGACCATCTCATTTGTTTCAACAATATTGGTTGCTTGCCAAGAACAATACAGTTGTCATGCCTGGATGATGGTAAGGACATTGAGACAACGTTCCAGCGTCACAAGTCCAAATGTCACGTTTCGTGCAGACTGCATTTCAACAAAACCAAACTTCAACGGCTAGTGTTGAGGAAACCGCCTGATGTAGGCAACGTATATGTGCCCGAGAAGAACACTCATCAGAAGGTGAAACAAGCACTCCCTTCTACTGCAACATGTTTTTATTTTGACGTACCTGCAGCTTGAGAGTCATTACGTGAAACATAAACATTTAGCTGGATGTGCTTGTCAGGCCATGTGCTCTCAAACTGCAGGATAAACCTCTGCTCGCCAAACTCAGTGCTGGTGACTTGATTGCACAAGAGGCCAAGCACCACGTGAAGTGCTTGGTCTCTCTGAACAATAAAGCACTAGAAACGAAATCATCTGAACAATCAGATTCTACACTACTAACCACGGCATCGCATTTGCCGTATGGACAACAGTGTGTCACCAGTGTTTAAATTGACAGACCTGGCACCGATGTGACTGGGCATGTTCACTCAACCGGCCTAAAAAAATCGAATTGCGGTTTACTTCCCAGACATGGAAGCCCATAAGCAAGGCCGCGACGTGGTACTCGCTACCATACAGGACATTAGCTCTGCACTACAAAAAGCATGTGAGCATAATGCTGACAATGATGCTGTTCTTCTTGCCAGGGCTGCAAACATAGTCCGTAGAGACATGTTCAAAATGAAAAAAGGATTCAGTGGTTCATATGACTCCAAGTACCAATAGGTGTCTGTGCCTAATTCACTTTCGGCACTTTTGGCTATGGTTTTGAATGACACAGACATCAAAACACAGTAAATTGTCACACTCTTGAAGCTGTTGATGTTCAACAGTTCTGTACGTCGTCGGGAGATAGCTACTCCTACAAGTGCTGCTAGGCACATCCAAGAATACGAAACACCCCTGTCTGTGTATCTAGATTTGATAGTTCACACGAAGATTCGAAAGCGTGATCTAGTGGACACTCTGTTCCACCTTTGACTGTCCATCTCATACCATCGGGTACTGAACATCTCTACTGACCTTGAACAACAACATCCGTCAACACTAGGCGATGGAGAAAGCTGTCTGCCCTCCTAAAACTGAGAGGTTGCCTCTTCATTACCAGTGCGGTAGACTACATCATTACCAGTGTGGTAGACTACATCATTACCAGTGTGGTAGACTACATCATTACCAGTGCGGTAGACTACATCATTACCAGTGTGGTAGACTACATCATTACCAGTGTGGTAGACTACATCATTACCAGTGTGGTAGACTACATCATTACCAGTGCGGTAGACTACATCATTACCAGTGTGGTAGACTACATCATTACCAGTGTGGTAGACTACATCATTACCAGTGTGGTAGACTACATCATTACCAGTGCGGTAGACTACATCGACCATAATCCCAGTTTAACAAGTGTACATGGATCCTCCCACGGAACTGGAATAAAAAAATTATTTATCAATTTTCAATTTCTTTAAATGATTTTTATATGAATTAATTACATTGAGAAGTGAAAAACACCTTTCTGGTTCTGTATTAAAAAGCGCCATGTTATTGCTTTTTAAATTTTTATGAGAAATGATTTATCAATTTTCTTTGGTCCCAGACACGCTTTTGGATTTTTTTTAACCTCTTTAAAATATTTTTATATTAAAAATAAATTAAATTGAGAAGTGAAAAACAAAAAATAAAAACTCTCTGGCTATGTATAAAAAGCACCGTTTTATTGTGTATTTTTTTCTTCAATTTGTATGAGATTTATTTGGTCCAGACATGCTGTATTCACACTATTTAAATCGTCCGAAATGTTTTGATGAAAATGCTTTGGACGGAAAAGCTGTCCGCTCAGTCCATCAGAAAGCTTGTTTTGGCAAGGTTTTGATTCTCGTTCGAAACGTGTTTTTCTCTTTTTTAAATTGGTGTATCTTTCATTTGCTTGAACTCGTTTATTTTGTGCTGGATAATAAATGCAACGTGATTGTGATAATATGCAGAATTAAATATTATGTCAAGTTCACTTTCAACGCTCAGTATCTTGGAGAACAAATAACTATAACGTCAAAGCGTCGACGCGAAACCATATTAACGTTAAAAATCTCACTTATAGAGGTATCCCAGGCATTGTTTTTTTGGTTGCATGTCAATATTTATGGTAACTAAGGAAACGATCAGGCATTTTCTGTATGATCGGTTGCTTTTAAGGAAAGGTCATATTTTTCTTTTTTATAGGATCAGTAGTAGGAATTACCTGACTATATACTGATGGCTTCTAGGCAATAAAGACGTGTATCATTGTTACAAACTAAATCTTGACAAAGTTAAATACAGCGAACTTTATAATTAGAATACAGGATTACATAATAGAAAATACATTGTACTTTTCCTCGTTAAAACAGAGAGAGAGAGAGAGAGAGAGAGAGAGAGAGAGAGAGAGAGAGAGAGAGCGAGAGAGAGAGAGAGAGAGAGAGAGAGGCAGGCAGGCAAACATACATACATAAAGAGATATCACGGGCATCCTCTTTTTATTTGTACGAAGCTTTGAACAGATTTCTATCAGAACATACTTTGCTGCTAAAACGAAAGACTGCACCCTGTCCTCATTGCATCCTTTTTAATTGTGTACGAAACTTTGAACAGATTAATCTCAGGACATACTTTGCTGTTAAAAATAAAGACTGCACCCTGTCTTCGCAGAGTGTGAGTCTTCAGGTCAAATTGCATCGGTCTTACTTCCGAAGCAACCAAATCCCTTTCCTTTCAAAGTCATGTCTCATAACTAAGACAAGAGATTTTCGGAGGTAACTAATATATCGCTGAAGGGGCATAGTGTTGTATGTCAAGATTACTTGCTTTAATCCAGTGAAATCATTTACTTACGCTCTTTTCAGTTCCCAGTTTCATCTCTGCTTCCAAAAATTGAACTAAGTATAAAATGCACAGGCTCTGTGCAGCTCCTGCGGCCACATGAGCTGTACATAATTCGCACTGATTGAGGTGTCAGTGCCAATGCCCGAGTTGGTTAGAGCGTTGGTCTTCGAGAAAAACATCTAAAACTGGTTGTCCTAGGTTTCAGCCAACTAGGTGGAGTTTTTTTTTATAGTTTGTTTGTTTTTTCGTGCCTTACTGAAATAGTGAGCTCCATGATGATGGTGATGATGATGATGATGATGATGATGATCATCATCATCAACAGCAGAAACATTCACAACAGCAACAATAACCAGCAACATTAGCAACCGTTGGTTCTCATAAACCTGCGTGACCGCAGATATTCTGACCATAATAAAAATACTACCTAATCTTATACCTTGTTATCATTCATCTCAGTCTCCTGATGAATGCAATTTTCCCCTTACAAAGAGCAAGTACGGCACCGACACAAAGTTTTTCCCCCATATCTCTTTGTAACAAAGACAGTTAGTTGTCCATATATTTTCCTTGAAAACAAAAGAAAGTAAACCTGTCTCATAGGGTTTCATCTATAAAGTAAATTTCAATGTTGCATTTATAACTGATGGATATCGACGGAGTCTGATATTGTAAATAAGGAGGTCTTGCTACAACACAATCTCTCCGATTGCCTCCTTGCTCAAGCACTTAACAAATTACTGGAGGAAAGTGATAGCCAGCTGTTATTTATGTTCATGATCCAATTATATGAAATAATGTACGATCCTCTGAGACTTTATTTCCGTATCATTAGCAGCAATATATCCCTGAATAAAAGCGAACAACTGATGAGATTAGAAGACATTAAAGAGCAAAAGCAGAGGCAAAGCAAACAAGTCATTATCTGTTATGTCAGATATAAAGATATAAAATATATGATACACTGACATGAAATAAGAAATAATTGTACATGATTGCAAGCATAGACAGTGGTTAATTAGGTTGATGGTTTGGTTTAAAGTCTGAAACGCTAAAGAATGGCATCACACTCATTATAATTTCGAGATAAACGCCAAATATGCAGGTTTGAGACTTGGAAAAAGTTATATCAAATTTTAAATCAACTAAACTACATATTTTTAAATGTTAGCTCAGGCAAGTATTCTCTGCAGACATTTAATGTACTTCTGGTTATCATGAATCTGAATCGTGATGAAAATTTCCTTATGAGTCACGTAAACGCAAAGTTGCTCTACTTGTTGTATCTACAGCCTTTGCTTTACTGAAGTAGTTAAGTAACTGAGAGTGCTGGACTATATTACGACCTTTTTGGCATAAATTTAAAAACAGCAATAATTTCAAGAAACCCGACTTCTGGCACTTTCAACTGCTTCACTACTCTGATTTTTTTTGTATCACACCTTTTTTTAAGAAACAAAACCAAGCCTAGGTCCTCGCATGATGTTTCACAGCTGGACCATAATGAAAATCTAAGCCACACTCGTTTTGTTAAAACAAAAATAACCTCGAGTACCTGAAACACTCAACCAGATTAAACTGGATTAAACCTGTCAGTCAGTTTTGTGTATAACCATCTCGTTGCATCGAAGGTGCAAGAGCTGTTGCGGAGTAACATCCTCGTATCTATAATCTAACATTTCTAGACCACATACTGATCTCTTGATTGTGCATTGAGTTAAGCACGGACATACTCAGATGTACAGCCCAACAGAAATCAATAAACATCTCGAAGTTTAGATGTAGTCCATGTTATGCGAACTCCAACAGAAAATGAATAAATGATAAATAATATTTATTTTTGTATGTTATAACTCAGCCAAATACATTCCTACAGCCTAAAATGAAATATAGTCTACTACTCATGTAAAACGTTATAGCGCAAGAACCAACAGTAATTTATTACGACTGTATATCTTATTTTGCATAAAATTTGACCACGCACAATAAATGAAAGAGCACACACTGGGAAATGATTTCCAGCACTATATTTATTCACTAATACACCACAACCTTACTATCACTGTATTGCAATCGTCCTACTAAAAATAAATATAGGTTTTAAAGTGCATGGATACTACAACACAGAAAGCCATACAGGAAATCGATAATGACAGCTCAGTACATGCTTGTTAGTATCATGTTATAGAATTACAATTACAGCCTTATTAAGCAAGTTCGATAGTGCCAACGGTATAGTTGTTGCATTATAGATAAAAGGTTTGCAGTTCAAATTTTGCTCGATGCAAGTTTATATATATATATATATATATATATATATATATATATATATATATATATATATATATATATATATATATATATATATATATATATATATATATTGGTCCTGAGTCGAAGAAATATGGAATCAAATCGGTGTTCATGGACTTGAGTAAACATTACTTACAAATGAAGGGCATATGAAACTGTGGTGCATCATAAATCTCTAGACAACAGGTAAAGATGAAATGTAATTGAAGTGATTCAGTGCTATGGCATGCAATTTGAGATAAGAAACCAAGTCGACAATCCTTCCAATTCAACGTAAGAAAGAACGATGAATCTCCTCCCTGCTGAAGTGAGGGAGGGGGGAGAGACATGTGCACTCTGACTTCGGAGATGACTGTCCCAATGAGTGTCAGACCAGAGAGTCCAGATGTGCTTATGCAAGAGAGAGAGAGAGAGAGAGAGAGAGAGAGAGAGAGAGAGAGAGAGAGAGAGAGAGAGAGAGAGAGAGAGAGAGAGAGAGAGAGAGAGAGATAGGGAGAGGAAGAGTGTGAGAGGGGCACAGACAGACAGACAGAGACAGAAACAGAAACAGAGACAGAGAGAGAGAGAATTAAAAATATACACCAAACAGAGCAAAAAGTGCTATCTCGGGATCCAACGGGAAAATGCTTGATAACATTAACATAATTTTTAAATACGAATAAATAATATAATAGGAATCCAGATGGACTGTGTACTTTGATGAGAATTAATTATTGGGTCGACATGCTGGTATGTCTGCTTCGCACGAATGCTTATAACACCGACTTTGTAGCATCATTTTGTGGTGATGCGTGCATGGTCGAGATGGTATAGGGGTTGGTGCTTACAAGCTAGGCGATGGGTGCCGTAACCCGTGGATCCGGGTTCGAATCTAAATAGAGTACGAATTAAAATTATCTAACCTGTATGATAATATTATTTATTCGTATATATTATTCCTAGTTCTATAAAATACAATGAAACTTATATCATAAACTAAGCGATTCCAAAAAGCTCTTCAGAAGAATAATTAGAGCTCCATTAATAAGTGACCCAACAAAAAAAAAAAAGTAGGACGTATGAACAAGCTAAATTTCAAAAGAATTATTACTAAAAGACTTTGAGATTTATTTAAGAGAAATATTCATGAGTACAGATTTTATGGTGGTGACAATCAAGATTTGTATGAATTTTTAAATAACATACAAACGTACTTGGAAACGTTATCAGTAGAAAAATGTGACAATTTGGTTCTGTGAAAGTACAGGAAGACTTAACGATCAGACGTATAAAAGAATCGACTCTAGAATGTTTTTTGATATTTTCATATCAAATTTGGCCAGGAAATAAGCGAAAAGTACAAGATGACTATTTGACACGCTTAATACTTGACACTGCACAATTTTGGTATCAACCACTCAGAGGGAACACTCTCATTTATATATATATATATATATATATATATATATATATATATATATATATATATATATATATATATATATATCTGTCTGAATGCAGAGTAGCTCTATAAACATAGTAAATATGTCTGTCTGAATGCAGAGTAGCTTCTATAAACATAGTAAATATGCATGATAAATGTTTCTTTTATGCCGTGGACTCTGTGTTAATCACACCAAGTGATGATGTATATTGAATATCAAAATACAACTTGGTTTAATAGATGTCCGGTTTAAATCGATTATATCTCATAAATTGAAAATTAATCTGATATTTCTGCAAATGTATACGATATATCAGAAAGGAGAGATGGTGGTATAAAGAGAACCTAGATTAAACCAGTTAGAGTAACAAAAACAGAGAAAGTCAGACACGTTGACATGTTGATCATATTTCAATGCTGTGGTTCTAACGTTGCACAGAAGGTGTGCCTCTCGTCAGGAGATGACTACAAAGATGGAAGGTTCCACTGCACTGGAATTAAAGATTTATCAAAATTGGTGTCATCACATATAATAGACACCACAGACAGAAATATATCTGTAAAAAATTGCTTGATATTTTTCAATATATAAGAAAAGTTATCAGAATAAAACAGACTATCTGTGTTACAGTGTAGACAACTTGCAAAGTATAATGCCTAAAAAAGGATCAGTTGTGAAATTGAAACGTTTTATCATTGTCAGATAAACGTTGTTTATTATGAATTTGAAGGCATCATCGTACCACAAAATGCTATGCAACAACCATGAATATTATGGATATTTCAAACATCTAAACATATTCCTTCAGGACTTTGTACCTCAAGTAGATTCATAAATGTTAGAGACCAATCTTTTACATAGGTACTGATTGCATTGACGTGTTTTACCACTAGTTGGGTAGGATCGCAAATCGCTAACGTAGTATAAAAAGAATTAACACGTAAAAATGCAAAACCTCTGGTGTTTACAGAGGATGACCAAAAATATTTTAACTCATGAAATACATACCATATCTGTGAGAACAAAATTAAGACAAACCTGGAAACTATGATCACTTAACTTGTAAATACAGAGGTCCTGCACATAACAAATGAAATAATTATTTCGGATACCCAAAATATATTTTACTATTCATTCATACCTTGCCCGGTTATGATAGCTACTATCCATATAGCCATTATCAAGACGCTTGAAAAAGTGATTTTAAAGAAGGTTTAAAATCGATATGTACTCGTAGTTTACTTGGCCATCAAAAGGTTGGAAGAAATCATCCAGTTTTAGCTGCCGTGGCTTATACAGTTTTACATTTTTTGGGTGAGTAGATGCATATAGAGAAAAAGTGTTGTTCTGGTCATTTAAATACTGAGTCTCCAAGCTTTGTTATATCAATCTTTCATTCGAGTAGTCATGTCTCTATTCTCGTGTTTTCAGTGAACTCTTCTATTTTTCTCTGGTACTCTTCTGTCAAAGTGACATGTCTAATTTATTCTTCATCAGTTTCATTTGAATCAAATAAATTGAACAGATAATTGCTTCATGTAAATGCAGGGCCGTTATCTGTTGCCCCTCCGATCATAACCGCTGTTGCGGTGATTTATATCATGGTACTATATTTAAGAGAAACAAATTTTTGATATTGCTGAGAGTTTTTATTCTACATCCTATCTGATCAGTTGATTAGCCTTTCAATCCTTTTATTAAAAGATTGTTCTCATATAGATAGCGTGTATGTGATTCTTTTACACTGTAAATTTTATCATTAAATTCTTATTTCATGTCTAATGAGAAAGCCACAGTTTAGTTGTTTACATCTATGTCATTGAAGAAGAAAACAACAATTTTTTTTCTCAAGGATGAGAAGATTCTAGATAATTTATATTAAAGCTGACAAAAGTTGTGTATAATTCTGACTTTTTTTTATTTGAATGACATATTGATCTTAAGCATCAATTGTACATAACTTGTAATCAAGAAGAGTGACTGAGCGTCCTTCAGTCCATAACTGTTGACTAATGTCTTTGGTGAAGTTTTCAACTTTATAAATATCCAACAACCCTTTTGTATCTTCATGAACAACACGAACAAGTCAAGGAGTAGTATAGGACGCCACCTGACCGACAAGGAGGCATCCTATGAACAACAGGGCAACAGGATTAAAGCGAGAAGGAGAATTTAGCATTAGGCCGCCATTTTGAAATGTATAGGGACAAGATGTAATGTGTTATAGGATATAGGTTTCACATGATGAGTCTGTCTGACAAGAAATGTAACTGTGTAACATGTTAGATCTATTTGACGGGAATAGGTGGTTTCTTACAGAAATTGAAGATTCTCATTTTAAAATTTTTTACGTATGTTACTGGCAGCATGTTTTATTTTCAGTCAGTATCAAGTCAGGCAGAAGTTTTAGCTTGTGCCAGATTTGGTTCTTAAATTTGCTACAAATTTGCAAGCCCTGCGAAGAACTTGACCTTGGGTTACGGTGTGGTGTGTGCCAAAATTACCTTGCTTGTATTGAATGCACTCACTAAAAAAATTACTACGTATGTGACAGATAGTAATTTTACAAAAACATCTTGCTAGCTTTACTATCAGCTGGTTATTTTTATGCATAAGGCTGGCAACTTTTTTCATTCATCAAATTTTTATACAAAGTTAAGAAAAGCCATTGTAGCTTGATAACCACACTGACCTTGGATAATGCGGTCAGTGTACTTTTTACAGAGTTTATTGTACGAGGAATTATTTTTTTTTTCTTCACCTAGGCGAAGAGTGTTTTGGCGAAATTTAGCGTGCTAAGATTTCTGGTCATGTTGCAACATTTTATTCAGAGAGAATGTTCAGTAGATGCCTTATTTGTGTGCTTAATAAATATACTGGCATACAATTACATCAAAGTGGTGTATATTACACTTGGGATTTTGATAGCCCAGAGAGAGAGAGAGAGAGAGAGAGAGAGAGAGAGTAAAAATATGCACAAAAACAACTGCATAAAACAGTAAACACCGTTTTTCTTTCGTTAAAAACAACATTTTTAATACCCCTGCGTGAATCAGAAGGTAATGAAGTTCCCGGGTATTCATTTTACAGGTAATGATAAGTCACGAGTTCACACGACTTTTCCTTGAAAAGATCTGTCAAGTAAGTCCATGAACATGCAGTCTCCGTACTATGTTGCAAGAGAGCTTCGATGCATTTCGTCTCGAAATGAAGTCAATGGAAATAGGAATAGTCACTTATGTCTTTATACCACTCTTTCAAGATTTTCTCTGCTGAGATGAGAGCCCATGCGTCTTCCAGATAATCATCCAACTTTTCTTCGTGGTTCATCATTAAACATTTGTCGTGTTGCACTTGACTATCGATTTGACAACCGTAACAAAGTTCTTTGGTCAGGCGTGTCATTCTTTCAGTCAAGTGGCGTGCAAAACAGGAGACTAAATGTTGTTCTGTTCTGGATTTAAAACATCATCCTCTTTGTCTACGTTCCACGTCTTTCTTTTCTTCTTCTTCTCCACGTACTTTCTGTGACTGCTGTTCTGGATGGAAAACATTATCCTTTTTGCCTGGTATCATGACTTCTTGTTCCGCATTTTTCTTTTCATCTTTTTGCTGCACTTAGTGTGTATGTTCTGTTCTGGCTGGGAAACATCTTCCTCTTTGTCTACGTTCATGACTTTGTGATCCATGTCATTCTTTTTTACTTCCTTTCCACTTAATGTCTGTGACTGCTGCTGTTCTGGATAGAAAACAGCCTCTTTGCCTATTTCCACAGGTTCGTGTTCCATCTTTTAAATAGTCTAGGATTACTTCTATTAAACCGTTGATTTCCAGAGTATTATCAAATTCTGTATTCAAGATGGTGTTCACGAGATTCAGTACAAACTGAAGTTTCAAACGGAGTAAGCCTGAGTTTATAGGGTGGAAATGTCCTTCGTCGCTGCCTTGGTTGGGAGTGAAATCAAATCCCCACATAGCATATTCACCTACACAATCGTCGTACGAAATGCCGTGACTGTTATTACTCTCTAATTGTCCTGTGGCTTCAAACAGAGTCAAGTAAGATCTCAAGTAATTTGTCTGGGCAAAGTTAAGTTCAAAGGGTCTAGTACACAACGTCTGGCCATCTCGGGTGACTTCTATCTTACACACGTTGAACTATTGAAGCTAGAAAGGATTTTGATTGATAACTCCGTCGATGGCAGCAATTCTGACGATACCAGCGAGTAAACGTTTTGCAGTTGACCTTGGAAAACATGATCTTCGATTTTGGATCGGAGTCCAGAGGCAATGGTGAAGGTTTTGACTTCTACTCGTCGTAGAGGATACTTGGCTGTCGTTTTGGTCAGAGTTTGATTGATGTAGTTTCCCACTTTATGTAAGACTTCCACACGTCGCACGTAAAGTCTGACTTCTTCCATGTTCGTTTTATAGTCGTTAGCTATCAAATGGAACACTGTACTACTTCAATTTAGTCTTAGACGTATATCCACGCCATTTAACAAATAATTGTCTTGCAACCACATGTCCAAGTGTAAACAATCCATCATTTCTAAACTACTTCCTTATTTTATTTTCTTTTGACGGTCGTTAAATTCAACATTAGGAGAATCGTCATCTTCAGTCAAAGCTGTGTCGTTGAAGGCAACCAAAGTATCAGTTTTCGCATCACTGAGGCATCCAGATGTGTATTCTTGACTTCTGTTTCTGTACGTCAAAAGATTTGAAGGTGAGCACGGTAAGGGTAAGTATCAATGCTACTGCTGACTAGTTTGTTGTTCAAGTACAAATTCACTTCTCTGAATAACGAATGCACGAAATTGTTGACGGGAGCTACTCCAGCATTGGCCCTTGGATTGCTGCTGCCTGTTTTGACAAATTTGTCTTTCAGGCACAAGTAACGATTTAATCTTCGGTTTGTCCTTTGATTTCAAATTCGATAGGTGCTGAGGCAGTCAAGTATGACACGGGATGAAATTCTACCCACTGGGATTCTTGCATCGTCATCATCGTCGGTAGCATGGCAAACAGATCGAATTCTGACTTTGAACATTTGCAGGAATCTCGGTGCATCATTTTCTTTGGTAATCAAAAATGTCCAACTCTCTGACGGATGTTCTTTTCTTATTCCGAGCGTGTGTGTGAGGCTTGGAAAGTTTTGGCGTCTCGTTCTGCCTTATCGTTGATGTGACGTAGAAGAGGAATCAATGTCTTCGACATGAGTGAAGCAAATTTAACGGTGCGTCTCGGAGACCCAGGAGTTCTTTCCTAGTTTGAATCAACACATTTTTTCCGGGCTTTTATGAACGCTTCTTTAGGACTTTGTTGGTCGAAGAGTACGGTTTGGCGAAATTTGTTCCCATGCGTCCAAGCTGCACATTTTAAAGCATCCAATCCTCGAGTCACCATCAATTTTACAATGGGTGCTATTCCTGCTACTTTAGTTTGACCTCTGGAAAAGTTTCGTCCAATGGGTTTGTGAAGCGTGTACGTCAATTGTTCTTGTAACCATTTTCGTACATCTTGCAGACGTAAAATTTTGAGTTTGGTTTTAGCTGCACTATGCAATATTTTAATTCCTCGGAAGCCAGCAGTATGAGCAGGATTGTAGTAAATGCTGGCTGAAAGTCGCCATGTTGTTACTGTTGGTACTCAATAAGTTAACCAACTACCAATGCTCTTTGCTTCGTGTGGTATTTTTTGGATTTCAATTCCTGACGTGTCCGACGAGCAATGTGTGATGTTTGAACAGGGGTGATCGGTTCTTGCTTGACCTCTTTCTTTTCGTCTTCTTTATTCTTCTGCAGGCGAAGGAATGGATATCAACTTTTTGACTCAATAAATTCTTGAGGTAGGTGTCAACTTTGGTATTTTAGCAAGTGGAGTTTGAAATTCTTCTTTGAAGGATTCTTCTCTCTCTCTCTCCCTCCCTCTCTCTCTCTCTCTCTCTCTCTCTCTCTCTCTCTCTCTCTCTCTCTCTCTCTCTCTCTCTCTCTCTCATCCCCGTGGTGGATGTGGGTGTCATCATCTTGGGAGCGGCTGCTATTTTTTTTGTTTTTCTCTCAGAGTCGTCTCGTCTAAAGCTTTCTGGTGAAACAGTTGAAGTCCTTGCAATAATTGTCCATACCGTTGCAATTTTTTTGTTTCTGACAAGTCTGTTCGATCCATCAATGATTTTAACTCTTGTTGTAAATGTGACATCTCAGCTAGATTAGGAGGTAAATGGGGTATCCTTTGTTCGTACCAACGATGACGTTCCATCCATCGTTTGTAAGGAACTAGACAAAGTATCCTTGACTTTCCAAATTCTGGTGACGTTGGTATGTTTGGTCGTACAACTCTTCCATGGTGGTGGATTCTGAGAAAGGATTTTTCATGTCTCGTTGAGGAAAACAAGTAGGGCGTCCGTGAAAAAGACATCCCTGAAATTTGTACACCATTTGCGGGAGCACGACGTGTTGATTGGATTGTGTATTTAAAAAGTTGGGAAAAAACCTTTGGCTATTTCAGTCATTGCAAACGTTTTAGTCATTTTAGCCAAAGACATGGTTAAGAAAACGCATGAAATCTTTAAATTGTAGATGTCCTATATTCATGTAAATGACTTTGGCTCCATCCATGATGACTGATGGAAATTCAGTTCCTTGTTCTGAATAATGTTTCCAAAAGAAGTTGTCCGTCGTATCCTGAGAAACTGAGTCATGACTGTAGCATATCGATGACAATTACTGTAACGATGGACTTCCTCTTCACTCCAAGTGTTAACACATTATGCCTTTGCTTTAGAAATGTGGCTATTGCCATTTTTGTCTTCTATAAATCCCAATTCAATTCAAATTGGACTGTGCATTTTTTCGCTATTTAGATAACAGAAAAATGGCAGAGGGTGAAGGTTTTAAAGAATTTGAAAATCCTGCATATGAAGATGATGATGAGGTTGATACACAAATACAAGTTGATGATACTGTAAATCTTGGTAGTGGTGCTGCAGACCAAGGTGTAAAACGTTGCGAAGATGTTCGAAAGCAAAGGTACTAGTATTTTATGCCAAGTTTGTATCAGTACAAATAGGACATAGATTAGGCCTTGGCATGAATGAATTATAATACAACTTTGAAAGAAACCTTAGAATACAAAACAAAACACTCTATTGTGAAAAACTTGATGGAAAGCTAGTACAAATTTCAAAGAAGGCAACATCAGATCAATATTTTAGTACCCAGCACTATTGCAAGTAAAACTGGTTGGAACTAGTTAATTGAATTAGGTTAGGCAAAACAAGGTGATATATGGATATTTCCTGTTGATGTTATCGGAGGTTCCATAATAAAAGATACGCAACCATAATATCGATTTGAACCTACTGTTGTACAAAGGCACCAATACAAGTCCCTGAAGAAACAGATACAAATAATATACACAAAAGTGCCACTTGATGAACAGGTAAGGGAAGCTGATGCTATAATTGACGATTCAAAGCTGAGAACTTCCACTTGTGGTGAAAGATTATTCACTACAAGAAAAGAGAATTAGGTGACATGCAAAATAATGCTGCAGAATTTGTCAAGTCAAAAACAGAATCTATGAAATTTGATGTTGAAATGATGAAAAACATATTGAAGAGCTAAAAAAGAACATCAGCAAATAAAAAGATGCAAAACAAAAAGCTGTATTGCAAGAACAGTTGGAAAGTGCTGAAAGTTAAAGAGTGCAATCGGCTGGACATTTAACACAGCTGGAGAGAGTTTTCAGAGAAAACATTAAAGAAATCAATTCAAAAGTGAGAGAAAAATTACCATTAGGTTAAAGGCTGAAACAACTGTTTAAATAAATGCTGTAACAATAGCTGCAATAGCTACAATGCTAGCAATGACTATATCATCAATCTGCTTTATCTATACCAACTTTTGTAAAGGTTTCGCAGGTGGTGGAGGAGGAACAAATGGTGATCCATCAAGACATAAAGATGATTCATTGATTTGACAAAATTAAAAAGGGCTTTAGGAACATTTGTGACTATTTTTTTGGGTTAGCCAAAAAAGAAGCAGCATCATTGCTCGGAATAATATGTAGTAGGATAAACTGGGTTTGAAACAGCTGGACAGCATTGCCTGGAATTGTATGTAGTGGGATAAACTGGCTTTGAAACAGGTGGCCAAGATGTTTCTTTCTTGCTTGAACATGTTATTTTACTTGTTTTCGCATTAGTGGGTTAGTTAATTTCATTTATGATTAGAGGTGTAAACAAAAGCATCAAGCAGAATTAGAGGTTTGTAAACTATAGTAGCTCCTGCAACCATGAGTATCAAAATAAATGATTGCTTATTTCATGGTAAGACTTCGTCTGCACTCTGTGGTCAATATTGCTTTTGGCATTTCTAAATTGTCATTTGTCAATTGAACATGCAAGCATTGCTTAAAATTGCAGACCTGACAGTGGAACTATCATCATCATAGTCCTTGTTGTTTGTCTACACAGTTTTTACACACTTTGTCTTCTTTTTTGTTTCACCTCCACCCCACCCCACCAATTTGTTGTTGTACTGTCACAGTCTGTTTATCAGCTT
This sequence comes from Margaritifera margaritifera, assembly GCA_029931535.1. Lineage (NCBI taxonomy): Eukaryota > Metazoa > Mollusca > Bivalvia > Unionida > Margaritiferidae > Margaritifera > Margaritifera margaritifera. The sequence continues at coordinate 4,920,824 of JAQPZY010001660.1, read as the reverse complement.
TAAAATATTGCTGTTTAAAACTCCATTTAAATGAGTCACTGGATTTCTATAAATTGTTACTATATCCAACAATTCCACCCATTTTCATTACCATGTCAGTTGATAATTGAAAGATACATTCACAACCCGGAGCATAGTCAAATTACACATTTCAATCTATGTATTGCTGTAATGTTACCAGGATGTTTTCATCCATGTTGTAATATTGCTCTCCAAACATTATATACTCCATTATTTTTTTAACAGTATCTGATACGGTAAAAAAGACCAGAATGTGTATTATATGTTCTGCTTTGTACCTAAGCACTACAATACAAATCACAGATGATCTAATGCTTTGATTTAACCCTTGCAATACCTTCATATGTCACACCATTACTTTCTTGCAGAAAGAAGCAAGTCCAGCCAGTACGGTCTTCAATAGAATCTATTTCATGAACTGACAATGTTCTCCAGTACTCAATAGTACCTGCTAATCAGTCATGTTTACAATTGTGAGCAGTTTTTGCATGTGTAGGTTCGCCAAAACTTTGTGTACAGTTACATATTCTTCTGGCATATTATCTATCATATGCATTTTTTTTCCCTAGAAGTATCTCCAGTCATGCTGTGTACAGAAGAAATTTAACTGTTTCATATCAATACTATTGTTATTTAATTTGAATACATCATCATCAGGTAAGGTATTACATAATCAGATATCAAATTTTGCATCTGGAAATAACCATGAAATTTGTATACTTATTTAACTCTGGTATATTTGTATCAATCAAAATGAATTAGGGAAATCCCACAACTAGATTTTGCCATCCACACTGCCCAGTTTAGCTGATTCTGCCAAAATTGTATGTCACACTGTGATCTGAATCTTTTCATAGTCTCCAGAATCACATTTTAAAGTGTAATTATCAAAAATGTTTAATGGTCTGTACATAAAAAAACTGAGTTTCAGTTTAGTAACTTTTTATCTTGTTCAATGAATTTGTTATGCTAACTTGGTTCAGGTGAGGCAATCAATTTAATGCACTAAACAGAGTTGGAGGACTTGGGTAAGGCTGTGTACTTTTTAGTTTTTGAATACAAGGTGACATCCATTTATCAGTGATAAAGGTTTATTATTTTATCATTTGTTAGCTAAATTGGCTTTTCTTGTCCAAATAAATCATTTATTTACCGTTTTCGAACATTCACATATAATTCCGTAGATTTTTGTCTCTAATCTTTTCATTTCCTCCAGTGTAATACCAGCTTAATCTAATTTCTTTTATACAATCTTTGCATCTCTGGTATTTGTTTTTCCATCTCTGCTACCAATTAGATATTACAACTAAAATGATTGTTCTTCATCAACCACATCCAATGTTTATTGTACCATTTGTTTGAGCAGTTTAACTTCAAATACTACTAGATCTCAAATGAAAGTTCTCTGAAAACTGAATATTCAATCTACACATGAAGAAAGGTGTACTAGTTTTTACTTCGACCAGATCATGCAAAGATTCTTCTCATATCAACTGATTTTGGTTAATTTTGAGATTCTTCGAGATTCAAGGTTTTATGGATGCATGAAAGTTGTATGTAGTAAAACCTCTGTGCAGAAAAGTGCACAGTTGATTGAGTACTTGTGTGAATCACTGCTATTATCTACTTCAAGTTAAATTTGAAATGTTTCAATTTCCTAATAAGTGCATCAACATCTGTGATTTTCATTACTTTTTATCTTGTTTAAACTCTCATAGACCAGTCTTTAGTCTTGTACATTTTATTCATTTTCCCCCTTTTATTGACATAGTTGGAATCAACATCATATTTTTAATATTATCTCTTTTCGTTTCTTCTGTGATACAATTTATTACCGTAATATGGCATTACCTAGATTGTAGTAGCCTTATCAAGCTTTTCATGTGTATCATTTTTTTGTTTAACTTTGACATTTTTAGATTTGTTCTTTTTTTTTCTTTGTGAAACATTTGTGTTGACATACACAGGCTCTTTATTCTCATATATTTTTCATAAAGAAAGTTACATTCTTGCACTTTTTTCACAAAAAAAGTAAAACATCAATTATCTGGATACTGATAATCCAGATTATTCGCTCATACTGACTATTACTCTGTCCCCCCAAATTTTTATTTATTTCAATGTGCATGTATTATAAACTAAATTAATTGGCCAATCCCAACTCTAACACAGAAAAGAGCAACAGAAATCAGAAACAAACACAAGTGAATACAATCTCATACAATTATAATTGCAATGGTATTATGAATAACTTAAGTATCTTTTTAAGTAAAATAAATGTAATTAGGAGGAACGGGGAGATACAAAGAGAGAAAATTTATTATTACACTCAACTATCAATCAGTGAGTGCTGCTATGAAAACAAGTAATTTGTCATACAGAAATCCCAAGCTAACAGTGTGAACAAAGGCCTTCATAATTAAATGTTGATCAACAATTAATGGTGAGTTAACAGGTGATAAATGTTAATTACCTACAGGCATAGATGTGAATAGAAACCATTATCAGCTGAGTTTACCTTGATCAAAGTTCTTTGACACTTGTGTTCACAAGATCACATATAAAATGATAGTATCCATCACACCTACTTTGTTATTCAATCATGATAGTCCAAGTAGATCTCCGATAGCTGTCAACAACAAACATAAAATCGTATTAAGAATTTTAGTATTTAATTAAAGTACCTGAATAATCTTTTTATTGTTTTTACTTTTTCTTCCCTTAAACATTTTAAATGTCTACGAAATGTTAATATTTAGTTATTGACTAATACATATGCAGTCCAACATACTATTATTGGACCCATTTAATCTAGATACTTTCATTCACAGTTCTACTTTTTCTTTCCTTAAACATTTTAAATGTTTGCAAAATGTTAATATTTACTTACTGACTGATACATATACAGTCCAACATACTATTATTGGACCCATTTAATTTAGATATTTCCATTCACATTTCTACTTTTTCACCCAATTTGATCATCTGGATGACTGAATTTTCAGACAAAATCTATGTCCCCCTGATGGGTTGGAATAATCAACTTTTTAACATACTTTCTATGTAACAAATATTAATTCTGCATGGAGATTTTTACATTTTTCATACAGAAAGTATTTTTTTATGAAGCTTTTATAATTTATGTGAACAAATCATTGTTTTTGTGAAGAAATCTGTATTCATAAAGATTGCATCACTGGCCACTCATGTAATTAAATGGGGCAACACTTTGAAGGAAACCCTAACTGGCTGATAAAAGGAACAATAAAAGATCGGTTACCTAACTAATACTTAGGAAGATAAAAAGGAACCACCCGGTCTAATATCATGTACATATCTGCCATCTCCCATACCCTGCCCACATCATGAATAGCTAATGCAGATTTATTGATGTCCATTAATTGACTGTCCTGTCATCATCTAGTACAAATAAAGCCATGGACAAAAGGACAAGATCTGCAAACTGGAATTGGCTGGTAAAGCAAGTTTGGTACAAACCGAAGTCTGAATAAAAAACTTAATGAAGGAACTATTTTGTCTATCATTTAGAAAATTCATCCCATTTTATCAGCCATACTTTGTAAATATTATTATAACAATGCTGTGTACATACAGCTGTGAATATATCATTACTCAGATCATAACTAGACCAGTATCATTTACAATGCAAATTTTCAGTTTTAAAACACTGCTTAGATGACTAATGTTACAAACACTATGATTTTTCTGACTGCCTAATGTTGTTAATACTATGAAGATTTTTCTGACTGCCTACATGACTAATGTTGTGAACACTAAAGATTTCTCTGACTGCTAGATGACTAATATTACGAACATTATAATTTTTCTGACTGCCTAGATGACTACTGTTATGAACACAATGAAGATTTTTCTGAATGCCTCAATGACTAATGTTGTAAAAACTACGAAGATTTTTCTGACTGTCTAGTCGACTAATGTTACGAACACTATGAAGATTTTTCTGAATGCCTTGATGACTAATGTAAAAACTATGAAGATTTTTCTGACTGTCTAGATGACTAATGTTATAAAAACTATGAAGCTTTTTCTGACTGCCGAGATGACTAATATTATTAACACTATGAAGATTTTTCTGACTGCCGAGATGACTAATGTTGTGAACATGGAGATTTTTCTGACTGCCCAAATGACTAATGTTGTTAACACTAAGAAGATTTTTCTGTCAAGATGACTAATGTTATGAACACTATGAAGATTTTTCTGACTGCCAAGATGACTAATGTTGTAAACTATATGAAGATTTTTCTGACTGCCCAGATGACTAATGTTGTTAACATGATCTTGTGCACTAAACTGGATGATGATGATAAAGACGAATGGCTACAACAATAGTCTTGATGATAAGTTTAATTTTATTTTACCAACCAATCATGAAACAATTCTTTTTTATTTTTATGATGACGATCAAAAACTGACCAATCCCATGCTTAGCCTAAAGGAATGCAATGAGCAGACATCAATCACTGGCTTGCTGGGGAATATATACAAAAGCTACAGTAACAAGACTGATACAACTATACAATCTATTTAGTCAACATTTTTATTTCATTTTCATGTTAATTCACAAGAAAAAACACAAATTACAGGAGAGAAAAGTATAGTTTTTATCAAAGACATCAATGAAGCTTAGAAAATATACATAAATCCTGTATTTGATCACCTGACTGATGTGATAGGTATAATGCATGTAGGTTACAGTATTTGTTTATTGCAAGTCCAGGGGAAAAGCCTTATTAATTGTTGGAAAATTTGGGGGTAGGGTGGGATGGAGTTGGGTGACCTTATCATGCAAGGAAAAAAATTGTTTTATAAAAATTGGCCAAAATGTTGTAAAAAGTACAGAATGAGCTTATTGTCAAAAATGGGCTTATTGTAGGATAATCATTATATATAGATCCTTTGTTAAGAATGCATCACATAATTAAAAACAAAGTAGTTAATTGATGATAAGGCCTCATTTTCACACAAGTATTAAGTAAAGTCTAGACTTAAGACATCTGAGTGGTTAATTTTAAGTAAGACTTAAATTTCAAATGATCAGGTTGCTGGATCCTAAACTTAAATTTTTAAGTCTAGACTTAAGTTATTTTGGTGAAATTCAGGCCTGATTTAAATTTCTTCTAGAGTCTTATAAGTTCTTCTCATCCTGTCAAAACATTGTGATAGTTGCCATTTTTTGTTTCCATCTACTTACAAATTACTACTATGACAATCAGATCAGTTAAGTCTAGCTGAGAATAAAGTAAATATACTTTACACAAAATGATAATATACTTTGTGCAAGCAAACTTTCAAAGGTATTAAATTTTGGTACTTGAATCAAACACAATAAAATATAATCTTGTCAAATACATGATGACAAATGGTTGAATGCAAAACTGAAAAAATTATATGCACACAAAGCAAAGATTATAATTGTCCTACACATTTTCTGTATGTGAGTGACGTATGAGTCAAGGATGATATAAAAGATACACAAAATTATGTAATTTTCATTATTCACCTACAAGCATCCAAAATGATGTATTTGATGCATCATCACATTGTTTTTCTATCTAAATATAATTCAAAATTTCTGCAACAAAGAATCAGAATGGTAGCTAATAAATATCTGTCTGTAAACCTAAGAAAATCATGATTTGTATACATCAAACTCATTAAAGTAAATAACTGCATTTTCTAAACTTCCAGAACTCTCTCTTCTTCCACCATCTTGTCTAATCTAATGTCTTTTTATTTCTTTTTGTCAGCAGTCTTGCCCCCGTTGTTTTGAGTAGGACTTTTTGGTTGGTTTGTCTGTCCAGAGGCACTTTTGCTGGGTCCCTTCACAGATATCTGTTTATCACCAGTATTGAGTTGATCTTCTGAAGCATTAGGTGTAGGTTTGTCCCAGTCTGGCATCTTTTTCCCCCAGAAATCACTGACACGAGAAGAAATGTCACAATTCTCCTCACGCCACTCTCGCTGCCATTGCCGTAACTCTTGCACTTCTTGGTCCCTTCGAACCTGCCATGTTGAGTTTTAATTGTTCAGAAATCTTATTTATTGTAAAATAGCTTGTACATACAAGTTTATGTAATTAAATTTGTATTTACCAATGAGCCTTAGGACAAGGTTACCACATTACAGATTACCTATACAACGAAGATTATACCAGAACAGACCTTTTACTTGAACTATTTAACATTTTCTATGACTTTACCATGTAGCAGACATGGATGTAATAATTGTAACTAATGGTTCTACTGATGGAAGAATGGGAAACAATTTCTGCAATGAAATTTCATGAATATGCAAAAAGCAACTATTCTGTCAAAAAGCAAACTTTTGGTTTGATATGTTGACAACAGAAACATTAAAATGAAAAGCACAGATTTTGTAAATTTTAAAAATTCTAATTGATTTTTGTTTGAAAACAGGTTAATAATTGGTGAATTCATGCAACAGTTGTCCGAAAGTCTTTTCTCAGTTATGTCTTTATGAAAAAAAAGAAAACTACAACAGGTTACTGGCATCTCAAAAGGACTGTCTTTAATCTTTTCTGATATTTTAAAATTATACATGTCTATCAGTGGTAACTTTGAGTTGACAAAGGATAAGGCAAATCACATGAAATATATCAAATGTAGATGTGACAATTCCATATGAAAATAAAGGCAATCTAAAAATTAAAGCAGTATAATTTGGCTAGTGTATATTTTAGTTAAAATGAGAAAGTTTCTCTTATGATGAGAAAGATATCACACATGTGTAAATTTCCAGTTTCTTAACCCCACTCAGTCACCTACCATAGTATAAATATATATATAACTTGAAACACCAATAATTTAAAAACTTTGTCATTTATGCTCTAGCAGTCAAACTGCTGTGAAAGTTGATACATTTGATCTCTGTGCACATGAAGGAAGGACAAAATGTAGTAAAAGAAATGAAGGCTCTGAATATTTGTTCTTTCACTTATATCATATTACCTCTTTTTGTGTGATCAAGACTTATAGGTCCAGTAATATACGATGGTGGTAATTCTTTAATCATATAACTATTTTTAAAGGGACAAAATATGTGAATCTATCAAGGTCATACATGAGAAAATTTCCAATTAGTGAATTTTTCATTCATTTTTGTGAACTAATATGTGTAAATTACATATCCAATCTTCCAGTACAATGTACACTCCACTAATTCTTAAAATTGGGTGCCAAAGTTAAAACAGAGTGGCATCAACCAAAATTTCTGACTGCATTACCTCCCTTGATTAGGGCCCTGTTCACCAGTATGTGTAATGTTATTACAGTACAGTCCAATCATCCATTACTGAGTAGTGTTATGATGGAATGGTCATTTCAAATTGAAATAACAGTGTTGTGTTCTGTGTATGATCAGAATTTGCAAGCATGAATACAAAATGGTTCATTTTTACATTTCTGCACCCCCTCCCCCACTACCTCAACAAAAAGCACAAAAAAGCTGTCCAACTGAGAAGATTCACGGAAAGCTTTGTTAGTATTTCACATTCTCAATTTTGTTCAAAGCATATTACCAGTGATCTAATCATTATAAATCAATATAAACTTGGAAAAAGGTTATAAACAAATTCTGGAAACAAATCAAACCAGACCTCATGTCAACTTATATTGTAGAAAAAAAAAAAAAAACATAAGGAAAGAAAATGAAATAAAGTTAACAATAAGAGAAGCAGCTGTTTCTTGCTATATGTGTAAAGAGATTAAAATGGGAAGCAGAATTATGCATTTTTTTACTTTACTTTTTAATAACTAAGGAGAGATAAAAGCAATAAATATATAACAGAACTTGACAAAAGATTTATAGGAAAGAGGTAATATATTATGGGATAAGGAGTGACATTTAAATGATTTTCCTTCTTACCATCTTTTTACCTAAGTTAATTCTTTAAGATTTATTGCAGAACATTTTGAAAAAAGTATCTGATTTTCTTATTTTCTCTTTGTCTTTTACATGAAAGGGTAGAAAACATGTTCAATAAAGGTCGTACTGATACATTTAACTGCAAAGTTCTGTAGTATGTTTATTCCAAACAATAGTCATCATTTTTTTAAAGCTCATCAATGGACTATGTGATATGTATGCAGACCATATGCAATATCTTTGGTCATTTGGTAAATTTCCTAAAAATCAGTGATCATATCATTATCGATCATAAATTCTTTAAATTATGATCTCTAGCAAGTTCATCATTTGTTTGAGGCATCACTTCTGGGAATATCAGAGGAAGGCAATGCAGGCTCCAACTTAAGTGAAGGTACCAGTTTTACATGCAAATAATTCACAGATTACTTGAGATAATTTTATAAGAACGATTGATATGAATTTTCATATACAGAAGGGTGAAAATAAATTTCAACAGAAACCCCCATATCTGATCTAGTTTTCATGAACAGAAGGGTAAAAAAAAATTTAAACAGAAACCCCCATATCTGATCTTTAACAATCCTGTTTTGTAGTAAATGCCTTATATTTTACGAAAGACATTGTGAATCTGATTTTACCTACTACCATGGCACTTTGAACTACATAACACAATAACTGGCAACACAGCTCGTTTCTCTGTACACAATTTTACTGTACTTCTTTAAATATTAAAAATAGACTTTGCCAAAGATATTACTAATATGGAACTGTACATAAAATTCATTCACATCCCAGTCAGTAATGAACAGTAAATATAAATATTGAAAAATGCACTATGACTGAGAAATTATTCATCCCCTCTAGTCAATCTGAAGTTATTGGGCAGAAACAGAAACTGGGTTTCTCAATAGCAAGTTGAAGAGGGGTGATAACTCTGTTAAACATGGAACAAAGAAAGTCTTGACTTAGATACAGACGATATCGTTTTATGCACTAAATCTGATCTGTATGCATTGAGCTTTTTGTCAAGCTGATGATATGGAAAAGGGGAAATAATCCTGTTAAACATATTAAAAAAATCTTGACCTTGATACAGGTAATATCAATCTTTGCACAAAATTTGATCTGTATCCATTGAGTTTTTATAAAGTTGATAATGTGAAAACAGACAACAGGATGTATGAATGGCTATATGTAAGGACAGAGATGATGCTATCTGCCTTTATTTAACATAGTACAGGAGTGTCCTAATGATGAAAATATATTATGTTGCAGAAAACAGAAGTCTATTAGTTTCATACCAAATATCCCCTCCAATGGGACTGAATAATACGAGCTGCCTCCTCCTCAGTCCAGATCAGAGACAACGGCAGGGGAGGGCGGGGGCTGAAATAGTGAGAAGATTATAAACGTCTTTCACATTCTTACTCTGACCTAACAATGAACTCCTTTTTTATAGCATTTGCAACTATGTTAAACAATAAAATTAGGCATTTGATCAAATGAACTGAATTTCAAAACATATTATGCAAAAATAAAACAAAAATAACAAATTCTAAAAAGCTGGAAACTTCTAAGCTATTCATATCTTCTCTGATCTCTAATTAAATAACTACATACATCAATGACATACAAAACTGCAAGCCTACATGATGGGAACCCTGTTGCCAACTTCAGAGTAGTTGCTGGACAATAAAATAGTGATTATCTGGATGCAAGTTACCAGAATTATTCAATCATTAGGATTAACAGAGTATCTCTGGCCCGAGAGAAATAAAATGCTCCAATCACATCCTACTCCTCACTGATTATCTATGACAAGCAGTAACCTGGTCCAAAATTCCCATAACTTAAGTGCAAACTGGAAACTCAAATTTTGTCTTTTGATTACATCATAATTTGTAAACTGCCATAAAATACCTGTACAGATTTAACATCATCCTTAAACTAGACAAATTGCAACTTTTGAATCTCTTGTAAGTCAAATCTTTTACTTTTGAATCTCTTGTAAGTCAAATCTTTTACTTTTGAATCTCTTGTAAGTCAAATCTTTTACTTTTGAATCTCTTGTAAGTCAAATCTTTTACTTCTGAATATCAAAAACCTTACTTTAATGTAATCAAGCTGAAATGTTTCATGAACATAGGACCAGGCCTTTACCCTAAGTTTCTAAAAAGTAAAAACTGTAGCTATTATTTTATTACACTCATAAGTTTTAATGTTTTAAGTTATTAATTAGATAAAGAATCACACTTACAAAGTCATAAATAAACTTGCCAATCTAACCCTTTTATATCTGACTTTCATTGATGGCTAAAAAAATTGAGGACCCATTTCAGCTTAATGTGAAATATATGTTTATTATATACCTTTGTATTCAGTGTTAAATTTATTTTACATGTGTAAAGGCATAACTATAATATTTATCACATGACTACTTTGTTATTTGCATTAATATATCCAAGATCAAAAAGTTTACGCTGATCTACTATCTCCCAGTTAGTGATTTTTCCAGTGGATCAGTAAAACCCAGCAGTCACTAATCTGTTGGGGCAGTAAAAACTATCGCCGGTCAACTATCATAGCAGCTAGGAACTTAAGAAGTGGTCATGAGTTGGAAAATCTCTTTAATGGTTAATTGATCTGTTTATTGTGTTAATTGAGTACCTACCTACATACTGCAATTGACAAGGTACACTAAATGCTCGTGGTGCAAATGTATAGGTTTTAAACCACTCATCCACTCATCAAGTAAATTAGTGTGATTATTGTCAAAACAGTCTTCACATACATGTAACTAACCTGATGTACTGCCCCCAAGCACTGATCTCATTACTGATGATAACAAAATGTAATAGGGTCTCAAGCATGTATTGACCAATAGGAAAAAGGTTGTGTTTGCCTACTCAATGAATAATCCAGAAATATACCAAACAATGTGTTTTAATAAACATTCAATACATTGAGCAGTGTCATCTGTAAGCATGTGCAAGTATTCGCAAGGTGTGCAGCGATACCGAAATGGCAGAAATTAGATTATTACAAGAGAGAGCATGCTCACAAATATGATCAAGAGAAGGTACAAAGAAAGTACCAAAAATGCTAGGCAAATGAATACCAATGGCTTAAGTACAACCCAGTAAAGGCTGTGATGTTGTGCACTTTCTGCACTTAGTATTAAGAGAAATATGAAAGCGTGCTGGGTACTTCATTCGTTGATCGTCCCTGGAATCACACAATGCAATATCCCTACACATAATGGCAGAAAGATGCGTGAAATCAAAACAGAAAGTTGGTTCTGAAAAAGCAGAGCACACTTTGGCATCTTTGAACAAGAGCGTCTTGAAGAAGCTTGAACATGAATTTCAACTTTCACAAGTCTTGTTGGTGAAATACAGTTGTTGTTGTTTTGAGTTGATGCTAATGAATATTAAATGTTGAATTAGAAACTGAACCGGCTTCTGTTTGATTTTAGCAGGATTAGTGAAATTTAGGCAGGATCATAAAACAATTTATCATGGTGATCCTGCAGGCTAGTGAAAAAAAAATCTTAATTTTGAGTCCTGAATATATCCATATAATAATTTTTATATATGTAACATGCATAATAGCACCTCATGACATCACAAATGACAGAACATCATGCAAATGAAAGGCATAATGACCAAGGCATCTGAATGTATTTCAAAGTCATTTCACTACACTATTCTATGTTTTGGTAAAATAAAATCAGTATTTTTTGTTATGCAAATAAATAGAATCTTAATTTGTGATCATTTCAAAATGAAACCCATAGAATTATTTCAATCTTTTGCTCAACAAGGCTCACACATGATATAAATTAACTCTTTTCACAAATTTTATTTGAAAGAAGCACATTTAAGATCCTCTATAGCTTACTGTATATACTTGCATATAATCCTGGTCCAAATGCAAACAACATAGATCCTGATCTGCCGTCACATAATGCACCGGCAGAGCAGGGTCTGTGTTGTTTGTTCTACAGATTAGTCCTTACAAACTGCATAGACCCAGATCTGATGGTGCATTATGCAACAGCAGATCTGGGTCTATGCAGTTTGCAGTTGGTATTGGCTTATACACGAGTACAGACAATAAGTGCTTGACCATCTTATCTTTTCAAGTCATGTTCATTGATTGAGAGAAAGAGAAAGAGAAAGAAAGGAATGATGACATACTATTAAACAGACAGGCAAAGCAAAGCAGATCAAGCATTACACGGATCAAGAAAGTTAATTATCTATATACCAATCATATGTGCTGAATACTTACTGATCTTTGAGCCACTCTTTCACAAAGGGAATTTCCTCCAGTTGGATATTTTCTCTACCTGTTGCCTTGGGATTATGTCTTTAAAAAAAACCACATAATTAAAAATCGGACTACACTGAACCTTAGGAAAGCTCATCAATGTCAGTAGCTGAGTTTGTTTTACATGTTTATGACATGGCTTATTATCAAGATAATCTTAATTTTTGGATAACTAAACAGCTTTAATATGTAGCATTAATAATTCTTTGAAGACTGATATACAGTCTTAACAGCTCTAATATATAGCATTAATAATTCTTTGAAGACTGATATACAGTCTTAACAGCTCTAATATCTAGCATTAATTATTCTTTGAAGACTGATATACAGTCTTAACAGCTCTAATATATAGCATTAATAATTCTTTGAAGACTGATATACAGTCTAAACAGCTCTAATATCTAGCATTAATAATTCTTTGAGGACTGATATACAATCTTAACAGCTCTACTATCTAGCATTAATAATTCTTTGAGGACTGATATACAGTCTTAACAGCTCAAATATCTAGCATTAATTATTCTCTGAGGACTGATATACAGTCTTAACAGCTCTAATATCTAGCATTAATTATTCTTTGAAGACTGATATAGTCTTAACAGCTCTAATATATAGCAATAATAATTCTTTGAGGACTGATATACAGTCTTAACAGCTCTAATATCTAGCATTAATAATTCTTTGAAGACTGATATAGCCTTAACAGCTCTAATATCTAGCATTAATTATTCTTTTTATAACTTATATATAGTCTTAAAAGCTCTAATATCTATCATTAATTATTCTTTGAGGACTGATATACAGTCTTAACATCTCTAATATCTAGCATTAATTATTCTTTTTATGACTGATATACAGTCATAACATCTCTAATATCTAGCATTAATTATTCTTTTTATGACTGATATACAGTCTTAACAGCTCTAATATCTAGCATTAATTATTCTTTGAGGACTGATCTACAGTCTAGGTTTAACTTTGGGCTGAAGTTTCATGAACAAGAAACTATAGTCATATTTTACAATGTTAAACTCAAAGGAAAGTGCATCAGGACTTTGTGTGGATAACAAAATGACACTTGTTGATTACAATTGTTTTTGTCAACTAATTATTTTATAATCCTTGTTTTGAGCAGTAAAATTAGTGTCATTATAATACTACAATATAAAACTCTATCTGGCTGGTTTATTTGATGTGTGTTACTGTGATGCCAGTTGTACTTAAACACTGAAATTGTTACCATGTTATATATTGAGAGCAAGGCACAAGCAGTATCCAGTTTGACCTGATAAGTATGCCCACTTGTTGGGTCAAATTGGATAATGTGCATGCCTGTTCTTTATATGATTTGTATTATGGGTCAGTGACATTTTCAAGTTCCACCCATCTCCTTTTGATTATGTCAACAAATGTCATAATGCAAGCCACAATACCAATCAGCTGACCTTTTGGTATGAAATATGGGCTGCTTCTGTCTATTTCTCACATTGTCACTGACCCATTTCCAATGAAGATATTCCTATTATTACACTTAGTATGCATCATAAAATGCGAAAATTGACTTGGATATACCTTGTTACTAAAGTACAGAACTGAGGAACAGAGAATCATCACTATGGAAAAAAAGTGGAGGGAACAATGAAAAGATGGAAGAAATATACACTCAGAAGGAAAGGACTGATGGAAGATACATACAAAAAATGAAAAGAATGACTGACATACACATGTAACATATATACTCATGCATAAGCCGAGTCCAAATGCAAACAACATAGACCCTGATCTGCCATCACATAATGCGCCAGCACATCAGGGTCTATGTTGTTTGTTCTACTGATTAGTCCTTACAAACTTCATAGACCCAGATCTGTCGGTGCATTATGCAATGGCAGATCTGGGTCTCTGCAGTTTTCAGTTGGTATCAGATTATATGCGAGTATATACGGTACTATGCAGGCAGTAGTTGCTCTTGAATCTATGGCTTCATTTTTGTTTTAATAATTCTGCTGGTAATAATTGCAAGTTAATTTTGTGGGATATTATTTGTGTATGGATTTATACAGATATTTTATTCTTACTGGTGCACTAAGTACAAAACTTTTCTTCATAACTTAGCTATATGTAGCTGAATATTACAATACTTTTTATAAGATGTTTTATTGTAAATACATTGTTATGTATTCATTTTGACTTGACTGCGTGTTACAATATTTTTGGTTCACTCTTTTCTAATTCAAATTATTGTGAGCTAGAATTATTAGACCGGTGTACAAAAATTAACTCCAAAAATTTACGTCTATAGAGTGTTAGGTCCATTCTCCAGTCGGTACTCAAAGACTTGTACTTCTAACCAAGGCATGCTCAATTAGGCTGATACACCTTGGATTGCAATATAATCACATATCAGACTTGCACAAAATGTAACATTATGCTGCATTTTTGAGAAAAAAATTACTTTTTTTGTGTGTAGTTTTATATGTATTTACACAAATACATGGTTTATCTGAGCTCGGTATTGTCTCAATGTATTAATTTTAATCAATTATTACAAAGGTTATGTTAGGATTTGGATTATTTACTTTTCATTATTGAAATGTGTTTTATGATGGGTGAATTACAGTTTTTTTGTTAATCTTGACTCTTTCATCTCTCGTGTCTGTATTTAGTGTTGCAGTACATACTGAGGTCAAAGTACACTTGCACTAGAACACAGATTTTAGGCTACACCTCCTAAATTATTCCTAATTAAAGCAGTCTGATCATCAAAGAAAATTGCACATGATAGAATGTGCCAATCAAGAACAGTTGTTTTTTCTTCTTTTATGAAACTATTTTTGTGGGTAATTCATAAATATTTATGTTGTGATTGATAATGTAAGAATAACAATCCGAACCTTTTTCTAAGTTCAAATGTTTGCAGGAGCATGAAGGAAATACTCTGATCAGGCTCAGACTCATATCAACTTGTGCTCTGACAAAGACTTTGAACTCTGATCAGGCTCAGACTCCTATCAACTTGTGCTCTGGCAGAAGTATGAACTTCAACTGTATATGATCCCTATTATTTCAACCCTCTCTTTGTGAGAAAACTCCAATATTCAAGTTAAAAAGAGTAAACTATATAAGTGATCATTGTGATACTGTCAAAAGATTCTTGCTTACTGATTACTTTAATTGAGAAAACAAGCATTAACATCATACAAAGAAACTTACTTATATAAGTATTCAGTCAAAAAATCCATGGCATTAAACTTTGTTCTCTTTCTCTGCAAATTAAGCAAAGCATAAATATTTAATGACAAGGAACAAATGAACTAATGTTCAGCAAGAGTGATGATCTTGTAGAATGACCTTGACTAAAAAGATTTATCAGAGCCTTGTCCACTTTACAAATTGCTAAATTTTGAATGCATGTCGATGTCTGTGCGTGCTTGATAATGGCATGTTTTTTCCATCTATACCATGCAAGCATATTGCAAGCTTAACCCTTCATCTCCTCCTGGAAAGGAAAAGTCAAATTGCAAGTTACTCTAGCCAAATTTTATTAATTTACTGTTGATGATGGGAAATCAGATAATAGACAGAAAGATGTGCAATACTAAGACATTAAGGCAATTTTCAAATTTATATAAATCCTTAATTTTAATATTTACTAAACTTGATGCCATCTATTTGGTCTAGCACAGATGATTCAAATTAAAACTTTGTAACACTTATTTAACTTCTATTATTCATTTTTCATTCTGTCAACTCTAATAAATGATTTCAAATTTTAAAGTAAATGCCTACATTTTCACTAACAGAATGCATCAGTTTTTCCTTATAAAAAAGGCAAAAACATATACTTTACACTTATGCTGATTGAGTCGGATGATTCTAGAAACATACAGAAAACTTTATGGTTTAGGCCAAGTTAATATATATATATATATATATATATATATATATATATATATATATATATATATATATATATATATATATATATATATATATATAAAATGATAAAATGTGGTCAATCAAAACCTTTCCAAATACTCTTTCAGACCAGAAAATATTCTTAATATACCTTTAGTCCAGACAACAGGATATAGTATAAAAGTGTTGCAGTTCTGCTGTAATTCCCTACAAGATGAAGCCGACCATGGCAAGAGTAGAATGTAATGCAAAACATCAAATACTATTTGGAAATGTGAATTCTGTAAATGCATCACTTGTCAAAATATTCAAGGGAATGCCACATACCTGATGTCGCCACAGCTAATGCTGGCAATGAAATTCAATTTTTTATCTTGCTGGCTCGTTTACTGAAGCCACTAACTTTTAAATCATTTGCTGATCTGATTAAATTGCTTTGCTTTTGCTGCCATTTTATTGTCAAGTTGCATTTTTAATATAAAATGGCCCAATTTTCTAGTTCTTAGCTTTCTGCATTAATTTTAGTTTATATTTAAAATTACTTTTAGTTTAATTTAATTTATGTGTAGGATTTTTATGCATATTTTAATACTAGGCATATATTGATCTTTGTATGTTTTGTGTATTGTAGCTATTTCATGTTTTATGTCTGTGGTCCATAAAAAATATTTATATATGTAGATAATGTGTTTATGTGTGATCATTATATATGTACACATTGGTATGGGTATGTATGTTCATTTAGATCTGTATATATGTATGTTACTATATGCACGCATGCATTTATGTATGTATGTATATGATGTTACTGTAAGTAGTTAGGTAGGTAGGTAGGTATGTACATTATACTGTCACTGTATGATGCAAAATGTATATACATGTAGCTACATTGTTTTGTTGAACCGTGTATTCTGAATATGTGATTTGCGCTTTTGAAAAATTGTTATCTTTTAACTTACTGATTAATTCATGGTTTAAAGTCAGTAGAAAAAGCTCATAGGAGCTTGTGATTTATTTTGTTTTGTTGTGTACCAACACTAAATAATAATAACCTGACTTGACTAATTGTCTTGCTTATTACCATGCAAAAATCATCCAGAGTAACATTATACATTGTTACTACTTTAAATCTTTACCTCAAAACACTTTTCCTTCTTTGCTTGCTTCAACATCTCATCCAAAGCAAGTAATAAATATGGGAAAATGTAATATTCTAAATATTCCCTTGGTGTACCTGGAAAGAGAGTTGTAAATGTTAATGCATTATAGTATGGACCTAAAATACACAGCATCTTTTGATAATCCATTACAGAAATGGAAGACAAATATTTCTTGAATTTTCTCTTGATGTCTAATTTCATGTGTTTGCTTCTTGTAATTTGCTCATTGCGAACAATTAAGGAAAACACATGCTTGATATATGTATAGACAAAAATGACAATTAAATAAACAACAATGACATGCATACATTATGAAATCAATCTCAATAATTTAGAAAAGCACATTTTAACATTTATGTATGTACCAGGGTTGGTCATGGAGTCCCTTGCTTGAAAAGTTCCCTTGGTATTGAACCTGCATGGCAAAAGTTACTAGGTCATATTTAAGTCTTTAATTTGATATTAACTGACGTACTTTTGAGAAAAACTGGAAAACCATGTTCACATTTGATCTTACAGACTATATGTGTACATAATACTGAACCAAATTAAAACCATCGACTCAGATCTGTTGTCATACAGTTTGTTGACAGGTAAAGATCTACACTGCTTGAAATCACTATTATCAACAAAACACAGACATCATCTACATGACCATCTTTAAATATAGACTAGCTAACATAGAAGAAAACTTGCATACTGGAAAAAAAATACCATCATGATAACAATCTACAATTCATGGGAAGATCACATTTACCAGCATATTTAACTTACATTTATCTTTATGTGGCGGAGGTGTTGGAGGTGGCAGTGGACTGGGAGGTGGTTTTGTGGCAAATGCATATCCAATACAAGAGGGATGAGTATTGGCTGGGTTTACATCTTGAAAAAGGTTAGCATCTACGTCCACCCGATGATACATCTTCCCAAAGAAAACAGGATTATGCCTTGCTGGGTCATAGTCCTGATAATCTGTGTGAACTGACATCTCATCATCATCTCTAAATTCTGGTCGTTGTAGAGCAAACTCTGTAATATTAAAATGTATTATGATATTAAGCTACTTTCTGTTTATAATTCTGGACAGGCTCCTGAGTATTTTACCGCGGATAATATTCCCTGACTTATATTTACCTGCAGCTTCATTGGGCTTGTTTTGTCATTAAAACTAATACATATATTATATATACATACATTAGAGATTTGGAATAATCCTGACCTGTTGTAAAGGTTACATTGTACCATTTAGAAAAGCCCTTAGGCAGTTTCACATCATTTGCATTGTACCATTTAGACAAGCCCTAATGCAGTTTCACATCATTTGCATTGTACCATTTAGACAAGCCCAAAGGCAGTTTCAGATCATTTGCATTGTACCATTTAGACAAGCCCAAAGGCAGTTTCAGATCATTTGCATTGTACCATTTAGACAAGCTCAAAGGCAGTTTCACATCATTTGCATTGTACCATTTAGACAAGCCCTAAGACAGTTTCACATCATTTGCATTGTACCATTTAGACAAGCCCTAAGGCAGTTTCACATCATTTGCATTGTACATCTTAAGTATAATATGGGGTCAATACCTGTGTTTGAATATCAGTATCAAAAAATTATTTCTCAGTATGAATAGCAGAAACTCACAATGTCCAATCTGGTCATTTTATGGCTGGTAAAAAAAATCAATCGTATTGGACATGCCTGGCATATATGACCAATTCTGGAGGTATAATATATGTGTATAATTTATATTCAAAGAAAGTGAACTAAAAGTATTTTTTTTCTCACATATTCACAGCAAACAGAAACATGCTAAAATCTAACCATTACAAAAGTGACCTCCACACCAGATGTTCCACACTGGATGTCAGGCATATGCTTTCTGTGGACAGTGCAGAGGGTAACTGAATAATTGCCAATCACAGTATCAATAATCTTGGTCAAAAGTTATGCTAAGCTGCTACTGCTGTGGTAAACAATCTTTCAATTTGCTGATACTGCTGTACTTTCTGTCTAGGCTATACAAGAAACTGTTGAATTAGCTAAAAACCTACACATGACATGGCAAACTCATTTAGATGTTTGCTACATGAGCAGACAACTCATTTTGGTTATGTTAACTTGTATTGGTTTGTAAATGTGTGCTTGATGAAAATAATGCTTTATGTGGGATTTTAGAGATATATGATAATTCACAAAAATATGAGAATACACCATACCATCATGAAGTTATCTTGCAAACTAACACAATATTTCTTATTCTTCTGATCTCCAGTATGATAACTAGCATAAAAAAGAAGAAAAAAAAGGCGATGTGGCTCAAATTCTACAGAGACCATTGTAATCACTACACCTCCCCCCCAACTCCCCTAAAAAAAAAATTTCAAATTTGGAATGGTAATTGCAAATATTTGCACTGCTTTCTCAAAAGAGCAGTATAAAGGTCTGTCTGAGCTCAAGCATAATTTGATCCCTTACCAGATTTGATGATGTTTTACATTAAAATGCTTAAATTTGCTTAATTATGGAGTAAAAATTGAAAGATTATACCCCAAACTTATAAGAAAAACAATATTATGCAGAAAGAGTATGTTGTTGTTCAATTATTAAGTTTAATCAACAGAATCTTGTAGTTTTTTGTACCCTTTTCTGGGATAAAAAGACTTGATGCAGAATGTCCAAACAGAGTAAATCAGAGTATAACAATTGTTCTTTTCCTCAAATTTTTATTAGAAATGTGCTGATTCATGAAATAAGTGCTGAGAATAAAATCAAAATACAGTCAAACATGTCAATAGCAGCCACCCGTGGGAAAAAGCCAAACTGGCCTTTGTACACAGGTGACCTCTATATGTAGGTTTGCCTTTCAAACTTGGTTTTTGAATAAGTACCATGCACTGAATACCAGCATCCTTAGTACTGTAAGTACAGCAGTTGTAGTAGTAGTAGTATCA
The DNA here is from genome assembly GCA_029931535.1 of Margaritifera margaritifera. Classification (NCBI taxonomy): domain Eukaryota; kingdom Metazoa; phylum Mollusca; class Bivalvia; order Unionida; family Margaritiferidae; genus Margaritifera; species Margaritifera margaritifera. Next base: position 4,900,509 of record JAQPZY010001660.1, on the reverse strand, counting down.
ATAGATTTAATTAAGTGCACAATTCATCAAAATTATGAAATACACGTTCTCTCGCAAAGTTATGTTCCACACAAGATTACTGTATCATGCTCACTTTAATCCATCATATAAATTAAATAATCGCTGACGCTTAACAAAAATATGAAAAAATATATAAAAAATTCAGAGATCTTTGTATTGTGCACCATGACAAAACACTAATGTCATTACTAATTGACAGCTTACATATGATTGTGATACAGAGGACTGACTCCTTGTTTCGCCAACTTACATACTTAGGCTTGGTTCAAACTTGAAAATAATGTCTGGGTTAACCAGTTGCTCAGCTCACTGTGATCAAAAGAGTTGGCTTACACGAGAGGCCTGTGATGAATAAGAGCATGCAAAGAAGCTTGATGTGGCTATTGTTACTAACACATGAACCAAACTTTGCATGTCTTTACAGACAAGTTTTTTAAACACTGAATGACACCTGACCCTAATGAAATGGGGTAAATTTGTATCACTCCTCATAGATTAACTTTTTTATCAGATATATAAAATTAAGATTTCAAACAATACTTGTCACAATGTCATGAAAGGCAACTCTCATTTCTGCTGCGACCATACAACTACTTTTCCCACCATCCAACTGATGAATTGCGTCGAGCCTCTTATATGCATCTACCTCTTTTTGTTTATCTGTTTCATTGTGCATTCATTATAATTTTAAGACTGATTGGTGAAATTGATAACTAAATGAATTAGATTATTAATGGCAGTCTCAAAAATAATTATTTTGAAGAAAAAATATTGTACGAAAAATCTTAAGCCACGTGGTTATAAGTTGATACAGCCGTGGTGGAGGAATTGCTTAAGATTATTTTAATTTTTTTAGAGCAAAAAAATATGAGCAATTTAAATCTTTTTGTGCATTAATTTTTTCAGACAGTAAAATGATTGTATGAATCAAAATTGGCAATAAAAGGTTAATCAGTCAACAAAATCTATCTACTATAAAGGGTACAAGACATTAATGAATGTTAGGATATATCTATTTTACATTCCTCTGAACTTTTTGATCTTTATATGTTCTAGCCATAAACTTAATATATAGGCACTGCTTAAAGCAGGGAGAAAACTATTATTTGGTTAGGAAACACCGTTCTGCTTACCATGGAAAGCAGGTGACCATTATATACATGACTTCTGTCTAGGAAATTTGCAGACGGGAAACTAGAATGACCATTGTGACTAGGTGACTGCTATATAAAGGTGACCATTGGGACAGGTTTGATTGTACAATTACGTGTTATTTTATTTTAAATCAAGAAATTTAGACATCACTGTGTCAGTGAAAAAGAGGCTAAGCATTTAACCTATGAATGTATTAAACTATTGCATATTTGCCACAACTTCCTTGACCACTCTATATTCGGGTTATCTGCAATACACTGAGCTTGAAATGTGCAATAAATGCAGTAGGTTAAAGGGTTTAGCATTTAATTGGATCATTAATCAGTTGTTCAAACCTGTACAATCAAGAATTCGATCTTGTGTGACATGCTATCAATAAACTCTTTATGCCATATCTACTACATGATGCGTTGTGAAATATGGCAGCAAAAGTGTTGCAATGGAGAAGAATGGGCAACCATTCGCCAAGTAAGGGTATAGGTTCAGAGAAAATTCTTCATAATTTCCACTCTTTGTGAAGGATTGTCAATAAATGCAGAAGATACGTATAAATTAGTTTGAAATTGGTTTTAATTTTTTTTTTCTAATCAAGAATGATAATGGTTAAAAAGAATATTTACTTATTATAAAGGCATGTAAATCTCAAAAAAGGCTGTTTCCATGAATGCATTATGGATGTCACATTTGACAGCTTTCTCTGTGTAGAATAACGTTAACTGACATGACAGCTACAGTAACATTCTAATTAAAAATAAGCTGTTTTTGTTAAGAAAAAGATAGTTCAATACAAAATTAATCCATTTGATATGATGAAAATTATATTTAATTCCATGCCATTGTTCAAATATATGAAATTTATGGAATGTGGAGAACATTTTTATGTGTTGCAATGGATATTTTTGTGGATACAAGAACAGTGTTTGAGATCTAATAATCTTACACATTTCACAATGTCCAATTTGTATACTGAAATGAGGCTAAAGGTGTAAAACCACTGCCTGCCTGACAGAACTGTGATGCAAAGAACTCAGTAAAATATTACATGTTGCTCCCATACATCTGAGTGTATTAAACTTGAAATGATTGTCCATATAGTTCATTGGGTCAAATTTTTATTTGTCAAATACACATGAAATTCTTAGAGGACACAACTTTTCTCTGTGTAGTGCATCTCCATGACACACCACATTTTCTGTGGAATAGCTAATGGCTAGACTTAGGTAAACAGACATAAAGCCAGCATGACTAATTAACAGTTAATCCTTCTCTGATGTGATGACTTCAAAGAAACCAATGTTCTGTTGAATGTGTATGTTAGCACCTGCGATTGTTCAGCAAATAAATGATGCCCTTTGTTGTTTTAATGGTGCTTAAAGTGTTAGATGTGTATATAAATCATTTAAGTACTAAACGTTTTCTCAGAATTTGAGTTAATAATAATAATAATAACTGCTACTGTGATTTAGACTAGGGCACTACAGTATCAGTCGACACATTTTAAAAGAGCGCAGAAAAGTACTTTGGCTTGTAAAAATGATTCAGCAAAATCTGTTTTAATTTTTTGGGAAATGGACTTGCAATGAAAATGACACATGCTAATAAAAGTAAAAAAAATAGATGAAAGTGAGAGCACAAGTGGAGATAACAAAGAGAACTTGAACTCAGAATGTACATTTAATGCTGACTCTGTCTCAAATACAGTGAAGGACACTGATAAAAATGGCAGCAATACTATGAATATGAGAACTTAGAAACCTGAGTGGGAGAAGCAGTTCTCTTGGTTTAAAAAAGTGGAATCAGATATAACATTAAAAGCAATTTCTGAGTGGTATAAAACTGCTGGAAAACTTTAAAGGGAAATACTAACTTGGAGCTATAAGCCTTTAGCCATCACAAATTTAACCCAGATCATTTAATTGTTGCTGCAGGTTGTTATGCTATACAAAAAAGACTGACAATCCAACATGCTGTTGAGAAAACTCTCAATATTGGTGTTAAACATGATAACTGCAAAACTGCACAGTTCCATACAATGAACAGTGAAACAATTAATCAGAATAATGGTGGAGCATCGGTACTTGAAGACTTCAATAACCAGAATGCCATACACACATTTGTTAAATAAAATAAAAAAACAGTAAAAAGTAAAGAAACTAACTCATTTCAAAAACTAGTTTTCAGATGGTAGAGTGCAGTACGATTAGGGCTCCCAAAAGAATTTCAGGATGAGGAGTAGTGGTCTCTTCACTCATGAGTCCCTAGCCAATTCCTGAGAGCCCCTGGCATAAACTCGCGAGTCCCTCACTTTCAAAAGGATAGAAAGAAAAAGAAAAAGGACATGATCATTATTTTATTACGTATCTGGATTACATTCTCAGCGTCATAAGATCAAAATAGAGAGAAACTATTTTTCAGTAAATGTCAACAAAACTTTAAATCATATTGCACTCTACCATCTGCAAACTAGTTTTTTTGAAATCAGTTCCCGTGATAGTACAGTATAGTTTCTTAACCTTTTTTTTTTTTTTTTTTTACTGTTGTTTGACTTAACAAATGTATTTCTTTCGCCCACAAAAATGACTTTACCGCGCTTAAATTGCCCTTACAGGCAGCCATCACCCTGACCTGTCTGCCAGTCGGCGGACAACAATGAAATGTATATGCTGAGGTCCCACCTTTGCATATTGTTTCCCATAAATTTGGCTCTGGTACTCTTGTTATGACCGACATCTTGCTACTGACTTACAACAGTCAAGACGTAAACAATTTGCGCATAGAAATTAGATCCTTGCCTTGCTATTACAATTGTGTTTTTTTCCGCTTCCTTGTAACATTTGTTGCGTAATGTATGGAATAATTCAAATATTTATTTCTGGGATGGGTGGGAGGACGGGGAAAACAAACAAACAAAAAAATACGAAGCACAGAGCTATAATATACTCGCAGGCGTTTGAATATAGTAACCAAGGAATAAAAATAGTGCCGTTTCCCTTTTCAAGGGAAGTGACTCCAGCGTCCCAATCACAAATGAAGAAGAAAAGAGTTTCCTTTTTGTGTTTTTGTTGGTTTTAACGGCAGTTTTAATACAACATCGATTATATCATGATAGAAAATGGGAGCCAAGAGCTAAGACTATAAAGAAAGAGATTGCAGTAGAGTACGTTTTAAAACACATTTTGTTCAATTGTTGCAAATATATTTATTAATTCAAATAAGATGAAACTTGTATTCGATTATTCAAAGTATGAACAAATCTAAATAGATGACGCACAGTCAGTTCGAGAACGATTGCCAGCAGCAACTAAATTATCACTGACAAATTGGTTGGTATCAATGAAAATGCAAAGCTTCCAATCCCTGTTAAAATGTCCGTTTAATAGTATCCTTATAAATGATAAAAATTACGACTAACTTAGTTAGGCGTTGACATTTACCATTTTATATTATAAACCTCAAGCGAAAGAATTGTATTTCTCTCCAAAATTCAAGAGCTTTCTATCCCTGTCAAAAACTCCATAAAAAATACTAAAAATTACGAGTAACTTAGTTAGGCAACATTTTATACAATGCGAAAAAGATTTAGTAAAGCAAAGTTACGAAAATTTGAGCATTATCCAATGACATATTGGTAGAGAAACGATGCCACAAAGCAGAGGTTTTCAAACTGTGGTCCGCAAATCACTGGTGGCCATGAGCCCCATTCATATCCTATATGAAACATTGTCTTTTAATAGTCAAGGTGGTCCGAGAACAAAACAGTTTCAGAACCACTGCCATAGAGCAAAACTTTACATAACAGAGTTATTTCCCTTTGATATTGAAATGTACAGCATGCGACAACTGCAACGAAGCAAACGATTAGATTTTGTTTCTTTATATATTAAACTTTTCTTTCTTTTCTTTATTTCGCAATTCCATCTTTCTTTCTTTCTTCATTTCGTTCCTATTAATCTCAGATAATAATATGGACAACATTGAATTGTCAATGTTTTAAAAAAATAAGATATATTTTAAAAAATAAGCATACAAAATTATGTAACTGAGGACGTTTCCTTTCATCTTGTAATGTAATGATTGATACATTTTTATATGCACCGTAGTTTGTGGTGCTGGCGATCTAGTTCTGTACAACGCTGTTTTGTAATTTTATAATTTTTTATTATTATTATCATTTATTTTTATTTTTTAAATTTATTTATTTATTTATTTTTATTTTTGCTGGTTCGTTTGTTTGTTTGTTTTATTTGTTTGTTTGTTTGGTAACCAGATAGCAAAGCATCTACTTTAAAATCGAAATATCATTGGCCTTTTCCTTCAAATCGAGAAAGAAACCTTTGATGTAATTTGCCGTCATTGAGAACTATATTCCGAACTACATTTGTTCACATGGCACAATACAGAGGCAGAAGGAGACAACGTTACAATCGCAATATTGTCGGAATTTTCTGTCGTAATATGTATTGCGTAGTCTGCAGGAGGTGAATCACCAAACACATCAAGTTGACATATATTCCTACAACTAATTCCGAGGTTATTTCTAGACGTCACGGAAATGTCTGAACGATGTTCCAATCGATCTACTTTAGTGTCAATATTGTTTCCCTTTGTATAAATATACTATAACAATAGCCAGCAATAGTAACTATTCATAATGTGATCGTGAATGCTGATATATATATATATATATATATATATATATATATATATATATATATATATATATATATATATATATATATATATATATATATATATATTTGTAGCCTTATTTACGTATGTCTTTTCTCTTTCATCTTAAAAATTTAATGTATGAACTCCCCTACAAATGGTAACATGATCTCTGGGCAGTCAATGATGTACTAGAAATTTTCCAGGTTACTTAGATTTATAAAGTGCAGTGGGACCCCGCTATAACCCGGTAGTTGGGAGCCATAGAATCCGACCGGGCTATGAGCCGAACCGTGTTATAAGCAACCATGTACAATACCAACACATTTTTGGATTTAATTGGGGGGGGGGGGGGGGGGGGGTACATAAAGACGGGTGCGAAAATGCATGGCACAATTACCATTTTTGATCAATATATATTAAATGAGAAAACCATTTGCTGATATAATATATTACTTTATTCAGAAAACCATGCATTGGTACATACACGTGTCTAATTTATATATATACATGTATAATCTATTGCATGAAAAGAATATCAACACCGTGTACTCACCAGCGAATCTTGTAACATACATTGAATCCATAATACAAATATTTCCATCGAAAATATCCACACACGGATGTAGAATATTCAATAATTTTGTCACAGATCATTATGTGACTAATACAATGAAGAGAAAGTAACAAAAATTACGTAACGGGTGTATGTAATGAATGATGAAAAAGTACATGTATGTCCGACGATTAATAAACGGTGTCGCATACATTTTACACCACTACATTTCTCATCTGTTAGTAGTTATTATTTTTTAAAAAACTCTGTGATTTTTAGCTGCTTTCTGCTAATATCACGTCTGCTCTTGGCAAAGTCAAGAATAGTTCTCAGTTGCAGAATTCGAAGATAATCAATATCTTGCGCCTCTAACCATCTCAAAGCACACTCCAAACCTTTGACAGCTTCTGTAGTTTGCGTTTCCCATTTTCCATTCGAAATGTATACAAATTAACACTTTTAATCCTATTGGTTTGAAAATCTACAGCAAGAATAATAGTCATTAAACAATGGGGGTATATTTGTAGTAAATTTACGACATTATTTACTGGCCAACAGATTGCATAAAACAACACCGCCAAGCCTTACGCACATGCTGGCGGCTTTGTTTCTTTGATGCTGTATAAATCGTTGCCCTATGATTTGAACAAGTATAGCTCGGTAGTTCACTTTGATGATAAACAATGTACTTAAATTAATTGATTTATACATTCTGGTGAGAATCTTTTATCAACCGCCACATTGGCTGCTGCTTAGTTGTGTATGAAATTAAGAGAACATATATCGGAGATTATTTGAGCAACGACTGTATTCGGAATGCATTCAAGACAAACAAAGTAGAAACGATGGCTTCATTACTCAGGAATCAGTAATTATAATATTGACACTTATGAGCTGTAATTTTTCAACAATAAACAAAGATCAAAGTTCTCAGTAGGCCCAGCAATTGGTTCGTATTTCCGACGTTTATTTTGGCACAAAAATAGAAGAAATTTGATAATACATTTTCTACACGTTCTTTTTCGCACTGTTTAGACGAATATGAGAATGATAATTAAACTCTTGACGTATTTAGTTTTTTTCATACTTAAATTTTTTTTTTTTTTTTTTTTTTTTTTTTTTTTTTTTTTTTGGTCTTTGAGAAAAATAACTGTAATAAATTACCCGAAATTTCGGGAGCCATGCCACGACCGGGTTATATCCGAATTCGGGTTATAGCGGGGCGGGTTATAGCGGGGTCCCACTGTGTTTCTAAAAAGCTGTTATTTTTGTCTGCATGAGGAGATAAATAATGAGAGCACGACGGTACTAGTTAAATTTTTAAAATAGTACACAAGAAATAAAATAAAACGATTCACTTATTAATTTAAATTATTGTTCAATGTCCTCTCATTATTTACCTTCTAAGTACACCTACCGCCGGTATGTTAATACCATCACGAGGCCACCCACCGTACTACTGAAACACCACCAAAATATGTGATCACGAAGCCACACACCTTCTCCCCCAATATGAGCATGTGATCACGCGACCAACTATCTTGTTACAGCAAATAAAGCAAAAATACAATTGAGGTCACTTCCTCAGCTACTGATTTTTTCAAAAGGTGGTCCAGAACTGTAATATACCTTAATACTGAAACACCCAATACTATCGTGATATTCAAATGTTTTTACTAACGTAGATGGAGTACATGAAATGATGTACTAGAATAAATGTTTCACTTCCAATTGCGATAAAAAATAAGTTGAAATTCTCTAACAACATAAATGATAAAATAAAGCTACATTGCGATAGCTCAGCAGTTTTCAGAGATGTTATACAAATATTCAACGAGTTTACCATAAAAGTAACCTTTTACTGCAAGCGGAATATCTCTACTGGGATCAGGAGGTAAATGCTGTGTCATTCTAATATTGTTACATAATTCATTTAATTCAGTTTCCAGTTACGTAATAATTAATTGATTTGTAACCATGGATTTGTACAAACTATATACTGCATCCCTATTTCCTCCGGTACTTGTATAGATTGCTTTTGTATAACAGTAGGCTCAATTGAATATTTAGAACGCGTGTCACGGAGACTTTGTTTGTAGCAATTAGAAACGATTACAAAGGGGTACAATTAGTAGGTTCATAATCAACATCAGAGATGAGGTGGAAAGTTAATAAATGTTCACAGTATGCATGTACATAATGTTTGGAAATGTATCGCTTAGAGGTCCATGTGAACCTGTATACACCAAGACAAAAACAGATGCAAAATATACTAAATTAAATCCAAACAACAAATAAAAAAAACGTGTTTAAAAACGAGCTGACATACAAATACGTAAAACTTTGGAGGTGGAAGTAACAATTTGACAATAAATTAACTTCTATTGAATAGAATCAAATGAAAGAGCTAGAACAATCCCAGGGCTACAAAAACTGGTTGATGAGAAGAGTGTTACAGAATTATGTATCATCTTTAAATTATAATATAGTTTTCATTTAGTTTATTATATCTGTATTATAAATTCTTTAATTTAGTAGCATACGCTATTTTATACATTGATTACAGAATGCCACATGAGTCAGTGTTTATATAGAGGGAAAATCAATAATTATGTCAGTCAACCACGTGTTTAACGCGTGATGTTTATGAACTAGATCCCATGTCTTTATAGAAGTCAACACTTTGTTTATTTGAAATTAAGGTATTGTTATTGAAGTGCGAAAGTACTTTTTAGGCTGACATGCGTGACCTAGTTTCTGATTGGTTCAGTAAATTTGTTCACTTCAGGGTGGAATTGCTTTAATACGAAGTTACAGAGTTAAGGATTATTCTCTTTTGCGCAGTAATATGCTATATAATGCCATGTAGCCAGATTGAACACTCATTCTTATACAGTTACAGCAGATCATAAAGAGAGAGGAGAATTATTTATTGTTTGAGATTCAGCTTAGGGGAAAATCTATTTTATACATAGTACAATTTGGATTTAAATACTATTGTTCAAGGACCTTAACAATAGTCTACATTCACAGGAGTGTACCTGGGATTATTAATATTTTGGATTTAGAACTGAAAATCATTGGTATATCAGAACATTCAAGACCCATTCATTCTGAACAATCTTTCATTCGGAACATTCATTAACTTGGAACATTCATCATTCGGAATACTTTGGATTAACTTCTGGATTATTGAAGAATATAGGACAATTTAGGACTAGTTAAGGAAATTCTAAACTGTAATTTTTTAAAAATTCTTTCACTTTGTTTGTTTGAAATATTTTATATATTAGGAAATTAAATTAATATTTTAGAAATTGTGAAAGCTTGTTTGAGTCGTTCTTTCTTTTGTTACATTTACCCCACGGCGTAACAATAGAAGGAAAAAAATATTTAGAAGCTCAAGACTGGTTCAAACAGATATCAATATGTTATATACTGTTGTACATAATTGCAATCAGTGAGGGAAAAAAGCAGATGATTTATCTAACGTTAGGCAATATTTGCAATCAAATAAGCAGAGGGTAGACAGTGAGGTAAATGCCTAGTAAAGTGCCATGAAGAAAATTAAAACATTTTTTGAAAGCTACGGCACTCTACAATCTCAGTTGGTGAAATTACAGGACAATGAAGAGATTAGAGTTCTAATGGATATGGTTCGCTCACATATGAATGGTCTAAATAACAAGATCACAACTAACACTAATTCTTTGTCAGAGTTGCAGAAAAAGAATGGCTCAACAGAACGTTAACAACACTTGTGAATGAAAGAACAATTACATCAGTGAAGACAACTCACAATTTATCAATTACAGATTTGAATGATACACCCAAATGATAAACTCGAATTTACATTCACCGAGTTTTACAACAAATTGCTCGCTGTGCCTTAAATCACAATCTAAAATCGATACAAATGAGTATGTTTTTGAGAAGTGGTCAGTAATACAGATATGGTGCAAGTTAGCATTGACGAAATAGTAGAATGGATGAAATGAATGAGAAAAGATTTAACTAAAATGGAGCAAACGTTTACCATAGCAACAGATGTATTAAAAAATGAAGCAGATCAAAAGACAATCGAGTTAAGTGGAACCATTGTTAGAGTCAACACTGACAAGAAGGTTGTTAAAACTTAAATGAACAAAAAGACAATCGCGTTAATTGGTACCATTAGCAGAGTTAACACTGAAATAAACATAACTGCAGAGGCAATAAAACCGAATTAAACAAGGAGGTTGGAGTAAAGAGCATTGCATTGGGAGTGAGAACGAATGAATTGAATAAGGAAATCGATCAAACAAAAATGAGTTTGATGAAAAGACGAAATTTATGCGGGGATATACGATTTTCGTATTGTATTCAGATATAACTCTCTCCATCCGGATGGTACTGAAATACGTTTCAGATTAGAACAATAATTAATATTTAACTAACTGACCTTGAAGGAATTGTGAAAAGGCTGTTAAAAAGTGTTTAAACCAGAAACTATACCTCAGAAATTAGTTAACATTTATGGATTTAACTATGCTCCATCACTTTTTGGAAAGTACGCATTGCAGAGTTAACTGATTATGTCATTAAAATTTAAAAAAAAGTCGAGCTTATACACAACGTTTAGCAAAGCAAATTTTAAAAATTTAATTTCTATTTGCAGTAAAAGTATTGATTTTTACATTTAGTTAGAGATAAACAACAAACGTTTTGCTTTCTCTTTAGAGCTAAGAAAAAGAACCGGTAGATAAATTATGCAGTTTAAAAGGAACACGTACATACTACATGGAAGAGAAACATATTTTAATCATTGTGTTCAAATTGAAACTGGAGACTTAATAAAATGCTAAAATAAAAAGTGGAAGCAGTATCAAACTGTGTTACTCTTAAATACAGCACAGTAATGGTGACAGGTGCAGTTATGATTGGAGGAGCAATAGCTAACGGTTTAGTATTTACAAAAAGCAACTTTCTGTCAAGTTATTTGATTCTCATGGAAACGGCGAAGAAAGAATTAGACAAGACAAAACACTCGAGGATTACCGGAGAAAAAATAAAGACTTCAATGAAAGCAAGGCTAAGACGCTTGACTACTTAAATGAAAGGTTGAGATGACAAGGTTTATTCACTCAGTACTTGAACAACCTGGATGGTGCACTTTCTGTGTATGCTTCTAATCGTAGTGATGATGCTGGTAAGCGTGGTTTAAATGATAAGTCAAACACACGAAAAACAAAGACGACTTAAAATGAATTAACTTTACCAACCTTCAAATGAACGAATAAAATACTAATATATTTTTGTTGTAATTGTGATGGGTGTTTGCGTGTATGTTGCTTATAGATTTGTGTAGGCTTTTTCAGCTCAATATGTCAATATTTGGTAAATACATAAATCATCATAGGAGAAGATACCACAAGGAATTAAATATCTCAATCCAACACATCACCGTATAACTCACACACCCAGCAGCATTAAACCAGAACAGGCAATGCAAGTGTGAATAGAAAAGCTCAGCCCAAATATCATGATTTTACCTAGTATATTTGTGTCGCTTGACATTAAGGTAGAAGGGGATGATAACAATACGGTGGTAACCATTTTGGGTAGAATACTTGTGAAAGACATCACCATATCATCTGGAATCGAGTATCTTTTCAAGCTAAATAGCTACAACATTTTCACGACATACAAAGATTTGTGGTTACTTGTATCGGTTAGGACAAACATAACTGAGCAAGGTAACATGAATAAAACATATATGGAAAGAAGTTTAGGATACCACCTGACTTTCAGATACTAACAGAGCATTGTCCACTGTATCCATGTGCTCTTCATTCGGTTTTCAGATTCATCATTACACCAGCTAATCCAGCTGAAGTGATTGTTATTGATAACCATGACCACAAACTGGAAAATATCTGCTTTTACTACAACACAATTGCATTAAAATCAATTCCTCGATCAGTGTGTGACAAATATAGAAATGGAATGCTTTCTTCTACGACTATATCACGAGAGAGAGAGACAGACAGACAGACAGACAGACAGAGAGAATACTAGACATAATAGCCAATATACATGTAGCGTACATCACTCTTGATTCTCACACGATGAACCTGAAAGGTGTTTTGATACTGTGCAAAAGACTGGAGAAATTATCCCGAAAATTCTACAACTCGGCGATATATAATATCTCGGTAACTACAGAAAGTCCGCCAAACATACTTAATTCCCAGAGCTACAACAGTTTATAGAAGCAACTAAGTATTGTGTTAATGAACAATAAAAGCACACATAAATTAGAAACGTAAGTGTTAATAATTTCTTCACTGACATTCATTGGAACTGGCTTGATTTTAAAACTACTCATGATAACGAAATACATTGCAGTGGACATAAGATTGCTAATTTACAGCAAGGTATTCACTTGCAAATCAACAGAAAGGAAATTTTGATGCTAACAAAATGTTTGTCTAGTGCGTGTATAATAGTCATATTAACATTCAAAACAATCAACTCAAATCAATTTTCTTCTAGACATGTATAAACATATTTGAATGAACCCCAAAACATGATCATTTGTGGGGTGCCTAATTGTGGTAAAACGTTGTTTGCACTAAATTTGTTAGAGACTGAATACAAAGAGTTTTTATTTCGATTGCATCGTTATCAGGTGTCCAAATTTTATTAAGAACAAGACATAAGACAAAAAGTAGATATTAAAGATGGAAGTGTTATAATTATTTATCCAGACATCAGTTTGCATAAGTTGTTAGTATTTCTAGTCGATGTGAACAAAGCCAAACTATCTTTGTTTCTATTTGAGGACTGTTGGAATGTTGACTATATGAAAAGGAAAGCTCCTAACCTACCTAGACTAGCTTTAAATGGAAGACATTTTGAAATATCTGTATGGGTGATCGTGCAAAAGTAAATTCTGTGATAAAAGATTTTAAGGAGAATACATGTGTTGTTGTTCTTTTTTTATGCAAGTACATAAAAAGTAATGGACACGGTGTTTGAAGAGAATCATTTAATTCCAGATGAATGAAATCAGAGATTGTAGATGTTGTGAAACAAAACAAAAAGAAACAAACTTTTGATGAGGTAAGACTTTCCTTTTCAATTCAAGGTATTTGTGTGACCATAAGGTAACGTAGTTACGTTGTCAACCATATTACTCTTGTCGTTTTACATAGACAACGCTATTTTGCTCATTGCGATATTATACATCTAGTAATTGTAACACCTGAGTAAATTCATTACCTGGTAATGTTCTTTGCGATTGAATAAGCAATCTTTGTACATATCAAATTGTAAATTCTTTCGGAACACGCATTTGTTTATGCCTTTGCATACTGTCTTTTCATTTGTGTCAGTCATGGACGAATAGAGCTCTTCCCTTCACCCATAAAACTCTCTGATTGGTGCGCCATTAACTCTTCCTTGAAAAGTCACGGAACTCTTTGTTCGCTTGATGGATGTTAAACACGTTGTCCTTGAGATAGTCACTTGTGTCCTAGAACTTGATGTCATCCTTCGTGTCGCTGTAATGGTTGTATGTCTCGACGTGAATACGCAGAGAATCTGTGTCAGTCATAAGTAGTCTCATCCTATCACCATATTTGCTTTTCAGTTTGGTGTAGTAGAATTAATACGTTAATCATTTGGATAGCTTTAGCATAGTAAATCCATCATAGATAGATTCGGTTAGTTTGATCTTTTGTGGGGTTTTTTTCTGACTAGCACTACGTCATCATCTAATATTGTCCTCCTGATAAACGATAGGTCTTTTTGGCACTTGAACAATTTAATTTCATCTTGACATATTTTAATGATATTTGCTTCCCAAACACTTTATTATTCATAAGTTTAAAGAAATCTTTTTCGAATTTATTGGTATATTTTTGTTTCAAACTAGTATTGAGATCTTGGCATGATTTCAGCCATGGTTGCTGTTCAATAAAGATAACTTTTTGCGACTTTTTCAATTTCAAACCTAACTGCAAGTAAAACTTCAAGTTTTTCTAATGTATCACATATTTCTCGATGTTTTTCAAGGTACACACTAGTTTTGGCACACTTGATCTAGTACCCTTGCAATTATTTATCACAAGGCAAAATTATTTATGCATAAGGCATAATTAAATCAAAAAAATAGACTATTTCTGGGTGTCTTTAATTCTCAAGGAGGAAATAAAGATTTCTTGACTTATGTAAGAATTGGAGTATTCTGGCGTGCCTATCATTTTCAAAATGTATTTAAGCATTTCTTGTCTTATACAAAAAAAAATAAAACAAGACAAAAAAAAAAAAAAAAACCGTCAATGGGAAAAACGACTCAAATTATTGTTGGCGGAAATGCTTAATCACTATTTTAAACATATAATTACTATTCCGGAACTATGTCTGCGATCTTTAATATTTACCATACACGGGACCATGTATGTGACAAAAACAGGATATGTATATAATGGACATGGAATGGTAATACAAAATGGCTTCATTTTCACATTGACTTAATATAAGAGAGGTGCGTCACGCATATTTTCGACAGCGCTGTTAAGTTCAATTATGAGTTATTTTCACTTATTTGTCAAGAGTTCTTGGTGGCCTAATCGGTTAGCGGTCATGCTCTTGATCGAGACATTTCACGTTCGAATCACACTCGAGGAAAATTCTATTTTCTTTATCAATTAAGGTGACATCTAGCTCAAGTTGGTCGCATAAAAAATATGAAAGTCAAATCTGGCGGTGTACGGTTGACGTCAATTATGATTACGAGGCACGCATAATTCTTTGAGACGTAATCTGGTTTAAACCACATCGGAGCCTTCTAACAAGTTCGTTTGGCAAGCTAGGGGCTCATCTGGGGATTTAAATTCAAACCATTGTAATTGACACTGACCAAACACGCCACCTGACTGTAAGAAATAAATGTGCAAGAACTTAAGACTAGCAGCGTGCTTATAATCTCTAAGAACTACTGGTAGACAGGCACAGCCCAAGCGGAGATTGTTTCCTTTTACGTGAGAATATATGATATTAGAGAATTACCGCGGAATATATATATTAATCGACGAAAGCTTCACCGATTGATATGTATAGTATTTTCAGAGATTTTATGAGTGTATCTAATGCAGGAATGCCTCTGTCCGAAGAATGCCACATTTCTAACGTCACAGAAAAGATTAAATCATTATTTCGCCTAAATGCGTCTTACCGATTTGTCAAAGAGCCACAAAATATGTTAGGGATTGTGTTGGAAAAAGAACGACGGAAACTCGGTCAAGCATACAATAAAAAGCATGAAAAGTCATTGTATGATATTGTGCAAGAAAATTTTAAGGAACAAATCCACATGGTCGGCAAAGCTGATTACGCGACTTTAATCCAATACCACATTTAAGACTTGGTCGAGCACAGAGGCCAACATGTTACAACATTGATTTATTATTGTTGATTGACATGGCGCGATATCATTATGTGTGGATAAAAGAATTTCCACGAGTGGTATACCGGCACAATAAGTACGAGGGTAGGAAATTTCCATCCAGACGTTGCATACATGTATTTAACACCCGACAGTTGCTCGCGGAGTACGACTTTTACTGTGGTGGAATTAGTTTAAAAAGCCCCAGCGTACAATCATGCCAGAACCTGGCAAAAATAGTTTGAAATTCACCGCAGTATAACGAAAAATGAAAGTCCCTTATATCATCTACGCGGACTTTGAATGCTTAAACATTCCCGTGGAAGCTTCCCTTCCCGACGCAACCTCCGAGGTTCCGTCAAATACGACGCGACAGCGACTAATCCTCCAATAAGCGTCATTCATAACAACATGGAAAAATACATGACGTTTCGGCTGGGCCAGCTGCAGTTCATGGACTCGCTGCAGTTTATTAATACCCCCAACCCGATAAACTAGTTAGCAGCATTGCACCTAACGGCAACGATCGATTTAAGATCACTCGCCAATATGGTGGTGCTGATAATGAAACGTTTAAATTGCTTACTCGCAAAGGGTTTTATCCTTATGAGTATATGTCGTCGTGAGAACAGTTTACTGAAACTCACTTGCCACCCATCGAGGTATTTCATTCATCGCTTTCTCGCGAGAGAATTTCTGGCGATGATTACGCGCACACAACCTATGTTTTGGTCTAAATTTAATTGTAAAAATTAGGAGACTACTACGATTTATATTTACAAACGGATGTATTTTTACTGGCGGATGTGTTTGAAGCATTCCGCGACACAGCCATGCGGGAGTATAAGCTTGACCCCGCACACTATTTCTTATCACGGGGAATGGCTTGGCATACACCTTTATCGAAAACAAAGGTAGAGCTTGAATTACTGACCGATATCGATCAGTGTCTGTTTGTTGAAAGAGGAATCCGTGGCGGGATTTCAATGGCGAGCCACCGGTACGCGTCTACATACGAAACCTCCAGCTGTATTTACGGATGGGGATACATATATGCAAAGTCCACCGGGTGCTCAGATTTCGCCAGCGCTCCTGGATGGCGCCAGTATATACAAATGACTATAAATCTTCGCACGAACGCAACATACTAGTTTGAGAAAGTAACTAATGAACAATGCCGTGGTCGACAAAACGATTGAGAACCTCAGAAAACGGATTCGCGACGGCCTTGTCCGCGACAGCTAGCAAGATAAATTTCGAAGACTCATCGCGGACCCAGCATTTGAGTCACGTAAAATCTCTGATGGTGGGCTCGTTGCCGTACACAGTATAAAATCAAAACTGAAGTTGACAAAACCCATTTATGTTGGCACATCTGTGCTTGATCTTTCAAAGCGTTTAATGTATGAATTCTATTACGACAAGATCAAACCGCGATACGATGACCAAATTAAGATGCTCTACTACACGTAAACACCACCGATGTATATGCGGACATGGCTGAACCAAGTTTAAAAATGCATTTGATACTAGCAAGTATCAGCGAGACCACCCACTGTTTAGCAATGAAAATAAAAAGGTCGTATGGAAATTCAAAGACCAGTGCGCGGGCAAGTCCATCGAGGAATACGTTGGACTGAGCCCCAAAATATACTCGATTGTGGTTGGCGGCTCCAAAAACATCAGGAAAGAAAAAGGAGTTCCCCGGGTTGTGATCGCGAAAGATCTTAAGTATAACATGTATGTTGAGTGCTTACGCGAGCGGCGCGAATTCGCACAGACAGCCAATCTCATCCGGTCACATATACTTCGCATTAGTGTGTATCGTTGCACCAAGGTGAGTTTGTCACCGCTGGACACCAAGCGATGTATTTTCCCTGATGGTGGCAGTACTTACGCGTACGGACAAGCGTTGATGCCAAAATAAATCTTGGCGGTAGTTCCGTATCCAGGGGAATGACTTGCAATTCCTCTCTCACAAATACTCTACTAGGAGGCTTAGCCTCCCATGGTTGAACTGGCGCTAAATGGTAGCGTGTTGGTTGTCCTGGAAAGTCAATGCGGTCTGAG
This sequence comes from Margaritifera margaritifera, assembly GCA_029931535.1. Lineage (NCBI taxonomy): Eukaryota > Metazoa > Mollusca > Bivalvia > Unionida > Margaritiferidae > Margaritifera > Margaritifera margaritifera. The sequence continues at coordinate 4,882,609 of JAQPZY010001660.1, read as the reverse complement.
ATTGTAAATGCATCGACGGACCATACCGGGTCAGTAGCACGAGGTTGTCCACCTGCAAGCTCTCCCGGTGCATACAGATATCTAACGAATTTGTTTCCTAGTGTGGATGACATGTATGGTTGTGAAACTGCTTTTTGGGTGACAGTGACAGTCTACTGAGAAATCGCCTCAGCGGATTTTAACCCAATTGCGCGTGTGGTTTCATTATTCAGCGGAAGAAACAAAAGATCAGCCTGGTGAACTTCGTTGGGGGTCCTCACATCAAACCATCCACAAGAAATCTTCTTTGGCGCGGGTAGATAAATCTGCCACAAAGCTTGTTTGGGCAACCATGATCGAGCGACCCCGTGGGTAACTTTTGCCGCGCTCGCTAACTTTTCAAAGGCTGCTTATTCTTTCCAATACCTGCGCAGACTGTAGTATATCTTATCAATGTTATATTACGGTTTTACCTCTAATGAGAATCTTGGCCTTCATACCTCCTTTGATGATTCATCTGGCAATTCTTTCTCTGAATGTAGAACTAATCGCGTTCACGTCATGGATGAGATCCATATCGGCACGTTGACGCGCACGGATATCACTTGATGATTTATAAGCAATATCGTGTATGTTAAATGCATCATCGACGCGGTTTACATGTTCTTCTCCGGGCATCGGTCAATTGCTGGAATCCAGTCGTATATCCAGCCATGTTCCAGGCCAGCAATAATTGAATCTAGGTCCCGGAGGGAGCAGATATTCTTTTCGACAGGATATTTGCTCCACTGTGTCCCGGGTAGCTTACTTAATGCAGCAGCGATATCAAGGCCGACTTATTTTTTAGATCCTGCACGTCTACAGCCGATAGACCTGAAAGGTCCCACAAACGTGAACTTCTTTGCTCCACACCGGACACAAGTTCCCGAGATTGCGGTACTGTTATTACGTGTTTGAACACGAGTCATATTTTGCGGTACGAATTTTCATGCGGCATCCCACCAAATATGAAGGCATGATTGCGTTATACAACAACTGATACTTAACATGGCATCACGAAAGAGAAAAACAAGATTGTACTGTCTCTACGCAGACAAAGCCAAGGCTACCCAAGCAAGGTGACATGTTTCCAAACTCAGTTCGCACACTAATCATTTTCCGGGCTGGATCAGGGAAAACTCAACAGTTGTTGAATCTGATCATGAGATTATTAACGTGGGATCGTTTGTATGTGATTGCACCATCAGCAGACGATTAGCCGTATTATGCCTTACTCAAAGATTTTACGAGAGCTTCAGTCGCTGTCGAGAAGCAAAGCTTCCACGTCCACCATTGAGTTACTTTCCACGATTGACGACACCCCCGCCATTGACATCATCGATCCGGTAAAGAATAATGTTGTTGTGTATGAAGATGTGATGCTTGAATAGAAAGACAACACCGCGAGACTATTTTCCCGAGGCCGACACAAAAACACAGATGTGATCTGTCTGACGACAACGATACGCGCACGTGCCTAAAGGGATCCGGGATAACTGTAACATGTTGATTATATTCGTGGCGTTGACGCGCATGGTCTCTCAAACATTCATTGAACTTGGTGTGCTGCCGACCACTCGTAGAATGAGTTTCGGAAGATATTTGCAGAGTTCACCCAGGACCCATAGGATTTTCTCACAATCGATTTAGTGGTGGGTCGCGCAAGTATCGCGCGGGTCTTGACGCAAGCGTCTGACAAAACAATGTAAACGATTATAATAAATATAATGTCAAAATCTGCCAGTGATACCATACCAGAGTATGCTGACCGACGCCGCAAAACTGCCGCCAACAGTGTTATAGCCGGCCGCAAACGTGTCAAAGATACGTTACAGTCGTGACAGAGTGCACGGGAAGACGTCACAGACGGCTTTGAACAAACATTTGTACCGCTGACTAAACCAATAAAAAAAATTATAGGAACAGAAGTAGAACCTGCTCCGATCATGAATACTGAGTCGATTGAAACACTTCGCATTTTACGCGAAATCAATGCTACGATGCAGCGTGTCGTTGCAAATACAACCCTCGATGATCACGATCTCGTCTACGAAACCAGAATTTCATGTGGTTTTCTCAACACCAAATACTGCTGGGGAAGGTCGCACACTCGAGATAGCACTGGCGTCGTTGCTCGTTTATTCCAGTTGGCCTAATATCCGATCGCGAATAACTCGTTTACGTTTTGGTCGGACGGGGGTCAAAAAGGTACCTGAAACGTTATTGGACTTCCCACGGGCACATACGACATTGACTCAATCAATGAAGAGATCAGACGAAGGATTTCGTTGGTAACTGGCAAATATTCTAAAATCTATATACACGAACACGAGCATATACCGAGTTGTGCCATCTCGATCGAATCTCCACAGTACGTGGTTGACATTGCACAGGAATCGCTAAGATGAGTTCTCGGTTGGACAGAAGATATTAATGATATTGCAGCAGACGAACGAATCTTATACGCAGAACCTGGAGGATGCAGATACCATATTGCTCAGACAGTGTTAGAATCACTATCACGATGCAGATTAATCTGACTTCTGACGCCATCAGTGGTAGTTACGAAAGGTGAGCTTTCACAAGAGTAGTTTCTCAAGGTTTCATATTGTTTGGGTTCTCCCTGAATTTGCCCCTAGGTACTTTGCTCTCAATTACTCCTGTGTATCTTCCATGCCACAATCCCCGGTTAAAATAGCTTCGTTTTGCTCTTGTGGACCAGAACGGGCACATGTTAGATCTCCGAGGGGAGACACTGACAATACATCATTACATTAGAGATCGACCTGACATTTAAATATAATGACAGTCGTACGTGGACGTGTGATGCCCGTGCGTGTTGTCAACGCGAGAAAACCAGTTTACATGACATTTTACAGAACTGGTCTCGATGATGTTGTTCGGGGATTGTTCACATGATCCCCAAAGGTTTTAGCGGTTTAATCTTCACGCCGATCACTAAACAAGTTGCAATACGAGTCGTTGATAGTATCTAAAAAAGTTGCTGCGGATCGGTTGAAAAATCTGGGATTGCAAGCGGTTCAATTGATTCGAGATCGACTACAACGATTAGTAACTCGAGCACTGGTTACACTTCCATCAGATGCAACAATGCCAGCTCCGGTAGGAAAAATCATAAATGGAGCCGCTCATCAACGTTTAGCCGATTCGGCTATCTCAAATGTAGCAATGGAAAACGGATTACAGTTGTGGGCGGGAAAAAGGTATTAGACGAAACCGATAATGTATAAGTAAAAACGATGGCAAAATTCAAAGATGCACCCACGTGGGACATGAGCGCGCCAGTGATGATAGATCGCAGCAATAAAGATTTTCAGTATTATTCGTACCCGATTAGGCATCTTCTGCCATTAAAAATAGAATTACACCTGCATGACACAGTTAGGTTGTATCTTCCATGCGAGGCTTTCATGTAAATCGAGAGAAAATATATGCAGGCCGACAATAACCCTTATCCCGCCAATGATAAGGTTGGATTTGTTAATAGCGACATCATGGCGTTGTTCGACAGCGCACGTTATTCCATCGATGGAAAGGAAATCAAATGTTGACATTGCCACGACGATTATCGGACTCGCCAGACACAGCCATGATTACCGGAGGTCGGCTGGCCCGTCTATGATGTTTTATAAGAACTCAAACGATTATGTAGATCAGATCCCGTATATCCAGCATCAACATGACCAGGGTGCTTTCCTGAACCCACAGCCCGTTGGTATGCCTTGGCGGTGCCCCTATACAAAGTACAAACCCAAATTTAAACCTTGGCTTTGCAGCGTCGATTACAACTTCATGGAGCTGAATTGTTGTTTTCATGAGCGAGTCCCCTTAGTCATATATTCGGGTTTTGTAGAGATATTCGCAAGGTTATTTTCGGAGCCAAACACACATCCATGTTAACATGTAAAGGTACCACCAACGATGCAATTTGGCATGACGCTGGCGTCGCTGCTGGCCAAGTTATGTTGTCAACATTAACATTGTGGATGCCTGCGTTAATCCTTTCACTGACCACAGAAGCGCTTGTATTGTCGTTTATGCAGTATGGAACCGCGTCAACGCTGTCGTTTCTCGCGCACACCACAAACTTGAAAGCAGACATTACTGTTCAGGGACAGTTTACATGGCAAATAAGTACCCAACATGGTCTCAGCGCGCCAAAACACGTGTTCGTAGAGTTTCAAGTTTCATCTCGGGCTGACGACCAAACCCGTAGTGCGATGATATTTAATAAGGAAGCAGTATCTAAAGTTTCTCTGCGGTTAAACAGTCATCAGGAACCCACCGAAGAAATGTTGCTTAACTTCACAGACAATCAAGTCGCACGTGTATATCACAAATTAGGGTTGTACATACACCGGCAGCAAAGTACTGACACAGATCTGCAAATTTCCCAGTAGGACTTCCGTACGTTGTACCCGATTTATTACTTTTCATTGGAACACCTGGAGTTGTTTAAGCACTCTGTGGTACTTTCATGCACGTGTTACTGATCTGGTCGGTTCCCTCGCGGTCCCTAATTACAAATGCTTTGCTGCGATCCTCTCTGTCCGATCATGAAGTTAAGGTTGGTCTTCGCACCAAAGCAGCTTGCAAAAAAAAGGAGCGCAGTAGGAAAACGATAGCAGGGTCACATTGAAACTTTCTCCGGCAAAGTTAATTGGAATTATTCCCGTGTGGTTGACCCAAACACAACTTGATCAGCTTAATGCGGCCAAAAAAAGAACGCCTCAGTGACATTAAAGTTATCCAAGTTAGAGTTGACACAATTGCAAAAAAAACCAACAAAAAAACAAAAAAAAAAACAAAAAAAAAAACAGTGGAATATTTCCATTTCTCGCCACCATTGAAGCGTTGTTGGCGGCTGCGGCTCCCGCGGTTGCAAAGGTGTCTACGGTAGGGGCCGTCGGAACTGTATCTGGGATGGCTTTGAAAAAGGCGGTTGGAGGTCTCATAGCGTCTCGTAGACGAATAAAAAAAGGAATAGGCCTTCGATTACCCGGTACGACTCGCAAAATACCTTCAGGCAAAGGTTTTCGACTACCCGGTACGACTCGCAAAAGGCCGCGCGTCCATTAACCAATGTTGACTTACTCGCGATGACAAAGTCAGTCAAGCATTTCCGATGTATCTCTATGCATAATGAACTTGCGTCAATGATCCGGCATTGTTAACCTGGATTCGTTAACAGGAGCTGGGACTCATTGAGTCGCATACGTGGTAACGCCTCAACATCTTTTGTATTTTGATTCATACGGGCTTGCAGCGCCACTTGAAGTTGTTGATTATTAACATGGTGGTTTTGCCACTCGACGAATCGCTTACCGTATTCGACGCTGCCGTTACAAACTCGACTGGACTCCCCCCCCCCCCCCATATGTGGACATCTTGTTGTTGATGCACTGCATGCACTCGAGCGTTCACCAACCCCACGCGCACTTGTTGATTTTACATTGTCACTTAGAATCTACACTTAAGAGTATACGAAATGCCTATTGAAATTTACGGACGCAAAGCCGTAGCACCAGTTGATCTGAGAAGGTTTGCCACCAAAGCGGATTTTATCGAGTTTACCAGCCGGGTTGTTGTTAACGTCGACCCGGACGAGCTTGTGATTTTCCAAGAGGGAAACTGGAAAACTTAAAACACCCAATGTAGACATTCAGGATGTTGTTATAAAGTTATAAAACATGGCCGAAATCATTGAGATCCTGCCCGGGAATCAGAGACTCTGGCATATCGGTGGCCTTTATCGAAGGCTACATTGATGTTTCCGAGGCTGCGGCGAAACAATACGTGGATGCAACGATGGCAGAGGTGCCCTCACTACCATGCGTAGTAACTTCATAGAGCATGATTACAGGAATATTAACCAGTGAAGGAGAGGAGAAAAATAAAAACAGATAAGGACCGCGTAACAAGCGGTCGACTTATTTTAATTTGTATCGGGGATGGCTTTGATAAACCTAAACCTCACATCTTAAATGTGCACAAGTCTGGATCGTATTTATTCATCTTAAGAGTATTTCATCGCGGGTGGGGTGGAATAACAATATTGATAAATGACCATAAGCGTGATAGACCATCTGTGCTCCATACCCCCAGAGAAGACAGTGTTAAAACATCTTTAATACATGCGATATCAATGTCGTTGGTCGCCGGAGATGAAATTCAGTTTGAAGGATTCGGACATCTATTCGTACGTGCATTTAACCATCCTTGGCGTTTGTGTTTAAAAAAAACAACGTACATATACGTGATGAATTCTGAACAGCCACACGACGCTGTTGCGGAATTTGCAGATGAGGTGTTGGATCGGCTGTCAGGGTATGCTAACATCGATGGTGATTTTGTGCCTCTTGTCGACGAATATCTGCTTCAAGGTTGCATTAACCAGCCCTCGTATACACTGAAATATAATCTTGCTAAGGGTCAAATAGAAATCGATCATTAGGACCAACCTGGTGTGGCAATACCAACTCGAAGCCAGCTTGGAATCAATGCATTAGCACGCAAAAACACCCGGTCGCAGACAATACCGCCTGGAGTTAAAACATCTAGGGATTGTTTCTATAACGATGAAGTGGAATTCACCGACAAATCCACGCCGGTTACATTCCCCGTCGATTATGTTAAACCAAAATTAACTCACCTAAGAAGAGAAAAAAACTCGACTGTTATTAAAAAATGATGCACTTGTCCGTGTAACAGTTCTTGAACGAAGACGAAAACAACCGTTCCCGACACAAATTAAGGGTGTAATCAATATGGTTCTAAGTGAACGTGGTGCCATACTCCCAGAATGCACAATTACCGGAGACTTAAATATTCTCCAGGAAGATATTTTCTATGATTGTTTGTGAGTTGTATCAGTAAAAAAGGGTAACAGGTTAGAAGTGAAGTGCGTGTGCGTGTTCCACCCGAACAAGGCCAGCTTGTTGAGCAATTATAACACGCGATCACGTTATTAATAGAAGAGCTGTGATGGACCCTCAAAGTTGCTGACGTGAAAAAATAATCGAAGCGGAACAACAGCTGCGAGATGAAATTGCCAAGAAAACCGTTTTACTTGCAAACTACAAACGTGTATGTGTGGTCGTTGATACTACTTGTGGACTCGCCGTGGCAACAACCGTTGGCCTTGGTGTTGGAATCGTGTCATAAGTACACCAATCGGAATTGTTGTCGGAGCTGTATCAGTAGCAACCGGGGTCTCGGGCGGTGCTGGGAAAATAATAGCTGTTTATGCGGAACTTCTCGCGGCGGCGCAAAGTAGTCTCAATACAATCAGCTAACTATACTCAGTGGCCATCGAAAATAAAACAATTAGAATGACAGAGTTTTAACTGGTGCTGGTTGAAATGGAAACCACCGACGTCTCCAAGCAAATGTACGGAACCGGGGCGTTAGCGACCCAAAACAGGCAGTGGATTTACAGACATTAAAAGTCGAGTAAACACTTGCTTGTATAATTGATCTGCGCCGTGTATTGATCTGCCTACAGAGGCGCCTCGTGGTAACTTCACTTGTGGGGTCTCGCCGCGGAACACACACACGCGTGTGCAAGTAGTGTGATAATAGCGATTTGTTTGGTTACTGATCTGGGTCAAAGCCTTCTATACCCACGACTTTCCCCTCGCAGGAGCACCTCGTGAAAGTTTCTCTTGGATACGCACGCGGATTACAATTGCGGGATAGCGTGCGCACTCGCGTGTGTTTCGGGGGCAAAGTCATGCGGTGTAGAAGGCTTTGACCTAGATCAGTAACCGAAATCTCAAATTGCTATTATCACACTACTCAGTTTTATGTTAAATGCTCATAAAGGTGTGTTTCTCTAGTTCTATATATTCATGCATTTATCCTTGTCTATATTTGTCCTGCTCGTGAATTATTTATACCAAACTGCTAAATTAACCATACTGCTTTATTACGTGTATTCATTTGGAAGACTTATTGTACCATTCTTTTTGCTTTTATCCCATCCAGCATTTGTCTGCATACCGTAACTCATAAAAGAGATATAATTTACCATGTGTATATAATGCCAAGAACAAGACACCTTTATTCACATATTGCATACCAACATTCAAAAAACAAATATATATTGAAAATAATGTTTAATCAAACGTAAATTTATTCAAGATTATCAATTGTTACAATGCTTCGTCAAGTTATGAGAAAAGCAATTCTTGCCCATCAGTCGATAAGAATAATCTTTCCTTTTCTGTACTAACCTGTTCCGCACGTAAAGTTAATCACATCGGCTTATTCTGCCAATAATACAAGGGAAGTCAAAACAGTGTTATGTCAGTTCGTTACGTCAGGTTGGCATGTACAATGGGGAGAAATTGTTCGTGTGCACAGTAGTCGCAAAATACATTAAAAAAATAACAATCTACGTTGATCGTACGTGTATATAATTAGCTGAAAGAATCCATAGTTCTGTATTTACGCGAACAAAATGAACAAACGTGCATAGGCAGAGATCAATGCTATCCTCAACGCGTACATGTTAAAGGCACTGTGGAATAACAAGGTATGGATTGAATGGTAGTGGTGTCTACTATATCGAACTGCGTTGATTTGGGTATTGTATTTCCTCGTCCATTGTTCGTAACCTATACACAAGAAGACAAAGCTACTACCGGACATTGGGGTTTGACAGCATACTGTCTGGACCCGCCTTTCACCTGTTGGAATGCGAGTATATATGTACATCATGTGTAACTGCGACTCGGCGTGACGGGCCCGTGTGAGTCAGGTAAGCGCCCTGGCCTTCACACCTTGCTCAGGCGGGGCGCATTTCACAGTCATTCCAAAACCGGATAGCAGAATATAATTCACATTTCAGTGTTAAACAGGAACACCGAGTATATAGAGAACTGTAGGAGGAACGGTTTTAGTGTCTAAGGTAAGTAAGACAGTGTACGCAACTCCATAGCAATTCTAATTCACTTGAATATATAGAGGATACAATTTTCATATATAAGAGTCCTTGACACAAAAAGACACACACAGTCTCTTTCTTTCTCATCAAGTATGTATCGCCTTTACCTTCACTTGTAATGTGAAAATAATACTCTGCATTATGTTTTTGTTATTTCTCAAAATGAGTTATACCCCCCCCCCCTCCCCGGCCTTCGTCAAAGTCCTATGCTAGCTAAAAAAATTGAGGCATATATGAAGTTCGCATGAAGAATAGAGTATTTAGTCCCCACCCTACTTCATATTCTCCTCTATTTCCCTCCCCATATCTGATGATCCCCATTAGATATTTCATTAGTGATGGGGGTCCAGGATTTTCTCGGGAAGCGGGTGAACTTTTATACTAATTAATATATAGGAACATTTCGCCAGATAGGGATTTTTTTAAAGACTGGCAGTAAATCAATATATTTGTGTTAAGAATTAATTTTTAGGCACACGATTGGATCCAAATCTTTGATTTTCAGTAGACAAATATGTCCATAATGAGCAATCTCGATTTGATTACTTCAGATTTGGTGTCTGTGAGCAAACTCCGTGTGGCAAGATTACTAAACTAAACACACGTGTAATCAATAATCCAAAAGGTTTTTGAAAAACATTAGATGACACATATTTAGATAATCTTACAAAGGATCAGAATGGTGAGACTAAAGTTTTCTCTTCTGAGGAGTTGCTGAACTCCTTTAAAAATCTTATGAATAAAACTCTATGCGACATGCTGATTCATCTCTTGAGGTTAACAGTGCACTGGCTAATATTGTTAAAGATTTGTGTATTTCTGAAAAATGTATTTTCTGCAACTTATTACCTCAAAACAACAACAACAACAAGAAAACAACCACAAAAAGAAACAAAGCTTTCAGTTTTGATTATATCAGCAATAAAATGAGTGTCATCTTTGTCTTGTATGATTCCATGTTAATCAAAATTATTAATTCAATCCTCAAATCTGGAAATTTCCCCTCCATTTGGAAAATAAGGTCTCTAAAACCAGTATTGAAAGGGGAAAGAGCAGATAATCCCTCACATTTCAGAGGAATGGCAATTTCTTGTCGTGTAAGCTAACTAGTTTGTAATTTTTAGATGCAACGCTTTATTATTATTTAAAAGACTAAAGTATCATAACCCGTAATCAAATTGGTTTTAGACGTAAATGTAGAACATTTCATTGTATATTTGTAGTACTTGTATTGTTAAGAAAAAATACTTGCGTCAAGAAAAGTATACATATGTTTGCCTTGTTGACCTAAAAAAAAAAGGCATGCGATACTGTAAGTCCATGGGTAAAATTGTTTTGAAAATCCAGGGTTGTCACTGGGCAACCTATTTGTCCAGTAAATTATTGCGGTTGCCAATAAAATTGCAGTAATCAAAATTATTCAACAACTTTTGTTGTAGACAATTTTTCAAATAGCATGGTTGCGCACTGCAGAACCAGACTGCAAAATCTGGTTAATAGCACAATAATGCGGTTGTCCAGATTAGAACTTCCCTAACGCAATTCCATTAAAAATGATTAATCAACAGTAAATCAGATTCTGCTGCAAATGCCCAATCAAATTATTGACTTCATTTCTCGATAAAAGATGCCAAAACTGTACGACTTAATCAACGTCAGGAGTTTAATATTTGTGACATATCAGTATATACTCTTGGAGCACAAAGGAACTCTAACAGCAATATAAAAGAACCAGTTTCAAAGAACTAAATAGATATCATTCCGGCTGTATATAAATTAAAATTTGTCGTGTATATATAACAGTTTGAAAACATTATTGTCAAATCTTCCTTTCTTTATGGATTGAGTCAGTATTATTTATAAGTTTATAATTACTGTTAGTTTCAAATATTTACAAGCTTTTTCTTGATATTAATATAAGTCTTATGCCAAGTAAATGTTTTCGGTCTTCGCAATACATTTTTATTTTGTTTGTTTTTACTAAAAAAAACAAAAAAAAAACATTAAATACACGAGTCGACATTATTTCATCTTGCGTATTTTCCCCCACTCAGACTGCATATGAATGTATCATGCAAGTTACCGAATATATTTGTGTAGGTTAAATTATGACATCCCCCCCCCCCACACACACAAAAGTAATAAGTAGCATAGTGTAAATAGAGGGATTGAAAACAACTGCAATATCAACATGAGGTTATGTAAGAATGGTGGCTTAAGATTTTGTTTCTGGTGTCTCCTTTTTGTGGAGTTGTTGTTTTGTAATACCCAAATCAGTGCCAGAAAATAAACATGCCTATTACAGATTCGAATAGAACAGTACTTTATTGATATGACGTATGCAAAAAGCACATAGTCAATACATACATAATTCATATACAATACACTGTTGCATAAATGAATGAATAAATAAATAAATATAATGGCGATAGAAACCTGTGTAAACATAAATCCTGTGTGTATGTGTGTGTGTGTGTGTGTGTGTGAGAGAGAGAGAGAGAGAGAGAGAGAGAGAGAGAGAGAGAGAGAGAGAGAGAGAGAGAGAGAATAATCTACGTTGGAATGCATTACATACATATTTATCCAGGTGTTTTACAGTTGTTAAAACTTCATTTTTAAGTAATTGTAGTAGTTTACACATTCGGCCTTAGCCAGCCCTGAATCGAGAGGGGACAGCAGGAAAAAGGATTATAACACATGATTGACGCTGCCAGGTAGGTATCAGATCTTTAGCAAACATTAACACCTGGCATAAATGACAACTTGCAGACCCGTAGGTTGCCCGTACAAATATATTTTTTTTTAATCAGGGCAATCAGACTCATTATAAGCCATATCCCTCAAAGTTTAGTTGCCCGACCGGGTTTGTGACTGATGCATTTGGTTGCCTGAAGCTAAAATTTAGCTGTCTCGGGCTGCAAGGCAGTCGATTTTTTCTACATCCCGCTTAGTCGTAGAGGCATTTTCGACAAATTTTGCAAGTACAGTATTGGTAGACAGTTTTTAAAAGTCCTCATAAACATGTATGAAGAAGTAAACTTTTGTATTAAACTCCAAGATGAAATAACTGATACCTTCCCCACAAATTTAAAAGTTAAGCAAGGATGCGTTTTAAGCCCAAAACTCTTCAATGTGTATTTTGTGTATTATTAAATTGCCAAATATTTTCCATGAGTCATGTTATCACCTAAATAATAGTAGACCTGAATTAAGCTGTCTTATGTACGCAGACGATATTGTGTTACTTTCAGCTAATCACAGTGGTTTGCCCCGAAACACATAAATTGGAAAACAATACACGTAGATGGAACTTAACATGAAAACTAAAGAAACAATTTTTTTTAATTATATAGTTAAGTGTGAAATATAGAAAATTGTTGCCGAAATAATTTTCATATTTTTTCATTCCAATATTTTCCATGTGATAAACATATCCTGATATTTTCACATTTGGAAATATAAGATTTCCCATCATGCCATGCGACGCTTGATTGTGTATGCCTATAGAAGTTATACATGCAGCAACAAAAACAAGCACTTTGTGAGCTAGAACAAATAAATAGAAACTGCATTACACTTCAGAGATGGAAATTAAGTTTTGCTGAAGAAATTTGACTCGACGCCATTCGCGTCTCTATGAAGTTTTTTCCCCTTACTTCCTAGACAACAATAATAAATCCGCTGCGATGCATAGCTGAATCAGACTTCCATTGTGGTCAGATATGATCAAATAGTTTACAAAATGACACAAACGTAATTTACTGTGACATATTAGGTCATCCCAATCCTACCACTCTCTTACGTCACTGATATTTATATGATCAGCCTATGAAAGTGAGGTGAATTTACAAAAATGAGGGGTGGGTGGGTCAGTGGTGAAGAGTTAGTTTAATCTTCTAAGCTTCGATTATGGAGCAAGTTTGGTATATAATGAAAAGAAAATGTTCTTTTCCTGCGTAAATACCGGATATATTTCATCTTGTTGTACCAAAACGATATATTTTAACTCGTGGCTTCGCCACATGTTAGAATATCACGTTTTTTGTACAACACGATGAAATATATCCAGTATTAACGTTGAAAAAGAAAATATCCTCTGTGTATTCAACATAGCTTGAAGAAAACTTTATAAATTCAAGTTCATACTTAATGACAGATATATTGTAATATGCAAAGGATACACGTATTTCGGTATTACCATTGAAAGCAACAGTAAATTAGAATATGGTAGCCTAACCAACAATGGCTTAAAAGTTGTATTTGCTAATGAACAGAAAACTCCCTTCTTGGAGCCTAATGCATAAGTCGGTATTAGTTTATTTGATACTTTGATTAAACCCGTTATTACAAATGGTTGTGAAATTTGGGGGACTATTGCCCTTAGACTGAGCGATTTATACCTATTAGACGCCCTTGAAAATTACTGTGATAAAAATACTTACAGAAAAGTCACCATTCAATATTTAAAACAGATGGTTGTGGAAAATCTCACCAAATTTAGGACCATCTCGCAGTCTCACTCGCTGAGTTCAGTTTCTCACAAAATAGTGAATTTATATTCTTCTGATGTATTTAAAATACATATTTGTTACATGGATTGACTTGTGATTGCCAGATCCAAAAGACCTTGCTCCGTATTTTACAAACCTTTTGAGCACAAAGTTCAAGCTCTAAACCCCAAAATCAGATATAATACTTAGCGTGCACTAATGTCATCAAATGTGACAGTCTAGTAGAGGGACCCAAGTTAAAATAAAAATCTGAAATTTCTGTGATTTCTAGCTTTATTCTAATTAATGGTATAGAGTCTGTCAAAGGTTTCAGACTTTGAGCGCTAGTTTCTTGCTCAAAAAACATTTTTTTTTATATATCACAGGTATGTAAGAATGACAGGAAAAGTTAAAAAAAATAGCTTGAGTTTCTTCGATTCTGTCAAAGGAAAGCTGTTATAACCCACTAGATTTTTACTTGGAGTTGAGTCTACATGTACTCACAGTCAGAACAGATTTTCCCTAACAGATCCAAATCTGCCATATCTTAACTTCTTTGTTCTGACAATGAAATGTCAGATACGACAGGCCCGTGCATATTATCGTCCTTTGTATCAGCTATAAATGTATAGACCTTACTAGTAAGCGGTATTCAATTACTGAAATAATTTCATAACAGTGGACTTGTTTTGCTTGGATGGTTCCACATTCCGCATTCAATTAGGCAAAGTATATGCGATAACATTAAAGTGCGCTATTATAAGGTACAAAGAAATTTTATGACATTACAGGATCAAAACACGCTTATCATTTCGTGGAGGGCTGGCTAAGGCGATGAAGATAAAATTAAGGGTTCGTGCTCCGGAATATGAAAGCATTTAAAACATTTAAAAACATGCTGATTATTGTACTCTCTGTCTCTGTCTCTCTCTCTCGGTTGATGTCATACCCAGTGTGTTAGGATGTTTCCTCATTTGTGAGAAGTTCTGACCGGGTGGAGTTGTTAACATTATTGTGTTGTGATTAGTTTCCGCTTAACACAACGGCCGCCTAGTATCCGAATTGAAGAAGTGGTAGGCTTGTCTATTTATCTTCAGATACTCCCTAATGCCCTTCTAAGCCCATATATATATATACTATATATATATATACTATATATATATATATATATATATATATATATATATATATATATATATATATATATATAATGTCCAGTAGGCATAATGAATATTACATCTGGAGTGCTAGTCTCAAGGTCAAGGTGAAAGTTTTCACTTGTACATTTCTTTCATTATAACTCTAGGATGTTGATACTTCGTACAACTATGTATCGCTAGTTGAAGGTGTGTTAGGTATTAAACTGAAGATCGTATCTTCAAGGTGTGTTAGGTATTAAACTGAAGATCGTATCTTCAAGGTGTGTTAGGTATTAAACTCAAGATCGTATTTTCAAGGTGTGTTAGGTATTAAACTCAAGATCGTATCTTCAAGGTGTGTTAGGTATTAAACTCAAGATCGTATCTTCAAGGTTAAGATTTCAGGCCTTCTGTTTTTAACCTCCTTTAATTAACACAGCCTTTATCGTTTTATCCTTTTTGATGTATGTCGAGAAGTTGCACTCAACATCTGTATACACACACCATTGTGAAAGTCAGGGATTGCCGTCAAGAGATCGTTCCTACAGAAATGAGCCAACTTGTTGCCAACACACACACACACACACACACACACACACACACACACACACACACACACACACACAGAGCCGTCCATTCCTTGAAGAATGAAAAACGAATTTCCTGTACTCCAGATCTCAAATTTTCAGACTTGGCCCAGCACGTTTTAATATTTAAATGTGCACCTGGTACTTATCTCCGTTTTAAACCATACATAACCTATTTACACCATTGAAAAGTACACTTACTATGATCATTGCTTTAACAAAGGTATTTGTTTTGCTTTTTTATTTTTTTTTATTCACAATCAGAATTCTGAAGCATTTTGAAATTTAAATACCAGTGCCTTATTACTCCAAAGCATATTGAAAATTCTCTCTCACTCTTAACATATTTACACCGAACATTATTTAAAAAAGGAAGTGTTTGAGTAAACTAATTATTTATAAAGATAGAAAACGGAAAGGTAAAAATGTTCGCACCAATTCGACTTCCACCCAAAAAACTACCGTTTGCGAAAATGCCATCACAGCAGCTGTACAAGAATCAATCGATATTTCTTATTTCCATTTAATATGATTCGACTGTTTTCGAGTGTTTTCACCCCGTTTCCGATATGTAATGGGTGTTTGTATCAGAAATGCCACACTTTATTAATGGACAGAATCGGCCAGGTGTAGATCATAGTTTGTTGATCTTGGGTTGGACAGAACTTCACGTTACCATAGTTAAATCTTAGCGTAATTAATGTGTTCGACAACTGTTTTTTTTTTAAAGTCGGCGTAACACAATTTTAATGTTGGCTCTGCGAACCTCATTGATGTTGCAACGGGGAGGAAACTTCGATGAACTGGATGTCGCCAAGATGTCTCTTGAACGCAGGCTGTTCATATAGTCTGCAATCAGTTCCGATGGGAAGCTGTCTGCCTTTCATGCATATGCAATAACATGATACAAGTCGAAAAACACTTGGTTTAGCTTGCAAAATCAACTTCAACATGTATGCACATCTCCAAGCTATCTCTGTAGTCATCTTACGAAAATTTGTAACTGAGATCGTGACTTGTGTGTGTGTGTGTGTGTGTGTGTGTGTGTGTGTGTGTGTACTAATTGAGACATAATGGTGTATTAAGGAACCGATCATTTAATTTTCGGGGGAGAGGGGTGGAGATTTTGAGAAAAACAAATTCCGCCCCCAAAATAATTTGATCAAAATATTCTCGCTCTGCTTTGAAGAGAAAATCCCCCCAACTAATTATATCCATTATATTAGTTGAAAAAAATACATTATCTTGTGGTAAAAGACAATATACATTCTGGTTGGAAAGAAAATATCCACCCCCTCAAAAATTAAATGGTCTGTCCATAAGTTAAAGGAAATAAATTCGAATTGCATGTTGTGCACTTCTTTCATTCTGTAAATGTTGTCCACCACATAACGAATTCTTTCATTGCTGTTAATTTTCAGTGTCTCCTAGTCTGCTCAAACATTCCATTCCAAAACTGCCATTTTACGACATTGTTCCATGTATTTAGTTGTCCCTTGCAATGTATATCAATGCTGGTTTGCATATTAACACGTTTTTAACACACACACACACATTTATATATATATATATATATATATATATATATATATATATATATATATATATATATATATATATATATAATAAGACGGATGATAGTAGCATGGCAGCCATTCCCTTTGGCACCTTAATTCTTTTACCTGATCAGGTAAATGAGGCAAATTGAAGGTGAGTGAGTGACTTTGGCAGGTAGGGGACTGAGGGTAATGGATGGTAGGTAAGGTTTGCATATTAGATAGAAAGCATGTTATTTTTTAATAGATATATTGCCGTAAGGAAGATATCAATTCTAGATGATATCTATTGTCATCCTGCTGTAGTGTGAGAGCATGTTGTCCTCGCACATCAATCATCCCTCATTCCCTCGTGACAACTGACAGAGTCTTCTTATAAAAAGACAGTGTGAGCTAAAGTTATTTGCCTGAGGCAATGCTAATGCAAAATGCAACTATTCCATCAAAACAGACTAAAATTAGACACAATGTCTAATTGAAACAATATGCGGACTCGGGAGAATTGTAGGAGTGTGGAAAAGGTATGGTATTATTATCTAGAAGCGTTATGAAATGACTCTTCTTTCAGGATATTCGTTATTTTTTTCTCTCTGTGTATTACGCGAACACCTTTTGACGACATTCTTAACTTAAAAATGAAAAACGCGTGCACGTAGACAGATGTATACTTTACTCATCAAAGCAAACAAAGCTATACTAATGATATGGGGGAGGTTTCAGCTAATCAAAACACGCTCGAGGCTTTTCGCCAATGATCAGAAAACACATTGGAAATACTGCCGTAGTCGCCATTGCAAATACATTTAGTTTGTTTATTATGGCGACTTATCGATTGAGATGACTTTAAAAAGGCCAAAACATTCAAAAGTTTCTTTTTTCAAGCATCCCTGAGGTAAAAAAAAAACAAGAGCAGGCGTTTCTGCTATAAAGTGGCTGATTTCAACTTGTGGTGGAAATGGCGTTGCGCGAGAAACGAAAGCGCGACCTGGGAATTGGATTTTGGTAAACCATAAGGTGCTCCGATTGTGTTTCAGCTTGTATGGCAGCTTTGTTTAGCATGACTTCCTTGTCAATATGAATATTTGACATTTATACTTGCTGTAATGTGTGTTTGTACTCCCGTACTCTGTAGGAAAAGCGATAACATCTTGCCAGATTATGATCAAAAATAGAGACGTTTTGTAGCTGAAACTCGACTCGAAATGTGTATTACATTTTAAAGCCTCATTCCCAACCAAAACTAATTTTAGCTAATATGACGCGTGCTCTTTGTCTTATCAACAAAATTCCACAGAGATCTGCCAGTTCAGCAACTGTATTTTTCAGGAAAGCCTATTATTGCGATATTATTGATTACACGTAGTAACCAAAGGTGACTGACGCACGCTTAATGTTGAAAAAAAGCAATAGCCTGAAGAAAAAAAAAAATCATACCGACTGACAAAAGTTCCTCATATTACTGCTATGACCGCTTCTGACACTGGACCCTGTCTATCCTGCTATAAAAGACACAAGGTTAGTAACTAAGAAACTCCGACGTAAATGGCCGAATGGCCGCACACGTCGTTAATTTAACAACCAACCACCAACTAAGAAACTCGACATAAATGGCCGAATGGCCGCACATGTCGTTAATCAAACGAACGAACGAACTAAGAAACACTCAATTACACACCTGACCCTCGGTCTCTGCCTGCTATTCCAGTCCACGAAGGCACCCAGCCATAAATATATGACTCATTTTACTCTTGATATATATTTCTATTCATTAAGCCATCGTTTACATTTCTGCGCTGGACCAAACTGAACTTACAGGCCCCAAAAAGTATGAACTGCGCGAACTTTTGTCTGGTCCGTAAAAGTTACGTTCAACTACGGAATGCCGGTACTTACAGAGATATGCGACTCGACGAAACATTCCTTCCCCAATTTGAAAACAGAGGTATATGCAAAGGTTAGTTTCTACTTACCATTCATTCGAATAAAGTCTCGTAATCCTATTGCAAGAAAGAATTATATATGTGTTTGCAAAAGTCCACTCACTTGTAATTCCATGAATACAAAATGCACAACCTCCTGAGACAAGAGCTCCTTTACGGGACACACAAGTCAGCGGCAAAAGATGATTGGCTCAACGGTTACTATATAAAATAAAAATGATTGCAATAATACCATTTTGATTTTTTTAAAAATATGGTAAATAATGAGTCTACTAAATTTGTTTATTTAATTGCTGAAATCTTCACCGAGATCTTCACGAATTTCTTATTCCGATAAACATGGCAGCTTGCTGCAGACAAAAGAGCTACCCTTTTTTGGTTGTACAGTAAGTGAATATACCCGTTCCACCAAGGTCTCTGGCAGACAATATCTGCCCATTTTACTTGGATGATTTACAATTACTACAATGTAGCCTATCAAAATCCGCCATTTAAAAAAAAAAAAATACCGAGGCAAAATCTGCACATAAATCACACACGCACACAACATGTTATGTGTTCGTTCTATTTATGTATGATTTGTAATATTTGCACGAGAGACGCAGACTTTAACTTCCAAGCACTATATAAATTCAAATGTAAATCTGTCGGCATACTACCAATATGGCTGCCGATGACGTAACGTGGGTTAGGTCTAATGGAATTGCATTCTCGTAGATTATTCTGGACAACGCGTATGTACATGTACAAACACTCTGCCAACATCTTGGTACTAATTGAGCTTCCAGATGATAAGTTTTATATGAAAAGTTTATTTATGCTCGTCAAACTTCAAAACCATTTCAAATATAGATCTTTTGAAAAATCATATGACTCCAAAAAATTAAACCTTAATATGGGGCAGGGCTTAAACGTTCCTACATGGGTGTCTGGATTTTCGACACAGATTGCCGCTGCTTATGATTTTTGCCCCCACCGTGATTCCAAAGGGGCGAATTTTTGAACATGGATACAAATGTTTATCAGCAGTAGACCTAGATAAGTTCTACTCAAATCTTACACTCAGTGCTGGATTACCCAACAGGCAGACCAAGCACGTGCTTAGGGCACCAGCAAAGCAGGGGGAAAAAAAATGAAAAAAAAAAGAAGAGAAATTACGGTTTAGTATTGTTTTTATTTGGAATTACATATGGGGGGGGGGGGGGCACCGTAATCTTTTAAGTGCTTAGGGCCTCTAAAGGTCTTAATCCGTCCCTGCATACACTGTTCTTTTTCACTAGCATTCTTTAACCTTCCACGTGTTCACTAGCATTCTTTAGCGGGGGGGGGGGGGGGGGGATATACTAAGGAGGGTACAAGTACCCATAATTTCCGGTGTCAGGTTATGACAAGCAATTCACAAGATGTGGTTTTGTGCTGTGCTTGATCTGACGGGCGAATAGAATACAAAACGTTACTAGTTGCAACTTATTGCTTAGTATATTTACATGTAGTGCTTAACTATAATCAGAATAGCTTCCAACCCTGGTCATATGCAAATTGTAGATTTTACTTTGTCCTAAAATTTAAATGTGAACCAGAAAAAAATTCTCAAAAGTGAGGTAATAATTTTTACATGATTATGTTTGGCCTCAGAAGCAGTAAAATCGCATTTGCTTTGGATTGGGGTTACACACACACACACACACACACACACACACACACACACACACACACACACACACACACACACACACACACACAGAGTCAGTAATATATCTAAATTTGTATTCCAAGCCCAGGTTTAGAGGCTTTCCGTTTCCTAATTTTTTTCCAGTAGTGGACTTAGAATTTGTCCTATCCCTGATAGAGTTAATAATTCTAGAACTGGACGTCTGCTTCGTTGATTGCAATTATAACGAGAACTGTAGTTATATTAACACAGTTTAAAGTTCCAGCATGGATAGTTGATTATCCAATCGCGACAAACATTTAAAAAATAACAACACTATTTTGTACTTTATATTGATTTTAATAAGGCTTTGATAAAGCGTGGAGAGTTGGTTTGTTGTCTGAATTAAAAGCTACTGGATAATATAATATACACTTTGTATCAAAACATTAAATCGCGTTGTTTTGGTAACAGTAACCATCTGGCTTTTTGTCATGTGATGTTGGTGTTCAACAATGAGAACATCTGTTGTGATTGTAAATAAGTTGGAATATTATACGAATATCAATGGATGTAGAGGTATTACATAATACAATTTATACCTATTTCAATGTTCTATTGTTACTTTATGCCGGTGACACTACGCTTGTGGCTAATAACTAAAAGAATATGCATCATATCATCAATTGAGTGTTGTTTGGTGCTTTTTTATTACTGTAAAACAGAGAATCTGACAGCTACTGTTGAGAATACAAAAGTTGTAGTTTTCAGTAAAAGTAAGAGGAAGTTGTGTTCTTTAAAATTTGATAGAACAGTATTGAGGTGGTGAAAGAAAGGCCAAAAAAGTTGCGACTTCTAAACTTTTCGAAAAGCACTTCCGTTAGACATACAGTAATGTAAAGTTTGGTAAATTCAGCGCGTTATTTTGTGTTTATTGTTTGTCTTGTTTGTTTCTGTTTTGTAATAGCCTTTGACAAAAACTGGGTCAGAGTTGAAATTGTTTAGGCTAGTTAAAAGTAGTTGTACACTGTACGGCGTCAGGATTTTTTTATTTTTATTTTGCATATAAAAACATACATACATACATACATACATACATACATACATACATACATACATACATACATACATACATACATACATACATACGGTGTATGACATTAATTTTGTGTGACTTAAGAAAACGAAGAAAGGTAAAAAAAAAATAACAGTATGCATCATGTTACATCACTTATGACAATTTTATTGCAGTCATAATAACATCTAAAAGTGGACCCGCCCTGTTTATTGTATGCGTTAGAAAGTCGCATAAAACTCTAACATGTAAAAGTGGACCCGCCCTGTTTATTGTATGCGTTAGAAAGTCGCATAAAACTCTAACTTGTAAAAGTGGACCCACCCTGTTTATTGTATGCATTAGAAAGTCGCATAAAACGCTAACTTGTAAAAGTGAACCAGCCCTGTTTATTATAAGCGTTAGAAAGTCGCATAAAGCGATAACATGTAACAGTAGAACAGTGGACAGCCCTGTTTACTGAATGCTTTAGAAAGTCGCATAAAGCGAATCTACTTCCCAAAGTTAATTGAAAAAAGTTACATGATGTACTTGTTTTTGCCTATTCTCATCCGTGTGACAGTTCACTATCAGTTGTTTTTGTTTTTTGAAAGTAGTCTTATAATGGTTTTCTTTTTGTTTGTGAAAAAGATGTAAATTTAAAAGGAAGCAGTGGAATCCTGGAATAATGATATGGATTGAAAATGACAGGTTTTGGCGCTGTGACTTGAGATTTGCTTATTACGTTCTGTTAATAATTGATATTTTATTGTTTTCTGACTACTTACAAATGTTTTACGGTTTCTATTTTATTGTTTTCTGACTACTTACAAATGTTTTACGGTTTCTATTTTATTGTTTTCTGACTACTTACAAATGTCTTACGGTTTCTATTTTATTGTTTTCTGACTACTTACAAATGTCTTACGGTTTCTATTTTATTGTTTTCTGACTACTTACAAATGTCTTACGGTTTCTATTTTATTGTTTTCTGACTACTTACAAATGTTTTACAGTGTCTATTTTATTGTTTTCTGACTACTTACAAATGTCTTACGGTTCTATTTTATTGTTTTCTGACTACTTACAAATGTCTTACGGTTTCTATTTTATTGTTTTCTGACTACTTACAAATGTCTTACGGTTTCTAGCTAACAGTCGTAGCAACAGTCGCATTAGAAATAGATGTTGTGACATCATTAATTTCCATCCGGGTATCTCCATCTGGCATAAGTCATTCTACCAGTAATAAAAACACTACTAATATATGCAGTCACATGTCTTTCCGGGGGAAAACGTTACCACATTCTGCACGATGATCTGTGTAATTGATCATTTCTTCCAGACTGAAAATGTCCTCTCATTAAGTAGTTTTATAATTTACAGACATATACCATAAATGAAAGAGGAAGTATTGATCTACGTTTTGCCCCCCACCCCCCTATTTTCTATATGTAAGAACAGTGAAAATGAAAGCTAACCATTTTTGTTGCTGGTTCAGCAAGGACTACATCTTTTGAAAAAAAATAGTTTTGCTCCCAAGTTAGTCGGAGACCATGTTGTTTGGTATTATGGATGAAAGGTACGCGGCTATTAATAAACCGTAAACTTTGTTGTACAATTAATCGGCTAGATTAACTTGCAGCGTTCTAAACATCATAATTGCTGATTATCCTTGGAAAATGAATTTGTCAACTTTCTATTATTACAGCTTTTGTCTTCTGCAGATAACCTTATCATCCAGTTCATCTAAACTTGTATATCGTCTGTCTCGTTTTTCTCACTATATACATTAATATGATACTCGTTAACTTTCTCTAGAATATCAAATTGACTAGTAATTATTTCCTTTTAATCTTTAATTCATTTTGTAATTACTTTATTCACATAGTTTCTATTTACTAGATGGCAACAGTATCTTGTCGGTTTCTCCCCGTCTTCTACCCATTTCACTCTGGATCGGATAATACTTAATCGAAACTTTTCTTTTCTCACACTTGCAAGTTTTTTTTTTACACTCTAATATTTCTAAATTACAAGGTCTCGTGGAACAATTCGCTAAGGACTGTATTTCTTGTACAAGTTCCTTTTCGTGTTTAAATTTTCACATCTCTTTATGTGAAGCGTATGAAATGCCCCCCCCCCCCCCCCCGAATTACAATCAACAATGTATCTAGAAATAATGATTCTGATAGAGTAAATCTTAGATCTGAATTCAATACCTTGTCAATATTACCATCACAATCAGTTGCAGAGTATTATGATTTTATTCTCTGCATACACTTTTTGATTTCATCAATATATTCTTTTATCTTTCAGTAAAATGTTGTTACATTTCCACAAACCTCTACCTCTTATAAAATCATTTGAAGACAAATTTAATATTATCATGGAGTGGTCAGACCTATAACTTGGTTTAACTATCACTTTTCTTGTGGTTGGTTTATGAATTTCAGACACAAGAAAGAAATCCAATATAGCTTGTTTTTTTTTTAGAGGAGTTTTTCTTCTCCATGTATATCTCTTTAACTGTGCATTTAATGCTCTGAATGGATTAACGAGACCAAAAGTTTCTTTTATACTTAATAATACATTTTTAGCATTAGGGTTGTCTACATTTCTGTAATTGTACGATTCTAATTCTGGATCTTGAACCAAGTTAATGTCCCCACATGATAATAGGCTCATTTTCGTTTTCATGTATAATATAATTTATATTATTGTAAAATTCTGGACAATCATTATTTGGCCCTTATACAGTAATTACAGAAAAGTTCCTTTCATTAATTGTAATATATAATGCCCTCAGATTACCAATTGTAATATCTAATGCCATCAGATTACCAATTGTAATATCTAATGCCATCAGATTGCCAGTTGTAATATTTAATGCCATCAGATTGCCAATTGTAATATCTAATGCCATTAGAGTACAAATTGTAATATCTAATGCCATTAGAGTACAAATTGTAATATCTAATGCCATCAGATTACCAATTGTAATATCTAATGCCATTAGAGTACAAATTGTAATATCTAATGCCATCAGATTACCAGTTGTAATATCTAATGCCATCGGATTACCAATTGTAATATCTAACGCCATCAGATTGCCAATTGTAATATCTAATGCCATCGGATTACCAATTGTAATATCTAATGCCATCAGATTACCAATTGTAATATCTAATGCCATCAGATTACCAATTGTAATATATAATGCCATCAGATTGCCAATTGTAATATATAATGCCATCAGATTACCAATTGTAATATATAATGCCATCAGATTGCCAATTGTAATATATAATGCCATCAGATTACCAATTGTAATATCTAATGCCATCAGATTACCAATTGTAATATCTAATGCCATCGGATTACCAATTGTAATATCTAATGCCATCAGATTACCAGTTGTAGTATCTAACGCCATCAGATTGCCAATTGTAATATCTAATGCCATCAGATTACCAATTGTAATATCTAATGCCATAAGATTACCAATTGTAATATCTAATGCCATCAGATTACCAATTGTAATATATAATGCCATCAGATTACCAATTGTAATATCTAATGCCATCGGATTACCAATTGTAATATCTAATGCCATCGGATTACCAATTGTAATATCTAATGCCATCAGATTACCAATTGTAGTATCTAACGCCATCAGATTGCCAATTGTAATATCTAATGCCATCGGATTACCAATTGTAATATCTAATGCCATCGGATTACCAATTGTAATATTTAATGCCATCAGATTACCAATTTTAATATCTAATGCCATCAGATTACCAATTGTAATATCTAACGCCATCAGATTACCAATTTTAATATCTAATGCCATCGGATTACCAGTTGTAATATCTAATGCCATCAGATTACCAATTGTAATATATAATGCCATCAGATTACCAATTATAATATCTAATGCCATCGGATTACCAATTGTAATATCTAATGCCATCAGATTACCAATTGTAATATCTAATGCCATCAGATTACCAATTGTAATATCTAATGCCATCAGATTACCAATTGTAGTATCTAACGCCATCAGATTGCCAATTGTAATATCTAATGCCATCGGATTACCAATTGTAATATCTAATGCCATCGGATTACCAATTGTAATATTTAATGCCATCAGATTACCAATTTTAATATCTAATGCCATCAGATTACCAATTGTAATATCTAACGCCATCAGATTACCAATTTTAATATCTAATGCCATCGGATTACCAGTTGTAATATCTAATGCCATCAGATTACCAATTGTAATATATAATGCCATCAGATTACCAATTATAATATCTAATGCCATCGGATTACCAATTGTAATATCTAATGCCATCAGATTACCAATTGTAATATCTAATGCCATCAGATTACCAATTGTAATATCTAATGCCATCGGATTACCAATTGTAATATCTAATGCCATCAGATTACCAATTGTAATATCTAATGCCATCGGATTACCAATTGTAATATCTAATGCCATCAGATTACCAGTTGTAATATCTAATGTCATTAGAGTACAAATTGTAATATCTAATGCCATCAGATTACCAATTGTAATAGCTAATGCCATTAGAGTACAAATTGTAATATATAATGCCATCAGATTACTATCAAGATACTTTATGCATTCTTTTATATCTTACTCAAAGTTGTTATTGAATAAAATGCACACGCCTCGAGAGTTTGACCTATATTAACTGGAAATACATTCATAACCCCATTGTGCAATAATATATGAAATGTTATCCTCTGTAAACTGTGTATCTTGTAAGAAATATATTTGACACTATTTTCTTCGAAGATATTCAAAAATATCCTTTCATTTTTCAAAATCTCCAAGTCCGTCAACAGTTTGCAGATAGTATTGTTATGTTTCAGTTATCCATTTTCAGTGTAATAGTATAAATTCCTCATGTATGAAATGCAATATGTTTTGAGATTAACAAAGAAAGTGGTTATTAATACCTCATACAGATTAAGAAAAACATCAATGATTTGTTAAATGCCAATATAATGTCCACCCTGAACTCTTCCAGACTAGAACAGACAAGACATAAAGGAGAAAAGCTTTGAAAAAAAAGGGGATACATTTATAAAAAATAAAAATAAAAAACATAAATAAACCACTTAAGCCGTAGACCAGATTTCAAGGTCTTTAAAAAAAAAAAAAGCAGGCATGAATATACACAAGTTTTTGTATTGAATAGTGAAGGTGTTATAATGGCAAGATAAAAGGAAAAGACTTGATTCCTAAAATGGCAATTTCTCATATTAAATTTACCGCGTTTGCACATACATTTAAGAAGAGAGAAAAAAATCCTTGAGGAGAAAGAAGTATATACAAGAAAAAAGTCCCATATGATACGAACAAATAAAAACATGAAAATGTCCCATATGATATGAACAAATAAAAACATGAAAAAGTCCCATATGATACGAACAAATAAAAACATGAAAATGCCCCATATGATATGAACAAATATTAACATGAAAATGTCCCATATGATATGAACAAATAAAAACATGAAAATGTCCCATATGGTGGCGCTCTCCAGTTTCGTACTTTGCATAGGGTTAGAAATTTAAAGAAAAAGAATTAGCCAGGGTTTCCTCACTGGCTGTCCTGGCTATTTTAA
This sequence comes from Margaritifera margaritifera, assembly GCA_029931535.1. NCBI lineage: Eukaryota > Metazoa > Mollusca > Bivalvia > Unionida > Margaritiferidae > Margaritifera > Margaritifera margaritifera. The sequence continues at coordinate 4,855,534 of JAQPZY010001660.1, read as the reverse complement.
AAAAGACCTTGTATATCTTAGGTATTGTTAAAAGAACTTTGAATTCCCTTTATTTTGGTGTATGATTGATGGGTGAAATTTGGGTTATAGAGTATACAGCTTGGTCTTACTTAAGATGTGCACCTCTCAAAAAACTGCTAGCTCCGCTTGGTCATTTTCACTTCCTGGACTTCAAAGGTAAATAAAAAAAAAATAACTTTTTTTACTTTTTGGATATTTTTTAATTCATTCATAGTACTTTCAGAGGCTGGCATTGTCTGCTCTGGCAAAATTCGTTTCCCTATTTTAATAACTGCTGAAAATAGTGCACTTTTGACTAATTCAGGCTGATTTTTCGAGTACTTTGGAGCGGCCATTTTGTCCGCTGTGTGCTTAGATCATGTCCAGTTTCCACAAGTACAATATGTAAAGAAATTTCAGCCACAGTACATGAAAGTAACATAGAGGTATGCCAACATTCTCTCCATTGTGCATGTTGCAAATGCAAAATACTTCATCTTACACCTGTCACTCACTCAGAAGCACGTATTATCTGTAGAGCGCCCCCTATGATATGAACAAATAAAAACATGAAAATGTCCCATATGATATGAACAAATAAAAACATGAAAATGTCCCATATGATATGAACAAATAAAATGTGAAAATGTCTAAAAAGGCAAGCTTCAATAAAGCAAATTGATGAATGCTATTGTTAGGCTACAGTCAACCTTATGATTTCAAAAATACAAAGTCACTGAAATCCCTCATTAAGTTCCTCTGGTAAGCTATATATTGTCATCCTTGAAAATTACTTTTTTCAATATATGTACAGTCTTCTCATCTATAAAAATGAAGTTTCAAAATAGATATAAAATGAAATATAATTAAGTTCATGTTAAATGTGATTATAAATATCAATTTAACTTATTTAAGACTTGAAATAAAGAAACTAATATTTTGCCATGCTTTATGGAAGCCACGGCAGCTTTTTCAGAAAAAACTGAAAGTCAACTGAAAAAATGCAGAACTACAGTTTTATGCGAACAAAAATAAAAAGGATCTAAAATCATAAGCAAGCAAAGCAAAAAGCATTTAAAGTCAATCAAACGCAGAAAAAGCTCTTTGGGAATTATTGGTACTCACTCCCATGTTTTGAAGAAATAGTATGTGCACCAAAATCTTTTTCCTCTGAAAAAATTAAAACATTGATTATAAATCTGGTATTTCACGTCATATTTCAGCAAAGAAAACCTCAAATAAATGTAAAAAAAAATGTATAGATCTTTGACTCAATTTATGCATTCCACATGAATAAACCCTTTGATTTATAGTACTATCACATTAAATCATCTATCGTGTACCTTTAGAAATCCATTTTCACAAAGTTGTATTCATACAGATACATAATTATATGTGTTTAATGTTTAAATAAAGATGCCTCTTTGCATATTAAAGCATTAAATTATTCAACGTAGCAAAAAGTTTGGTTAAATTATTCAAGAAATGGAACAGGTCAGAAATCAATTTCAATTAGGAATTGTAAAGGCATGCTCTTTCTTGTCTTCTCTGCCAGGGTTTTTCCTTTCCCTCTCTAGTTTCTAGAAGCATGGTAAAAACATTGTCTCTTATTCTTGTTCTCATGCCCTCTTTTTGTTCAAACCTGTAAGAAATTTTGGAAAGTTTCCCCCGCTTCTGTTTCATATTGGTTTGAAGGTCAGGTAGAACCCGCTTTCTGGTGCCCCTAAGATTCTCCGACCTTGATAATATTATCTCCATATCAGCATAATTTGAAAATTTCACATTGATAGCTTTGGATGCCTTTATGTTTGAATCTCTGTATGTTAGCCTGTGTTTGAATCTCTGTATGGTAGCCAATGTTTGAATCTCTGTATGGCAGCCCGTGTTCATTGCAAAACAAAAAAAAGAAAGATATTATTTACAATTTAATCTTGAAGCCTAAATCAGTTGTCAAAAAATCTTTAACAACATCACGTGTTTTCTCCTTTGGGTTTTCCTGAACACCATATATAAGAAGATTGTACTTCCACCTGTTTTTCTTTAATTGTAATTTTTCATCTAGGACTCTTTTATACTTTTCAATCTGCTCTTGCAATTGTTTCATCTTTTCACTTTCAAGCAAATCCATCCTTTCTGAGTGAAAATCTAAACTTCTACCTCAGTTCTTTTTCACTACCTGCATCCCTCCTTCTTTCACTTCCTTAATCTCTTTCTTCACTGATATAACCTCGTCTTTAATGATTTGAATCTCTCCTCATATCTCTTTACTTATTTCTTGAAACTATTTTCCTTGCTTTTTAATTATGCTGAGATTTCATCCATACGCAGAATCGATACATTGAGGCTGACCTAAGTCTATGCTTCAGACTCGGCGCTAGAATTTTGTATAATACTCCCTGTTTTCGAGCATCCATTGTGTAGATATTGGGAGTATTTCTGGTAATAGGCATACTATTGTCACCGTTAATGCAATACAGACAGATAGACTATCTGCAGAATATAACAACAGCTGCCGTTGAATCCTCGAAAATACAGATCAACTTAAATATCCTAAATAGCTCACTCGACATGAGACCAGGGGTGGGGTGATCGTAAATACAGTTCAGAGGAAATTAGGAAAAAAGGTAATTGTCTACTTAAACATGATTTCAGACTATGCGTATCCGAGATCCAGTATATCATACATATCTCACCTTTACTATAGAAGAAATTTACCACTTAAGCCCGTGTTAACGAGGCCGTTCTAGCTAGACCTTCACAGATTTAAAACAGTAGCTATTCGCGGTACATATGGGTCCTTATTCACATGTAATACTTACGGCAGTAAATATTGAGCGACAAAAAACTCTAACACTGGAGAAAATAATGAATGATTTCGAAAACGGTATTTGTACCGCGCAAACTCTTTCAGCTACATGCGAAAATGTTAATGTTAGAGTAATTCACAAAAGCTAAATTATTTAATAACGAGCTCATTCAATCAAGTAGCATATTATTTATGGGTAATTTCCTTGTCTAATTTGCTTTTAGCCCATGCAATCTTGTGTGTTTGTACATGTATATATTTTTAAAGAACTGATGCTGAGTGTAGTCTTGTACAATTAGTAGATCTTAAGTACCTCTGAGAGTTAATTTTCCCTTCAGCTCCCGCCTCTTCGTTAGTGCATTTCATGAACAACTTATTGTATGTTAAACTTCGCGCTTTTTTTTTTTTTTTTTTTGAGGGTATCTTGTGAGGTCTGCTGCCATAATGGCATGGTGGTTCTTAGAGTGCTGTCAACATTATAAGAAGGCCGCAGATATTGTCCAGGAACATGCACAAACGAGATACCAACCAATTTTAGAAACTTACAAAGGCGCTATACTTTATTTGAATAAAGGTAAATGAAAGCCAACACGTCGCGTTGTTTGCTAGTACAAATATGTTTGTACTGAAAGTCGAAAATAAATTTAGAAAGGATACGAAAACTCAAAGTATAATTTCAAAAGCACTATTGACACTAAAATAAATATAATACAAAACATTAATGAGAGCTCCTTCATGGTTTCGGACCGTTGAGTTTTTCCATCTAATTGACATATTCGACTTTTGTGTGATAATATCCGAGATGTGATACCTTTCCGCATTCTTGTTGGTGAAAATTTCTGGGTTTCACTATAATTGTTATGTCATTTTGACAGTCGACTGGTTTATTTCTATCCAAAGATATATATTTTACTCCAATCAGGAAGGAAATTTGTTACACATGCATTTAAACCAGAAAAACTCGCAAGAAGGTGTGGATGCTGTGAACATGATATAGAAAATATAAATATGTTACAGTATCATACACCACAAATCTGGTTACAGAAATACATGAAATAGTCATTGGGCGTTTATCAGATTTGGTTACTTGTGCATACCACAGATACATGTAGTAGGTATATATGTAACTAAAGTTGCTTCTGTATGACTCACAAACCACAACTCAACAAGGAAGATATGTTAATACGTCAATTTAAGCTTGAAAATGTTTACCATACTAGTGGCTAATGAATAAGTTCAATTGCACACAGTGGATCAATGGACAAGTACGTGTCTTTTAACCAGTCATTGGAAGCAAAACGTCATGTTGTAGTTCGTTCATGTTTTTCTCCAAGCAGCAATTGATGACCAGGATATTCACTTTGGAGCTTTCTAACAAGATTCCTCGGTGACGGCAAAATATTTGTATGAACCTAATTTAGCTTGCAGCGAAACTATTGATTAACTTTTGTGTGTATGATCCCTGCTAAAAAGTGATAATTGTGCATAGCCTGCATAGGTAACTTTTTCTCCCAGCCTTTTTTCTTCCTCACTTCTATCCATCAAATTTTGTGTTTTTGTTAGTTATTTCGTATTTTTTGTTTGTTAATCATTTCAATGAACGAAATAGTAGTCATGCCCTTGTAAAATATGTTGGATTATCTTGGCAAAAACCCGAACAGAGCAAGTCATTGGTCAAAATATTTCACAGAGTAAGACAGATGTAATAGAATTGTACAGTAAAACTTCTCAAGACCGAAATATCTAGGGACATAATAGAACCGTTTCGATGGATTTTGCTTTACTGAGGTTCTCTATTTTACCTAAAAATAAGAAGTCATTAGGTTTCCTTTCACATACACTTGTATGTTTTGTCCACAAATCAATAGTTAGTCAATTTGTACAATATATAGTCTGTAGTAATTAGCATTTCATTGCATCTGTACGTGTTTCTATGCTGGGTTTTATTGTCAAGCCCACGTTAGTGGGAAGCGAAACAAACCAGTCACTTTTCCGGCGACGGAGGCGGCGTCAACAGTGTCTTAAGGTTGAGGTTAAAGTTTCGCATTGGCATACATTTCCTAAACCTCTTTATAGTTTAATATCATACATTTCCTAAACCTCTTTATAGTTTAATATCATACATTTCCTAAACCTCTTTATAGTTTAATATCATACATTTCCTAAACCTCTTTATAGTTTAATATCATACATTTCCTAAACCTCTTTATAGTTTAATATCATACATTTCCTAAACCTCTTTATAGTTTAATATCATACATTTCCTAAACCTCTTTATAGTTTAATATCATACATTAATCATTCTGAAGCTGCGACAATTCGTTCTTGGACACGCTTGCTTCCCCATTTGATCATTAAGTCAAGGTTATAGTGATAGAAAATTTGCGTTGAGGTTTTGATAAGATTTTTTTTTTTTTTACTTATATTTTCTATAAACCTGTGATGGATTTTGTTCATACTTGAAGCAAATCCTTACGAAGCTAAGAAAACGCATTCTACGAAATGCTCGCTTGCTCCTTTGACCTTTCATGAAGGTCACCTATAAATTTTGCTTTAAGGTTTTGGTTACAAGAAATTTATGTGTGTATTTTTCCTAAACCTCTCAATGGATTTTATTCTTGCATGGAATGAATCATCGTGAAGCTGAAACAATTAATTCTGCGACATGTTCGCTCGCTTCTTTGACTAGAGCCGAAACGAATAACCGAACATTCAAATCAAAATACTTTTTCGCGAATATTCGATTAGAAACTCGGCATTCGAATATTTGTTTGTTTACCCAGTGAGTAGCAAAATCTAAACCAATCTCAGCTGTTGACCAATGATCACCGCAGCGCTGTTTGACAACATTTTAAAAATGAAACAAAAAAGGCAAAATACTTACTGTGCCAAATTGCATTATAATTTACAAGTGAATAACTTAAAATATGCTAACTCACCCGAATGTCAAACACCCACTCACAAGGTAATCATAATGTCAAAATTCTGAACGGTAACATTGCTTACAGCATCGGCATTTCTATTCATTGTCATTCAGTCTCTCTTGAAAAGAAAACGTATATAATGATTCGTAGTATGGCAAGATGGCCTAGAACAGGGATCATATCAAAGTTAACAACGTTTTGACAAAATCACCGTATCCAAATTTCATTCCAGTATTTTCTGTACATGATTCCTATAAATAAAATACAAAGGTGTGATTTCGAAAACCAACTTACATAATCAATCGAGTCATCGACTGTTTGCATGAATTGTCTTCACATTTTTGCACTCGGGTCATGTTACATCGAAAATAGATTCGTGCGATTTTCACTGTGAATAGACCACTGCATATAAATATTGTTGAGATAGTCCGCGCATTAAACTGGAAAAGTTATAGAGAGTTACTGCCCTTATTTTACCTTTAGTCCGTCTTCAATACTAAACGGACGTTTTTGGCCATACCTAGTTTGAAAATAAACTGGGAAAATAATACCTAACATTCATGTGATTAGTCTCAATTAAAAAAATGGAATAAAAACCGCAGAAATGTCGTTAAAGTAGATTTGGATGACAGAGTTCACAATGTTTTCAGTGCAACTTGGCGGAGGTGGGGTGGGAGTGTCAGTAAATAACAAAGTAGACAGAAAAAGGTAGATTTGAAAGTTTTGTTGACATCAACAAATATTTTAATTATCTCCGAACACATTAAATGAATATTCGAAAAGGACAATTTGGTATTTGTTTCAGCTCTACCTTTGACCACAGTTATAGAAAGTTTGGTTAAAGTTTTGGTTAAAGTATTTACTTGAAGAATACCAAAATATCATAAACTTTTAACTTGACATCATGAAAAAGTATCATACTTGTATTACATATAAAAAAGTATTTCTGCACAGAAAATTATTTTATAGAAACTTGGAATTTATTCATACAGAATGAGAGTCCTATATTGATATTACAAAACTTTAAGCATCAGTAACTGAGTAATCAATTTTCATCAAAGAACGACAAAAATCCCTCTTATTACAGACTTCAATACCAATACGTATGACCTTCCCTCATGGCCTGATTGATTTGGAGATGTGCCTTCATAGGTTAGTCAATAAGGACACTACGTGTATACTCGCTTTTACCTGACAATATATAATATATATGCTGTGTAATAATATCTTCTTTCATGTCTGCCTATCGTTCATTTATTCATCACCAATATTTTGTATGAAATTTGTACTGAATAGCTCATTGAACAATATCAAATTCCATTTTCGACGAAACACGAAATCCAAGAAAATTTACAAAATTGTAATTCTGCAAATACAACTGAATTAACAGCAGACATTTTCGTAAAGAGAACGTAGAGGACGTGTTTGACAAACAGTATTTTTCCCCGCGGAGCAAGTTTTCTGTCGTCTATGAAGCACATAGGTTTCACTTTTCCGACAGCGTTTTCGGCTCAGGCATCAACGTTTCATGCTTTACATTTTCCTCAGTTTCTCTAAAATTGTTATATGTACAGACATGAAACTTACTGCATGTATTATACTTGGACTGTATGTATTATACTTGGACTGTACGTATTTTACTTGGACTGTATATATTATACTTGGACTGTATGTATTATACTTGGACTGTATGTATTATACTTGGACTGTATGTATTATACTTGGAGGTTGCTTAGTGTACCCACTATAGGCAAAAGTTGGTAAATGTCACGTGTCAGTGAATACGTTAAGTTCTTACATTTAGCTCAGTTTCTCTTACAGTGTCGTATGAACAGTTCTAAATCTTGAAGGCTGTATTCATCTTGGAGGATGCTATCCATTAAAAGGCAAAGTAGGTTACAGTTACATATTTGTCAAGCTCCAATGATTACGTTAAGTTTGTGCATTCAGCTTTGTTTCTCTTACGTTTGTACTTGCAGTCCTGAAACTTAATGGTACGTTCACCTTCGAGGGTACTAATAACTATTGGCAAACGTACGTCGTAGTGACCTACTTGTCAAGTTCAGTAGATCACAGACGCTGTTGTAAATACAGTTCTGAAATTTGATGAGTGTGTTCACATTTGAAATCACCACAGGCAGAAAGTACATGTAGGTATAAGTGACATATATGTCCGTTTAATATTTTCATTGTTTTGCATTTCGATGTAGCTCAGTGTCCTAGACTCTGTTGCGTGTACGGTCATGAAGCGTGATGTATGGATTCACAGTTATTTTCAGAGGACACTAGAGCATCCTCTTTATTAGATTGTTTTTTTTTTAAACATACCAATTTTATTACCGGAAGCAAAAGAGTATTTCTCTATTGGACTGTCTTCTCCTGTTCATGAAAGAAATGTAAACTATATAATCGAAGAATGGTGTGCCAGGCACGTACGCTGTAAATAGAATGGTGTGCGCAACAATATTGAACTGTCTTTCGCCACTTGATGCAAGGCAAAGTATGTTATAATAGCAGAATAATGTACCCGTCTCTCATGAAGTAAAAACAGCAGTGTACACGACAAAAATCAATTTTTATCGATGATATCAATGCTTTCTTTCCCCTTCCTGCGCATGCATAGTAGGGAGGAGTGTCAGTGGAAACGTAGAAAGCAGCAGTTTTAAAGCAAACTGCATGCTGTAAAAGGAAATTAACAATAAATAGCTTCAAATAGATTGATCTGATTTGCTTCATGCACATCCTTCTTTAGCAAGACAAGGATTTTATAGTGTATGCGTAAATACATCAGACACTTTATAGGTTCGGCTCAAACTAGATTTGTGCAAATTGTCATTATTAGCAGCTAAAGTTAGAGGCGACGCTTCATTGAGCACTGTTTCATACATTTTCATAAATTTCTACTTTGACTTTTTTTAAATTTTTATTTGGTTAGATTCAAAGTGTAGAATAATCGTGAAACTAAGATTGTGTTCAATGTAAAAAGGTCGAGAATCGCGTTGCATGAAGTACATGTTTAGACGTAGAGAGCATGACTACGAGTAATATGGTAATATGATGCCTCAGTGTGTAGTCTGAGACGCGAATATCAGGGTAGACCTCGAGATGCTTTCACGTAAATTTCTGTGGTAATTGAAAACTATATACTGCTGTCGCCGATGGGATGAAATCGTTAAAATGCACATTATTGTGTTCCCCAAGGCGTAAAGCAGTTTTGATCAGCAATTTTTAGAGCAATAGATAAAGCAAGTCTTTTGTTGTGTAATGGGATCGCGTTACCAAGTGAAAGTTTACGCTGTCTGTCTGTCTGTCTCTCATATTGTAGTTAGATATATACAGCGATCATAATTCTTTGGCAGAGTATGCCAAACACTCTTTATCGCTTGTAGCTCAGTTTTCTAGACGGTGTTGCGAATATGGTCATGCAATTTCTTTTGTACATTCACATTTATCACTTATGTTAACACCCGTAAAAAAATACATTGTGGTTGTAATTACCTGCTTTTCTTGCTAAATTGGCTATGCCAGGTTTTTGGATTATGTACTACACAGGTGAGCAGGCAAGACATAATTCAACATAATTTCCTCTTGGTTCAATCTTAGCACGGACCTTCAAATTTGTATTTAATTATAAGCGTGAAAGAAGAAACAAATGTTAATTTGGTTTGAATTTATGTTTCTCGCGTCCTATATTCTTGTCACTTATATTAGTACTCGTAAAAAAGTAAATTGTGGTTGTAATCACCTATTGGTTATGCTACGTTTCTGGATTTTGTACCGGCGAAACAGTCGAGACGTAACATTTATCTGAGCTTCGTATTGGTCCATTCTTACCACATACCTTAAAGTTTTATCATCAACATGAACGAAAAGAAAATTAATTTAGATTGATTTCATAGATGGGAAACACAGTAACACCACTTATTTCATGCAGTTTCACTCGCGTCCTCACTTAGTACTTTGCATCTGCGCTAGCCAAGGGTCTTCTAGACACTTCGTTGTACATCAATATAAAACGAAATGGATCGACGACCATTGGTTAGCGAAGATAAGTACGTTCTAAAGTACCAGTGCTATTCTTGTATATTTAGCCTGCTTAAAATGTTCTACATAGCAATATAAACCGATTATGATCGGACTTGCCTAAGTATATATTGGATTTAGGAAAGAAAGAAACATTGTGACTGAGATTTGGGCTTTTATAAAGACGGCTAAATGGAGCGATCAGGCGGCATGAGAGTATTTACACTTCGTGCACCCACTTGTTCAGTCTTTGATCAGGGGCTACCAGTACAAGTGATAATGACGTTAGCTAATAAACGAACATTTATTTATGATATTTTGGAATCTAAAGGTTTATAGTTTATGTTGTGACTTTTCGTCTCTCCAGCGAGTTGGACAAATCTTGGAAATAATTTACCCAATTAAAACCCTCCATGTTCTACGAGCAGACGGGCGATCGTACATTTATATGATAGGTATATTTACTGTCGGAGTTGGAATCTTTGCACAAAGCCTGGTAATAACTTTTCACAGATGATAACAAACTGAGCACGTCACAAATCTGAAGGACTTAACCCCTATCTTTGATCTTGACAAATATATTAAATGTTAAATGGGTGGAATATTTGACTCGCACACGGCCAGGATCGGTTTTTATGAGTTGTTTTCTCCTCCTTTGACCCAAAATATGCATCAAAACACGATGACAAAGATATAATGTGGGAATATTGTAAATCTGGTGGACTTCAAATCGAGAGCAGGGTAAATATTTATTTAACTTCTATCGCTCTACAGTCTTCATGGAATAGAAGCGCATGATAACTTATATTTAAATTAAAACGGACTAATCCATTCATAGTCTAATCCTTCTCTCTCAATCCCATTTACAGTCTAATCTCTCTCTCTCTCTCTCTCTCAATTCAATCCATGCTAACTTCCTCTTTAGGATCTGGAAATCTCCACTTTAACAACCGTCATTCATACACTATTTTTTCATTAGATATGCTAAATGGTGGGCTTTGTTGAGGTTTAAATTGTAAGGATAATCTATTTCAAATAGTCAATTCGGTGGTGACAAATAATGAATAAATCCCCATTGCCAATTCAACTTGTATAGCAGTTCCAAACTCGTCGACCGGCATTCTGTATGTATGAATGTCTGAATGTATCTGAGTTTATTCCTTTTGCCTATTTCAGCTACCACCTATAATACAGTATTTAAATTTTCAATATCTTCTTAATTACAATACATAATTCGTCGTTTGATTATAACATTTATTCATTTATTTGTTTTGGGCTGATACCTCAGAACACGCCACTGTACCCTGAGTCAGTAATAAAGATATTAGAAAACAGCAGAACATGAGACTTTAAAAGTTTCGCTTCGTCTTAGATAAATGAGACTCAATTCAAATTGTATTTACAAGTTGATCAGCATATATGATGAAACTTCCACTTGCTCAAACATTTTTCCTTGATATAAGTTGCAGCATGTTTTTTTAACCCCTCAATTGCGTCATTTACATTCAGCTGATAACTAAGAAGGTGGGTTATATATTTTACATGTGAAGGTTTGTGATGATTTCCTACAACAGTCTCTGTACCCTAATGCCGGCATATAGAGAGGTGTGTATCAGTATGGTATATACTAGTAGCACATGTTGTAGACAAGAAAGCAAATACAGGAAAACTAATTTCAACTGACGAAAGAGGATCACTGAAACCCTGAGAATATATATCAGGGTGTCAAACTCATTTGCTATGGCGGGCCAGATTTGATATAAATAATAATAATAAATAATGGGTCTGGCGGGCCGTATGTTTGACACCCCTGATATATATATATATATATATAGAGAGAGAGAGAGAGAGAGAGAGAGAGAGAGAGAGAGAGAGAGAGAGCGTATTTGATAGGAATCAGTCAAATATAAGCGACCAGAAAGTATTTTGCGTCTTTATCATCTTGTGGGTTTTATCGGCACTTTTAACAGCTTGTTGGCTATATCATGCCGAGGAAATGGGAGCTAAGTGCCTTTCCTAAGGACACACATAGGCAGTCGACCTGAACGAGTCTAACGCTCGACCAAATTGAGTTACCGCGGGTCCCTGAACATCGGAACAGAAGGTTTATTAAATCAATTCTGTTTTGTTTTTGTTTTTTTTTTTTTTTTTTTTTTTTTTTTTGGGGGGGGTGTCTTCTATTTCTTCTTCAAATGTCACAAATAAAAAAGCTGCATTAAATTATTTTTGATGCAGAGAGTTTACCTACTCAGTGTCTGTCATCCATGCCATATTATTTCAGCGGCCGTGAGTTAAAATGACAACAGACGAACTTGTGGCGATTCTGGCCGGCTCCCTCGTGGGACTTATTGTCTTCCTAGCCATCCTCGCCGTCATAATATACTGCCTCATGGGGTAAGTTTTTCACCTGATCAGCTGGTCATCTTCCTCTTGTGTCTAGCTTGGAACTTTTTAGTCCCGTCGTAGATCCAATCTTCAACGTTATACAGCTAACTCAGTAACATAACAAACAACTATGCAGATATTGCAAAGCCTGTTAGTGTCTGGCAGTAAAAACTTCCTTGTAATTCATTTAATGAATAATTAACAATATTTCTGGATATTAACTCTTGTCAACGGCGAAAACAGCACATATTTTGATGTCTATATAAAAATTTTGTCAGCCGTTAATTTTACAGTGTAATTAGTGTTTATAAAAATGACGATATTTAAATTTCGTGGCAACAATTTAGTGTTTCCACCCATTGTACACTATGGCCAAGAGATTGCAGTTTGATGCGTGTCTTAGTGCTCAAACTACACGTCAGTCTGTCAGCTCGGCATTAAATGGTTATACATAACCGAGGCACGCCAGTGACCTATGTAGTAATTCTGCATTTCATTCTGATACTGCAGATCAGTAAACATACTGAATTTTATAGGTGATGTCAATATGACAGGTTTATACCATCTCTTAATAGTCTTAGGTCCGTGTCTTATTTCTAAAATTCTTTAGAAAAGAAAATGTTTTTCTTAAACTGTTTAGATTCACAGTCCAGTGGAACAATGCGCCGTTTCACGTTCACGGATATTCTGAAAATAGTATCAAGTAAAGAAACTTTGATTGATTAAAGATTTTAAAAATTCACGTGCAGCTCTCGACTGTTATTTTTTTTAAATTAAAAAAAAAAAAAAGTGAGTTTATAAAAAGTAATTTCTCTTTAGTTACCCATTATCCTCACAATATCTCGTCCAGTAACGTAATGGGGGGGGGGGGGGGCGGACGGGGCAGTTGCCCCGGGCTCCAGAGGTCTTGGGCGCCAAAACAGCTGATAAAAATTCGCGCCTCGTATTCTGGCCTTTTGGGCCATCATCGCCCCGGGCGCCATTACCCTTAGTATGCCACTGATCTCATCAGCTTAAAATACACAGCCTGCACACGTTGTTTCCATAACAAAATGCACGTGTTTGGCATGTTATTCATATTATTGCATGTGCGATTACTCGTGTTCAAAATTGCATTTTTGTAGTAAACAGTTGGCATTAACCAATCAAATTTGAGATGCATGCTAATCGTTAATTTGGTATTTTAAATCCAATCATCGGGAAGATTGATATAGTATGCAGCTCGCGGGCACAATCGTACGGTAGTGACCCATCAGTCATTCATTGTGTTCATACAAGAAACGCGTGTTAACAAAGAACTGCCTTGTGTGCAGACTTTATTTCCGCTCTCTTGACAACTTTATTTCTGCTCTCTTGACAATGGCTTACATAAAATAATTGCATTGGGGCAAATAAATATATCAACCTAAATATGCCAGATGTATTTTGTAATTAGAGAAGCACGTATTCGTCCATAATTATAATCTCACGTTTGATTGAAACTCAAAACGCAGATACCAAAGACTGACGCTTGAAATACGATAGCGATACATATTGGAATAAAATCAAGACAATTTCAACCAATTTTATAAGGAAAAGAAAAGATCATTTTAACTGCTACTTCTCGATTTTTGTGGCATCGACAAAATTTCGTTGAAGCTGATGAAAACATTCTGCCCTTAAAAATGAACTTAAACTTTGGCATGCAGTGTAGACAAAAGTTATGTTTTGTGTCTACTGTGACAGAAATAAACAAGAGGAACGCATCGCTGCGCAACTGACCTGTATTCGCTTGACGCAGACGAATGCATATAATCAAGATCTTCCTCATGTTATTTTATTAATTTTTTTAGAGGGGGAGAGGGAGGGTAAACAACAATGATTGTAAATAGACAAGAAGGATATAATCAACCTAATATGAGTCCCTTTCACAGCAGGATGCAGGGACACATTTGCGAAAAGCCCAATGTCAACCTGTATAGAAGCTCCACGGAACTAATTAAGTACAAATTTTTGAGAAATTTTTTATAACTTTTATTCTTCAAAACACCAAAATTGTTGAAAATCATGGAGTGTTAATGTATGTGAATGAACAGTGCTCTAAAAAAATGAGGTGGCTATCCGATGTAGTACATAACTCACAGTCTCAGAGTTAATCCAACCTACTACTGTACTACAAATACGTACTCTGTCTACTCGCTTTCAGTGTAGTGATAATTGCATTGATAAATAAAATGGCTAAGGCAATGTATTTAAATCCTTTCAGCAGAAGAAAAAAGAAGAAAGAACAAGTGGCAAGGAAGCAGAATATAAAGCACTTTCCACATCACCAGTTGCCGCCAAAGCAGGATCCAAACCAAAGCAAACAAAGTTCCCTATCGCGCGTAAGCCCCGGTTATGCTGACCCCCGCTATGACTATCGACTCCCAAAGGTAGGCAGTAACCCCCTTTGGTTCGGTACGCCATCTATGTACGGGGTCCGGCCGCCACAATATGGCTATGGAATGAGGCATGGCGAATCTACCTCCACTGGTACGTGTCTAAAAACAAGACCAAACACTATTTTTATATTTATATCATCGATAAATATGTGGAATGATTACAGAGTAGGTAATCATAATTAGTAATTGTCTCTTCGACCACGAAAATATCAATATTTGCATCCGTCAACCATCTTGCAGTTGCAAAAATAATTTTAAAAGCGTATTAAGAGCATGTTTTATATACCATCGTTTTGTGACCATTCTTGTGAAGATTTTACATGGTCGACAACTCTGTCAACACTATAGAGACTTGGATGCTGAAGCAACCGCAGTTATTGTATTTTATATACATACAACTATTAACTCTTATTTTAGCCTGGATCGGACACTCCGTTTTATATCGCCAGATTGACCACTTGGGCACACGCGAAAATTTCAACAGGGTGCCATTAATTAATGATAATCTATTTTCGACGGATTATCAGCAGGGGAATAAAAAGAAAAGAATATATTGGCAAAGCAAACGTATATCGACGAATGTACCCAGGCTACTCTCCTTTATGAATTAGAGGAAAGCTATCGTACCTCAGGTGTCGTCGATACAGCTAAAAACATATTAATTTGTACATCCTCATTGTGTTTAAACCATTTTTGCTTGCCCAGAACTACTTGTGGTTCATGGCACATACCTGTGTGGAGGGGCCAAGGTAGCTGACTCCGTAATTACAGGAATCTACTGTTGGTTCATCATTGGTAGAGCACATCCTACTTAGAGTCCTGAAACTTGGTCAGGGGATGTATCTGCACCATAAAAATAGGTTACTATGACCTACACACGCTACTCTGATGTTAGTTAACTTTCAGTTTTAAGTTGTTCTCTCAGATAAATTTAATGACAGTAATTGAAAGAAGGGGATGCATCACTTTGAGTAATACACCCGGTTTTATCTCAAAATAAGTTGTAGTGTCATATATTTCTGTCCTTTCTATATGTAGTTAATGCTTGTGCTTACGTTCATTTTTCTGAATATATTCATCTGAATCTGAAACGGGGTCCCGGGTGGCCGAGTGATCTAATACTCTTGCCCTTACAGATCACTCACATCTCGCCTCTTTCCGCGTGAGTTCGAGTCTCAGCTCGCCCAACGTGGGTATGTGAGAAAGCTTGCCAGTAGCTTCCTGTGGGTCGGTGATTTTTCTCGGGTTCTTCCTCCACCAAATATACTGGCCGCCATGTATAGCCTATCATGTGCTGAAAAATGGCGTTAAACTCACAAAACCAAACCAAACCTGATGTGATTGTATTAATCTCGTTGTGTACTAAATCCTTACTGCAAATTAGTTTACTGTGACCTATATTTTGCACTCGATTGACTATTGTTAATTAGTGCCTTTAAGTTCATGTCACGGGGAATATTCATGGTAGGATATTAAGTTGGACACTTCATAAGGGGATGCATTTCTATGAGCACTACGGTACTACACCGTTACCACTAAATACTTTACTGTCACCTATAGTTCACCCTTCACATTGGTTATTTTTGCCCAGCCCGCCATGTCTGAAGCTCAACATAGAGAACACTTTGTCGTCTGTACGTCCATCCACAATCTAGATTAAGGTCAGTGTTAAAGTATTGAGCTCACCTGGCTGTAAGGCCATGTGAGCTTATGGTATGGCCCAGTGTCCGTCGTGCTTCCGTTCGTGAACAATTGCTTGTTACCACTCTGGAGTCCATATTTCTGATCCAGTTTCAGTCAAATTTGGAATATGGGTTTATATTATCAAAATCTCGGAAGAGTTCGATAATGAGCGAGATCCACGCATATTAATGAGGTGATCTTGTATCTGATAAGTTAACCTTGTTACCACTCTGGAGGCTACATTTCTGATTAAGGTTTGATCAAACTTGCAATATATGCTTATATCATTAAGGTCTCAAACGAGGTCGATGATGAGCGAGATCCTCGCATACTAATGAGGTGATCATGGATCTGATTGGCTGAGCTTGTTACCACTATGGAGGCTGCATTTCTGATCCAGTTTTGATCAGACTTGGAATATATGCTTATATCATTAAGATCTCGGACGAGTTTTCGATAATGAGCAAGATTCACACATACTGATTAAGTGATCTTCAATCTAATTGGCTGAGCTACCCATCTGGAAGCCACGTTTCTGATCTGATGTTGATTAAATTTGAAATATGGACTTATAACATAAGGATCTTGGATAGTTTCAATAATGAAGGAGATCCACCCATATTAATGAGGTAGTCTTACATCTGACTGGCTGAACTTGCTACCATTGAACTTTAAAACATTAATTTTAGAATACATAATCCATGAATTTAAATCAAACAAATTATATAAATAAGCAAATTAATACACCTTAGGGATTAAATTGAATAATCTGTAAATTATACCCTCTGGATGAAATTCAGCTTCATCGATTTCACTTGAGTTTGTTCCAGTTCATTGTTCTGATATCAAGAGCATATCATTCTTAACCGTAATTGTAAAACTAGTTTCTTAAACCATCCAGCATAACAGACGAAAGTGTCCATTATAGGTCATGTGCTGGTGACGAGATCATGCAATACTATGCACTCTGAGTTTGGGGTCCCCTTCATGGAATCAGACTAATACTTTACATTTGTGGTTACGGAGGAAATACCCATATCATATATAAATCATAATGATACGCACATATACAATCGTTGTTCATACACATGTTTATGAACTGATGTATTTTGTTCATCTGTGCATTCGCAGATATCTTGTTAATATTTATTTAAGTATTCTCTAATTCTCGCTTAGATGCAATTGTTTATTCCCCTTAGATTGTGTTAAGTTAATTCGTGCTTATTTTGTGCATTGTTTATACGAGATTTTTCTGTTCTTTTCCCTTGCACGTCATTTATGTATCTGAACACTCCTTATTGAGGAAATGATGAATTTATTAATAGGTTTGCACTAATTGTTTGTCACAATATTTCACAAGAGGTCTTCTTTTGTTAGTGTTCCTATTATTATGTGGTCCCAAGATGCATGGTCGAGGTTACCCTAAATTTATTCCCTGATAGATAACTTGTGTTTATAACTGTTTCAAGACTGCTGAATGCTTCGTAGAGGCTATGCAATCGGTGAAGAGCCTGATTCAGACCCATATTCCTGAGATAACAAATGAGCATCGTCTAACCCTTGTGTCGTGATATTTAGTGCACGTTGGGCCGATTGCCTTTGTAGTAATTAACAAATATCTTAAGAAATACCCTCTCCCTCTCTCTCTCTCTCTTTGCTCAGGAACATAATACTACTTCTGCTTGTTGTTGGAAGGCACAACTCTATGCCAGGCTTAATTACAGAATTTTCTGCAGGTAATGTGGAAGCCCAGAGTTCATCAAACATGTATGACAAAGAATGATTTTGTCACTGGAGACCTTTTTGTGCCTACGGGCACATTTGTGAGTTTATGAGAGAGTGGCGGGCACCAACCAATTAACTTAACCCATTTTTTCTTTTTTTTATTATTCATTATAACCTCTTCCGTGGGCACACACAAAATCCATTGCGCCCGCGGGCACCGCGTAGGGGACCACTGAGATACAGTATGTCCAATGAAATTTATGATTGTTATATAATATTTTAAAGTTTAGCTACTTTTGTTGTAAACAGTATTCTTCCACATTTCGAAAACTTGTATTTGCGAGGAACTATGATTTTCAGACATGGACTTTTGAGTATAACGTTTGTATTTTTTTTATTTCGAATAAAATGATAAATTTGAGGCCAGATCATGGAATCTCTTATAGCGAATGCAAACATAACTTATGTCCTGGATTAGAATAGTCATTAATAGGCGAGGGGATAAGCCAGGCGATGTGTCAGGTTTTACTGTAAACTACTTTTACAAATTTAGATAGCAACATCTACAGTGACGTGACTGGGAAGAGCAAAATATATTCTTCCAGTTCAGTAAATTAAACTGCTAAACTCACATGAGAAAATGAGACCAAACGGTTGTAAAATATATTTATACGGGGGCTAGTTGACGGTATATTGATAAAGTTCCATCCTTGAGAATGTATCTAACATCGTTCAGCACAATTGATATTTTGTTGACATTAGGTTCCGTCTTAGAGGATATTTGAGCATCGCTTAGTTTAGTGTCATTCAGTTGAGTTTAAACTTTGTACATTTTTGTCTCTTGTCATGGGCGTACATGGGCAATATATGGTCACACAGTCACTTGTGTGGAATCTGTCAGATCTAATAAACAACTCGTTTTATGTGTCTGCTGCCCTCGGCAGATTTACGAAGCACGTGATGGACATGTTTTCAATTGCAACCAATCATCTGTGCACCTGTCTATCCAGCTGAAGTAGATACCTATCCAGGTGCTCATGATCTACCGTATTCACACGTTGGTAAGAACGCTTCTACCTCGCAAAGTTGCAAGATTGATATTCTTTTAGTGGAAAAACTGAAAAATTAGACTTTAACATGACTGATGTCATCTAATCTGACTCAACGTTCGAGCCGTGTTCAGCCTGGTCTTGTAATGACAAGAATTTATAACAATTGACTTACATGATGTTTAAAATAAAATAAAATATCAAAAATGCGATGCAGGGGAAAGATTGATAATAAAAGATGAATGCAAAAGCACGCATCCATCAAGAGATAGATACATGATGAAAAAATGACGCAAAGTTATTGTTATAACCACTCTTTCACCGTTTAATTATTGTGTTCCTCGTGTGCGTAGATCCTTCTGTCCAGCACACAATCTCGTTTACGCACGTAGTCCATTAGTTTTTGATGGATTGCCCTGAAACTTGGTAAATATTATTTTTATAACCAAAAAATGCGCATATCGATAAATCACTTTGCCTCCGCATTTTTTTAATACAGTTATTGTCCTTATTATGGATGTCATATGACAATGCGCATATCGATAAATCACTTTGCTTTCACGATTTTTAGAGTTATTGCCCTGTTTATCTTGTAGCCTAATGCAGTGTGTGACACAATCTCGTAGGCGCAACTAGTCCCGCAGTTTTTGACGGATTGTCATGAAACTTGGTAAATATTATTGTTATCGCTTGAAGATGTGCATATGGATAAATCACTCTGCTCCCACAATTTGTCTGAGTTATTGACCTTTTTTTCTTGTAGATTAATGTATTATGTAACACAATATCGTTAGCGCAACTTGTCCCACTGTGTTTAATGGATTACTATGAAACTTGTTAAATATTATAGTCATCACCTGAAGATATGCATATCGTCAAATCACTGTGTTCCTGCGATTTTTGTAAGAGTCTTCGGCCATTTTGACTTACAGCTAAATGATGTGTTTGACAGAATCTTATAAACGCAACTAATCTCACAATTTCAGTGGAGAACCATGAAACTTGGGAAATCTTATGATCGCATGAAGATGCGCATGTCGACAAATGACTGTGGTCTTATGATTTGTCTTAGAGTTACTGCCCTTTTTTACTTGGAACCTAATGTATGACAGAATCTCGTGAACACAACTAGTCTCACAGTTTTCAGTGGATCGCCATGAAACTTTTTACATGTTATGATCATTATTTTAAGATGTACACATCGACAAATCACTTTTCTTTCTAAATTTATGTTTAAGTTATTGCCCTTTTTGCCCTGCAGCTGAATGAAATATATGACAGAATCTTGTGAATTCTGCAGCTTTGTATGGATCAACGCGAATTTGGTACATATTATGGTTATCATCTAAAGATGCACATATTGACAAATATTTGTGCGCCTGTGATTTTTGTAATAAATTGTTGCCCTTTGTAACTTAACAGCTGGATACACTGCATGACAGAATATTGTGAGACAAATTACTCTTGCTGTTTGTAGTGAATTGTTCTGAAACTTTGTACATATTATGGTCATCATCAGAATATTTGCATGTTGACCAATCATGTACTCACTATTTTCAGAAGTGTTTAGCGGTTCTTGATTATAGACTCATCTTCATCCTGGGGTAGATGTGGGAATACTGGGAGGCGGGGGTATATTTACTAGAGCAAATTGGTCACCATTCCTCTAGTTACAATTAATTAAATTATTATTATTATTATTATTATTATTATTATTATTATTATTATTATTATTATAAACCAAAATAATTGTGGAATAATCCGTCCCACCGTTCTTTCTTTTGCAATGAAAATAAAGGA
Source organism: Margaritifera margaritifera (assembly GCA_029931535.1). Lineage (NCBI taxonomy): Eukaryota > Metazoa > Mollusca > Bivalvia > Unionida > Margaritiferidae > Margaritifera > Margaritifera margaritifera. Next base: position 4,834,719 of record JAQPZY010001660.1, on the reverse strand, counting down.
GAACATGATGCACTTAAAATTGATGATTTTTGTTATTCATAGATGTCGCATTTTGGGTATTCTACCTTCCTGTATTTTCTTTTGGACTTAATGAGCATTATGCTTACTTTGTGGCAAAGCTACTGAAGCTAGTCCAATATGCACTAGGATTGGTGCCATATGTGCATTACGTTCTCTGGTTTCAGGTTACGTTCATCCCGTGTATCAGGGTAGCCACAAGATCTACCATAGTCAACAGGTCGGTTACCCGCCAGTGTACGACCCAGCGTACGGGCTGCCACGAAGTGGAAGCTATTTGGATGGTTACCCATATGCTTATAGCTATGACAGGAAAGGAGGTAGGTTTCTTTTACATCGATTTCCAAAACAAGAGCATATTGCGACACTTGCATTATAGACTTGCAGCAACCATGACGATTTTCACCTTATAGAATGTGATATATCGACCAGCGCGTAATATTGTAACGTGACGGGTTCAGAAATAAATCCATAAAACAAATCTCATATTTACAGGTTATTTACAATGTACACTATATACACTCCTCTACCCTTGTGTTGCATTACACAAGAAATTTACCTAATTCTTCGTATAATTGGAACCTAACATTTTGTTAGAACAGAGAAAAACCAATTAGTCTTTTCACACTCAAAGCTAAAAATAGTCTCACCCTTTCAAGTCTGTGATTCTAATTAAAATCAAATTTCCCAGTCCATAATTCAGCCTAGTTGAAACATGATGCTTGACACGTGACTGCAGATAAGGTTTTTCTTATTCCCTAGGTAACTGCCCTTAGCTAGACTATCCCGGTCCCGTTATAATTGAAAGCGCTAATTTGTTCAAGCTAGTGCTCTAATGAAAACACAACTGCCCCTTATTATCAAAGCACCACACTTCCTATCTAATTTCATCACACTTAGAGGTCTAGGTATATGAGGCCACTTACATAGCTAGTCCGGACCTTTTAGTCTAGTGTTATGTGTGCTCGACTGTGAAACAGACAGACCGGGTTCGATTCTTGACCACGATAGTTAGAATTTGTCTCCCATCCTTTTACATTTGGGGGCTCCATCAATTCTCAGTAGCTGGTGTCCAGGTTGGGAATGGGATTCGACCACTCAGAGAGGTGAATCTGGGTGACATTCGAGGACGAACGTCAAGGTAAGGAGGGAGGAGTGTAGCGGTCTAGGTATATGAGGCCACTAACCAAGAAGTCTAGCTGTATGTGGTATGGGCTTGACTGTTCGACAGACGAACCTGGTTCGATTTTTTACCATGATAGTTAGAATTTGTTTGTTACAGTATATTGGTTGTTTATCTTTCCTTGCTATATGGACCCAATGAAGGCATCGATTTAACTTTTTGCTATATTGGATCTTATTTACTTTATGACAGTTCCTTTTTGAAAAATAAAAGAAATTAATGCTGAACCTGGGGAAAGCAGTCATTTAGTGTATTTATGATGTTTGAATAATGGTATAGACTGGTTAGATGGTCCATTTTATCATGACAGATTCGGTTGTACATAGTATTAACTTCAAACTTGTTCCTCCACGGGTTTGACGTACCAGAAATCACCACCAATGCATAAGGGTGATATTGCTCGAATATGACGATTACATGTCAGATGATCTTCAAAATTTAAATATCGAATGCGTGAACATGTCCAGATTTGATACGGTCTGTCACAGTACACCGCGTATCTGAAGGTCAGCATTTTAAGCTAGCCTCTACTAAGTTATTCAACTTTCTCCGGTGTCGGCATACGCGTCCACAATTCGTACAGCTGTATTGCATCTTAACTACTCTTGATTCCCATGGTTCTAAAGTACATTACGAAGTATTATGGGACTAAATGGGAATGGATCAATGGAGCTAACTTTTTACTACGCAACAATAATCCTCTCCTGGTTAAGTTTTTGCATTGAGCTGATAACTACTGTCTGTTTTTACCATATGTACATCATATCATATTTAATGTCAAGACGTTTGATGATGGGATGCATTTCTTCGAGTACTTCACCGGTATCACGGTGATTTATATGTTATACTTCACCGACTGTAGTTACATGTCCTGTTTTATTTCATTTCTCAGTCACCTTTTATCTTAGAGCATTGAAACTTAATGAAGAAGAACTACACAATTGTCACAAAGCAGTTGTATTTAGCATTTCAGTAACTTTATTATTGTGTTTAAGTTGTTTTCTCGTGCACTACTTCGTGGTAGGTTATGAAACTAAATAAGGCGACCATGTTTATAAAAAAGTACACTGTTACTATGTCACTGTGACATCTATTTCAAGCTCAATACAGTTGATGCTCTGCCTAAATTTGCATGGAATTTAGTGATTTGATGCAGCGCTATGAGTACTAAACCCTTATCATAAATAATATGTCACAGTGACCTGTATTTCATATTGCAATGAATTTGATTTGTTTTAGTTTTAGTTAATTTTCAAGTACTGCTCCTGCTCAATATCGCAGGCTTTCATGGATTTACGTTCATGTCATTTCACAAGAGCTTTACCTTTGTTAAGGTCCCTGTTGCTTTAGAAGTCCGTACATAGATCGAGAATCAAGGTCACTCAACATGAATATGATTTCTGCATGAAAACTCGTTTATCATATCTGATGAAGATTAGGAAGTGCTTTTTAGAGTCGAGCTTCGTAATCGGTGAATATAGTTTGGCCTATCTCTTATAAAACTTTACTCAGCATTTTGAACAATAGATGTTACTCCAGATTTGGAAACTTACCAGAAATGTCCAAATGCAACCTTCTGATTAGTCAGAAAAATTTCGAGTAAGATTTGAATTCGAGCGAAGTTTTATGACGGAGGCCTCTAGTTAATTAACTCTCTCATTAATATTAGATTTAAACATTCAGTCTTGTTCTATTCCACGTATTGTAAGGGTCATAATCATTGATATGCTGAAAACACATTCATACACATTCAGCCAGTTCTGTCTATTCCCCGTATTGTAACAGTTCTAATCATTGACATGCTTACACATTCAGTCTGGTTGTATTCCTCGTATTGTAAGTGTGATGATCATTGACGGCTTTGTTTTACTATTGTAGGCCGGTAAACCGTTCTGTCATGCTTTTGGCACATTTTCAGCATCCGATTGTGTTACTGTGAATTATAAGTGCCACAGAATAAAGTCGCAACAACTTTCGCAGGAGATAAAAATAATCTACAGCAGTTGATCTATAAACGAAATTATTTCTGGAGTAAAAACAAGTCACAGTCTTTTACGTCAGCTTACTGTGTAATATTAAAAGTATTTGCATATGTGATACTGTGAAACAAATTTTCTTCAAAATACTACAGACATAGATTTTATGTGTTGATGTGTAAATTTCTTGTCCAGGCGCTATCTGTAACGGTTGCTTAATTTTATATTTAACTTAATAATCAAAACTTCATACTAGAGACTTAATTTTGGATGATAAATTTAACCTTGTTGAATGTTTTTAAAAAAATAAATATTTTTATATTTTTATTTTCTTTGCTTTGCTCATATATTATGATAATGGATGAAATTTACTCTATACATTTATAATAGGGGCCTAATGGATACACAAGTTATATATTTTGTTAGAAGAATTTCTAATTTAATTTCTGTCGTTGTCTTTTGCAGAGAGTTATAATTCCAAAGCCATGTTGCTGGAGTATCCGGAAAATCTGGAGTATATGGACCCTTACCTAGAACGAGAACGTAGACGCACAGGCAAGAAAGTCCGCCGTTCTCAGAGCGATGCTACCATGCACTCTACCCGGAGACCTAAAAATAAGCGACATCGTAACCAATCCCCAAATAACCCCAGTCGAGGTGGGACAAACCAGGTCAATGCCGAGGTTCATGTGAGCATGTCTAAGACTAAAGCTGCTGGCCCTCCTCTTCCTCCTTTAGCCCACACTAAGAAACCATCAGAGGAGCAGACAAAGACTCTGAATATATTAGACCCTGATCTGCCACCATCAGCAACTGACAGTGCCAAACTCAGGGCCATAGAAAAGGCTAGAGAAAGAGAATCAGTGGAGTACAGTGGTGGTGAAAGTTCGATGAACGACCTTAATGTACGCCCTTATAGTTACTCTGGAAATATTGCACCAAGCTCTAGTCCTTCTGTGCTAATTGTGCCCAAAATTGAGCCAAATAGTCGCCAGAGGTCCATGAAAAGTGATCTAAAAGACTTTCCTCCTCATGTTGACAATGCACTCAATGATGGGGTTACCAAAAGGTTGTCAGATACTCAGGAAAATAAGGATGTAGATATGATGGACGGGGCACCACCTCGATCACCTGCTAACTACATACATAAGGCCAGAAGGACTGTGAGTAGTGGAAGTGCCATTGGAGGGGACGCCGCAGATATTGCCAAAGAAGGTATGATGATTAATTCATTTGTTCCTTTACTTACTGTCATAAATTGAAGGTATGAAGATAAATTTCAGATTGTTTAATGTGTGCATTGCATTGGTCACAATATATTGTCTCACTTTTGAATGCAAAGCTAATGAAAACATTAGGAAAAATCAGACATGGCACCAGTATCAGTGAAGTATTCCTAAGTTAAGCTTGGTGGCATAGATGAGACAAAAGACAAAACAGCATAAATAAAACAGTTAGAAACAAGTTAAACATGCTGAAGCCTAGAAGTCATTCTCATAATATTTGTGTTTGGAAATCACGACTCTTAAGCAATGTTGTTTGGATGTGACATACATTGACATTCATTTGCTTTGTTTATAACTATACAAGACGCTTCATAAACTGTCATTAAAATAACAACAAGAACAAATCAGTACAGTCATATTTACAAATGACTTTGGTTTCAGATTATTTAAAACGATGCTCACCTATTTTCCATTTTGTGAAATCACTAAAAATGTTCAAATTAAATTCCTGTACCAGACTCATAGATAGTGCAGGGACATATCCAGATAGTAATGGTAGTCAACAGTGTGTGTTATTATGACTTACAATACACTTGTTTTGATTTCCCAGTGCATGCTTCTAGTCTCCATTGTAATTTGTTTGGTCTAGTGATTTGACATGACATATATCATAATATTTTCACTTTTTTCTTGTGAACAAATTATCCACAGCAAAGGAGATAACATTGGATGCTTTCGGGTTCCTGGAAGAATACTCGGATGATGAGGGAATGGATCTTCATGGCAGTGGACAAACATCGCCAGTATTTAACCATTAAGGCAAGGTTGTCTATAAATTGTCCAAATTTTCTGAAATATTTTAAGTAACGATGAATATAGCTGATTTACTTTGACAAAACAAAACAAGAATTCGCTGTGAATCCGCATCCTCTTTACACTATTCCCAATTTTTCAGCCCAGTCCAATCATCTAATCACCATATATACCTGCAATCTGCTGCAGGATTAATATTCTAAGACCATTGTGCAACCTGCTGCAGGATTAATATTCTAAGATTATTGTGCAACCTGCTGCAGGATTAATATTCTAAGACCATTGTGCAACCTGCTGCAGGATTGATATTCTAAGACCATTGTGCAACCTGCTGCAGGATTAATATTCTAAGACCATTGTGCAACCTGCTGCAGGATTGATATTCTAAGACCATGATGCAACCTGCTGCAGGATTAATATTCCAAGACCATTGTGCAACCTGCTGCAGGATTAATATTCTAAGACCATTGTGTACATCTAGAGACCACAACCTATTATACCCTGTTTTTTTTATTCACTGTCAAATGGTATAGGAAGGTTGATGACATTTGTACTAGCACAGACAGACACACAGACAGGCAGGGTCTTGTTGGGGCAAAAAAAAGCAGACTAGAGTTGATCATTGTGCTCTGATTTGACTAGTTGTACAAATCTATCATTGCACGATGTTAGTTTTTCAAAGACGATTAGATCAAGGGGATCAGAGGTCCTTGTCTGTTGATACACTGTAAAACAGATCCATGTTAATAGAGTAGTCGCGATATGGAGCCAAGAGTATTCCAGGCATTGAAGTTAGGCTTTTTGTATATATTCACATATAATCTGATCCAAAAGCAAACAACATAGACCCTGATCTGCCATCGCATAATGCGCCTACAGATCAGGGTCTATGTTGTTTGTTCTATTGATTAGTCCTTACAAACTGCATAGACCCAGATCTGCCAGCACATTATGCAACGGCAAATCTGGGTATATGCAGTTTGCAGTTGGTTATGGACTTATACGCGAGTATATATGGTAATATTTAATCATAAATTGCTAGAAGGAAGGACAGTTGTCTTGTATTCCACTTTCAAAATACATAAACATCCTAAAGATTAATTTTAAAAGTAGTTAAAAACAATGTACTCCCTTCATTCATGATACTATATTAGAGGAGTATGAACCACACTTTTGTTGAGCCTACGTTAGTCAGATGCAGGACACAGCAGTCACTTACCATTGGCATCAACAGTGTGTTAAGGTTTGAGTAAAGTTTTTCATTTTGCATATATATCTAAACCCCTTGATAGATTCTCAACATGCTTGGCATGAATCATAATCCATTGGCATCAATAGTGTGTTAAGGTTTGAGTCAAAGTTTTTCATTTTGCATTTATATCTAAACCCCTTGATAGATTCTCAATATTCTTGGCATGAATGAATCATTATTAACCTAAGATATTTAATTCTATGGCATGTTTGCACGTCTCCATGATCTTGGGGTCAAAGTCGCAAACACAAAATTTGCATTAAGGTTTCAGTTAGTTTGTTTCTTTGCTAATTTCTCCTAAAGTCCTTCATCATACTTGGGATGAATCATTATGAAGCTGTGCCCAATTGACCTCGGAGTCAAGATCACAGTCATAGAAAATTTGTGTTAAGGTTTTGGTTGAAGTTTTAAGTTTACACACTACTAAATAGAGGAGAGTCATTGCACTAATACCCCTGGAGTCATTGCACTAATACCCCTGGAACCATTGTACTAATACTCCTGGTGGCAGAGTCAGCACAGATAAAAGCATATACATATGTATAGCCTTGCTGCATCTCAACCGGTCTTTCTTCCTATAGTTCCTAAGGCAACAATTTGGAGTGGGTTTCATAGCACCTATCCCCTGGGGAGGGGGCAAACTTTGTATATGTACATTAGTTGTACATTCTTCATTAAGTAGCTCAGGTTTTTTGCACACTGTATACTGTTATACCTGGAATGATGAAACTTTGTGATGAGATGCATCTTAATGAGTGATACACCTTCATCACAAAAGTATGTAAAGTAGGTCATGTTTCATGCTTCACTGACTTGGGCTAAATCTCAAACTCTGTTCATGCTAGAATCATCAAACTAGATGATTGTATGCATTTTTATTGGTTCCACACCCTTATAACAAAAGAAGCTCACTGTGACATACATTTCACATGCTTAGGTAATGTTTTTGTGTTTAGCTCATGACCACATCATTTTTACATCATGTATGCATACTGTTATACCTGAAATTATGAAGTTTGGTGAGGGGATGAATCTTGATGGGCACTACACCCTTATCACAAAGTAGGTAACTGCAACCCTCATTTCGTGCATCACTGACTTGCTTAAATTTTGTTTTAACTGTTTATGTTTAAATCATGATGATAGATGATTGTATACTTCTCTCTTAGGACCACAACCATACACAAAATGTCAGTGACCTACATTTCACATTTTATTGGTGTAGGTTAAGCTTTTGCAAACAAGTTGATTTGTGATGAAGCCTAAGATGATGCATCATCCACACATAAGCTGTTCTTGGTTGCAATAATCAACTGATTCTCCAAGTATTCAACATAATTTACTTTTTTTTTACAGTCAAGGAAACTATCTGTTAGTAATTATAGAAATATGGTAAAGAGCATAGGTTCCATTAAAACAGTTTCTTTTGTGATATTTTTTATTTATTTACTTTAAAGTACCTTTAAAAAAATAATGACCTACAAGCTTATGTTTCAGGTGTGTAAACATGGTCATATCTGAAGCCAGACCCACTCATCCAAATAAGAAGATTACAGTAAAAGCCATGAAAAAATTTGAGGACAACACTCAAGGAAGTGGTATTTGTGTACCTGATATTTCAAGGAAAAATCACTACACAATCTCTGCTGATAAGCTTCCATATCAAGACCTAGTGCTTCCATTAGTAGTAACTTACATCCTTTTAAACATTACTGCAATCAAATAGGACAAATATTTTCCCATGACAGAGAATGCATGTGGATGGAAAGATAAAAAAATCACTCGTCAAAATGTCCTGCATAATACAAGGAGGCATTCATATAAGCATAAAATGATGAACTTGGGACATACATCATTTTCAGCAGAGACATTCCAATCAGCAAGACATTCTTTTGTATTCCTTTTTGTACTAACTTGAAGCACGTATAAATTGATAAAGCTGTGTTATTTCACATGTAAAAACACTCATTTGTATTTTTGTGCCATTTATATTTACCTTATATACTCGTGTATAAGCCAATACCAACTGCAAACTGCATAGACCCAGATCTGCCATTGCATAATGCACCGGCAGATCTGGGTCTATGCAGTTTGTAAGGACTAATCAGTAGAACAAACAACATAGACCCTGATCTGCTGGCGCATTATGCGACAGCAGATCAGGGTCTGTGTTGTTTGCATTTGGACCTGGATAATACGCGAGTATATACAGTAGCTTGTTTTTGTAATTTCTTATGCTGTACAGTATTGTTAACACATCACATATCAAACTTTATTATCAGAGTTGATGGTTATATTACAGCTAAAGATTGGCAGTTCAGAGTGACCATTGTGATTTATACAATGTGTTGCCATATTTATATAGTATTATTTGATCTTAATATTGGTTTGTGTTGCCATATTTTTATAGTATTATTTGATATTAATATTGATATTTTCATGACGGGAAATACTCGCGCCATACATTTGATCATATATTTTATATGTTTCAAAGGCTGTAAAAAAATTTGTACTAAAATTTGTGACACTTTGAACATTAATTGTATAAATGCATTTATTATTTTTCATCTTCAGGCCTAAGGATTATAAAGACTGAGCTTGAGGTTGAGATGAAATTTCCACCATCTGCCAATCAGAAATGGTCTTTCAAAGTAACAATATTTGTGATTGATCAACAAGAAAATGTTAATCTCAGACTCGAACTAAAAAGATTTTTTGCGTGTGCTTGAGATTTTGTGACAGCCAGTCACAGAGAACTTCACATTTGTAACATCATGTCTGAGTGGATAAAATTAAAACTCAATCTCAAAGTCAAGGTCAAGGTTTTATGATCTCCAGCTTGGGCCCCGTATTCTTGAAACATTTTGAGCAAGAAACTGTGCTCAAGCTCAGAACCTCACAATCATCTATTAGCACTTAGGGTACACAATCATCTATTAGCACTTAGGGTACACCTATGCAATGGAAATTTGGCAGTAAAGAAAAATCTGAAAGTTATATGATTCTAGCTTTTTTAATTAAAGTTATAGACTGTCAAAGATTTTGGGCTTTAAACTTGAGTTCTTGCTCAAAAGTTTCAAGAACATGGGACCTGATGATTATTTTTCTAGAAATTTTGTGAGTACAAAGATCTGAAATACATACAGTGAAACTCCCTAAACAGTACTAAATGTTGTGGATGTTTTATGAAGGTGGCCAGTTTTATGGAGATTTGATTACTATTAGAATGGCCTTACTGGGATGGCTTTTTGGCCAGTCTAAAGAGGAGGTCAGATTACTCAGGGGCTGGTTTAGGGAGGTTTTTAAGCAACTATTTTATCTGATCCTTTTTCAACACTTTTGTTTAAGTAGTTTAAAAATGTAATTACATTAAATATCCAGATCTTGTGTTGAATATAAAACAATGGAATCTTCACAATGCAGCTTTGACTGCTTATATATTTCAGTAGGTGACAAGGTATTGATTCTTTTTCATTATTCTGTTTTATGTGATTTGCACATATAATATTACTTTTGCCATATTTCTGGTCAGAAGAAATACAACTACTTGGAAATATATGAATAATTTTCAATATATATAGTTTATTTTAGTGTCTTAGTTTGCCAATCAGAAATTGATGTTCATACTTAATTTCATTGACAATTGCCGACATTGTTCGCTATTATCACTTGATTCAGAGATATATTATACTATGTTCGATAAATTAATGGTGAAGAAAGTATTAAAGTCAGAAGAATGAAAACTGGTATTTTTGGGTTTTTTTATATCTGGAATCTGCTTCTCTTATTACCCTCAACGTCCCTTTGACATGTAGGACAATGTTATATCCAGCACATGCTCACATTAAAATTATATGCAGTGGTTTGAATTTACTTAGTCATAAACAGTCAAATAATGTCATTCATATGGATTTGTGTTGTAAAATGTGATGCATCCTCTAACTCAATGAATTTAGCTGCAGGTACTTTGCACCTTATCTTAGAAAAGGGCAAAGCATTCCTAAATGTAAGAAAAGGGCAAAGCATTCCTAAATGTAAGAAAAGGGCAAAGCATTCCTAAATGTAAGAAAAAGACAAAGCATTCCTAAATGTAAGAAAAAGACAAAGCATTCCTAAATGTAAGAAAAGGACAAAGTATTCATAAATGTAAGAAAAAGACAAAGCATTCATAAATGTACGAAAAGGACAAAACATTCGTAAATATAAGAAAAGGACAAAGCATTCCTAAATGTAAGAAAAGGACAAAACATTTGTAAATGTAAGAAAAGGACAAAGCATTCCTAAATGTAAGAAAAGGTCAATGAATTTTTTAGCCCTAATGTAACTTCAGCCATCACAAACTTGAAATATGCATATGACATTTTGGACTTTAAGATCAGATGGAGGTACAGTACATAATTTTTAGGCTTTCAAGATCAGGTTGAGGTAAAGTTTTTTGATTGCCCAAATATACAGTCCTTCCTAAATAAAAGTTTATACAAACACTCACAGACTATTTTATTTACTCAAAAAGAAAGTAAAAATCTACAGTAAATCTGCCCCCACCCACACCTTCCCTCAGTGCAGTCCTGCCAGTTATTGGAGATCATAGATCTTCCATACCCACCCACCCCACCCCCTGTAACTGCTGCACGTCTTAGTGCCACCTTAGGGAATGCATGTCAGTTTCTACACAGTTGTGGACATCTAATTAACATGTTCCAAGTACACTTGAGAGCTGGCCCACCAATGGGGGTGGTGGTGGTGGTGGCAATTACCCAGGGGCCTGGCGATTTCTAGGGACAGGCCATCAACTCAGTTATAACAAAAATTAATCTTTGCAGTAAATATTAAAATTTGTTTCTTACAAGAGTCTAAGTTCTGGTAGGTTACTACAGGTTTTATATGCAAAACTACACACAGGTTTTTATATACAAAAAATTCAACTAGTTTTGGGGCCCATGACTGCTCTGCCTAGGTGCCCACAATTTCTGTCAGCGGGCCCACCTGAGAGCGTGATGTCTTATCCGAAGAGCAGAATAACTGTATATATGATAAATAAGCCACTCAGATTGACAACTACCAATGTCAACTTCAGAAAATATATGCTCCTGCTATTTCTGATACAGTCCTGCAAACATAATTTATATCTCATTAAGAATAGGTTAATTCCAAAAATGCACATGTGTTTTGGCCATTTTTAAAAAAGGAAGTTAATTGGATCCAGGTAACTATTACCCAGTATCTGTTCTGCAACTACTTTCCAAAGTTTTAGAGTGCATTGTTCATTCTCAGTTTTATTCTTATTTTACATTTAATGATCTTTTCTGCTCTGTCTAGACTGGTTTTAGAAAGGGACACTCTACAGAATTTGGACCACATAGAGTAACTCAATATGTTTTTAACAAATTCAAGAATAACATGATGGTTGGATTGGTAGCATTTGATTTAAAGAAAGCGTTTGACACTGTTAATCACTCCAAGGGTTTTCATGCGGCCTAGGAATAAGTCCTATGTTCACGCTATTTAATTTTCTCAAGGGTAAAATTTCTTTCTAATTTTGAGAGAAATGTAACCACGCGATGCCAAATACTCACCCAGTGGGAAAAGCCATACAAATTTCAATAGAACTTTGTTTGGCTTGTTTCGCGTTCTATTCATATATCTATGATTTTTTCCCACCGGGTGGGTCGATCGAGGTGCGCGCGCGCATGCGTTGTCTTTCACTGTTCACACGCTCGTGATTGGCTGAGTGCGTCGTCAGTGTGTCTTGACTGTGTGTCATCGAAACCAGCACGCTTACGCGCCAAAAAGATTTTTTGAACAGTGTATGCACCCGGCATGGCAGACGAGTGACTCGCAGTCATCGCGAAATTGTTGAAGTAAAGAATTTACCGGGATTGACAGTTCCGTATCGATCTATACATTTAAAAAAGCTTTTATTATCTGCCAAATTTACCCAAAATGAGTTGTTCGAGGATATCTAGAAAGCGAAAAATTGAAGATGAATGCCGTGCGTTTAACAAGGAGTGGACTGACAAGTATTTCTTTACTGATGTTGGAGTTAAAGCTGTGTGTTTGATTTGTCAAGACACTATTGCCGTTTTCAAGGAGTTCAATTTGAAACGTCACATTCAAACTAAGCACGGTAACTTTGGAAAAAATTTATCAAAACAAGAACTGCAAAAGAAAGCAACTGATCTGCTAAAAAAGTTGAAACAACAGCAAGCTGTGTTTGTGAAAACTTCATCTTTACAAGAGAATGCAACAAAGGCAAGTTTCGTGTTGGCCAACAAAATCGCAAAGCAAAACAAACCATTTTCGGAAGCAGAATTTATTAAAGATTGTATGATTGATGCTGTCAGTGTTGTGTGTCCTGAAGCCAAGTCAAAAGTAGAAGCCATATCATTATCACGAAGAAGTATTGTTCGTCGCATAGACGCAATTGCAGTGAATCTTCAAGAACAACTGTTAAACGCCAGTGATAGTTTTCAGTGGTTTTCGATTGCTTTGGATGAGAGTAATGATCTTCAGGATACTGCACAGTTGCTTATTTTTATCAGAGGAATTGATGCAAACTTTGACATTACAGAGGAATTGTTATCTATGGAGTCTCTCAAAGACACTTGTACTGGGAAAGATTTGTACAACAGTGTCATTAACAGTTTAATCAGATCTGGATTAAGCTTAGATAAACTGGCAAGTATTACAACTGATGGGGCTCCTTCACTCACAGGTAAACATTGCGGCCTTGTGAAGTTAATGAATGATAAAATTAAAGAAGATTTCCCACTGCACAGTGTACTGTCCTTTCACTGCATCATACATCAAGAAAGCCTCTGTAAGTCTTCTTTAAATCTTAAGCATGTTGTGGATCCAGTCGTGTGTGCAGTGAATGCAATAAGAGCAAGGGGACTGAAACACAGGCAGTTCCGAAGCCTGTTGGATGATATGGAAGCTGATTTTACTGATGTGCTGTGCCACACAATTGTCCGCTGGTTAAGCATGGGAAAAGTACTAAAGAGGGTGTGGGACCTCAAAGCAGAGATTCTCGTGTTTTTTTCTATGAAAGATATCTCTGGTGACTTTTCAAAACAAATGCAGAGTGAAGAATGGATTTGTGATTTTGCATTTGCTGTGGACATAATGCAAAAATTGAATGAGCTGAACACTAAACTTCAAGGAAAAGGTGTATTTGCTCATGAATTGTACGTGGAAGTGAAATCCTTTCAAATGGGGCTTAAACTTTTTGCCAAGCAGCTGAATGAGCAGAACTTTGCTCATTTTCCTCTTTTGAAGACGCAGACTGTTTCACAAGCATTATCTGACAAGTACAGTTGTCAGATCACGGCTTTAAAAGAAGAATTTATCAGGAGGTTTGCTGATTTCAAGGCAATGGAACAACAGTTCGACCTGCTCAGCTCACCCTTTGCTTGTGACATTGAAACAGCCACTGAAAAACTGCAGATGGAACTGATTGATTTGCAGCCCGACAACTCCTTAAGAAGAACTTTTGAAACCAAACCCCTGATTGAGTTTTATGCTTCTCTACACCCAGGAAAGTTTCAAAATCTGAAAGAATTTGCCAGAAAGATGTTTGTGTTGTTTGCATCAACCTACATTTGTGAGCAGACTTTCTCTACTATGAAAGTCAACAAGTCAAAGAACAGATCGCTTCTCACAGATTCAAATCTTCACTCAGTTTTAAAGATCAGCACGAGCAACATGTCACCAAATTTTGACAAACTGGTCAATGAATGTGATCAGCTGCATCATTCGCACTGACTCTGTTTATGTTACTCTGTTTATCAAATAAATGTGCTTCTTTTGAAGTTTAAGTTTTCAAATATTAACAACATATTAACAACTGAAAATTAATTATGATGTTATTTAGAAAAACCTTTTGTTTTTGCTATTTCAAATATTAATTATTTTACTTAATGAACTATGCGGCCCGCTAAAGTTGTAAATTTGTGTATGCGGCCCTTGCACTGAAAAGTTTGCCCACCTCTGCACTAAAACATATGGCATTAAGGACACTGAACTGCTGTAGTTTTGTGAATATCAATCAAACAGAAAGCAATTTGTTAATGGTAACCTTTCTGACTTGAAGATCATAAATACATGTTTTCCGCAAGAATCCATCCTGGGCCATCTTTTGTGTGTCATTTATGTAAATGATCTATTTCCCCTAAAGAAGCAGAAGCAAATATGTACATGGATGATGCTTCTTTACTTTGCTGACAAAAACATTGACAACAAATAAGATCAGTTCTGCAGTCTGAGCTTACTGTATATACTAGCGTATAAACCATCGTATAATGTGCCGGCAGATCTGGGTCTATGCAGTTTGCAGTTGGTATCGGCTTATACGCAAGTATATACGGTACTAATGTACTAAGTCTCCACATTGGCAAACAAAGTCTATGCTCCTATGTTCTACAAAAAACCAAGTATATGTTCCTATGTTCTACAAAAAAACAAGTCTATGTTCCTATGTTCTACAAAAAACCAAGTCTATGTTCCTATGTTCTACAAAAAACCAAGTCTATGTTCCTATGTTCTACAAAAAACCAAGTCTATGTTCCTATGTTCTACAAAAAACGAAGTCTATGCTCCTATGTTCTACAAAAAACCAAGTCTATGTTCCTATGTTCTACAAAAAAAGAAGCAAAATTTGCTGATGCCAACATATCTCTTTAACTTAACAATGAGACAGTGTCAAGAGCTCAAAACTGTGACTACATAGGCATAACTTTAGATAGGAAAATAACTTTCAAACAAGAATTACAGAAAGCAATTAGCAAATTAAATTCATCTACTGGGATTCAGAAATATGTTTCTGCTTTCATCCCAAATCTTAGTAGAAAAATCTTGTATAACACTGATTCTCCCACATATCAATTATTGTTCAAATATCCGGTGTAGTCTGCCCAAGATTTACATTGATAGACTTAAAAAAATACATGTTCACAACATGCAAATAATTTTAAACTCCATACTATTCTTATACTGTTGTTATGCTAATTATTTCAGAACAGATAATCTATAACAGATACTGCTAAATGTGGAAGGTCGTGCATGGCTTGACCCCTAAACACTTGACAGACCAGTTTACATTAAAGTCTCTTGTGATTTCCCACCTTACTAAATCAGTTTCAAAACTGGATGTGTATACTGGCAGAGATCACAGTAATTGTTTTAAGTGGTATGGGGCCAGGGCATGCAATGACCTCCTTCAAGATGTACAATCTGCTACAAACTTTGAAGCTTTAAGAAAAAATGTGTCCAGTACATACAATCTCTAAGAGTTCATATTAATGCTTACATTCTGTGATAAATGGTACTTATCTAATGGTTACTGCTTCGATTTATGTAGTGTCCACAGCTCCTTGAGTCAATCAATATTTGTAACAAGAGGCAATATTCACCACAAAATTAGCTATTTATAAAGAATAGGGGTTCAAAATTCTATATATTCATATAAAATTAACTTATAAGGCAATATATCAAGATAATCTGATTGCCCAAACTTTAACAATGTTGGATATAATTTTTATTTTTGAAAGATTCAACCTTTATTATGTTAAAATAATTCATGAGCTGGTTGTGATCAGTCTAATTCAGTAAATAGCTTTTAGCACAGCTCTCTATGTGGGATACTCTTGATTGGTATTCGCACACATACCTACTAAATCAATGCTGCATTTTCTGTGCCAACTGTTTTCTTTGAAAAACTACAGTTGTTACAACAAGCTAGCAAGGCAAATTCTGTTGTAAGGAACTTAAACCAGTGTCTATAAAGACATAAATAAATGGACATCTGTGTACTGTAAATGTAAGTGTTATGACCTTTTATTAAGCCAGTTAAAAGTGTGTCAATACTGCCTTATGATTAATGTTGCTGTTCATAGTTTTATGGGTTTTCTTTTTCAAAGGGATCTTTTCTAGATGTTTGTAATTCAATAATTCATTAATTGAACAATAAAGTAAATCAGAAAAAAGGAAGCAAGCTTAAGTAGTAACAATAGTTTTATATTTTGTTAGAACATATTAAGACATGAGAGTCTTGAAATAAAATGAATGGTTGGGTGAAATGAAGAAGGAGTAGCAAAGTGGGAATTTGAGACCACCATACTTGACATTTTGCTAAGTCACAAAGCAGCCACATTTTTACTAGACCCTGGGAATCATTGGAGGTGGGTCTAGGCAGGACTCTGGCGGTCATGGTAGTATAGCAGCAGGTGGGTGACTATCACCAAGACACCAATTAGAGACGTTGTGTGTCCATGAGATACCATCATGAGTGCTAACAGTTTGAAACGTAAGCGGGGTGCAGACAGCATGGAGGAGGAGTCCTCTGGCGATGAAGACATCACCTTTGAATGTGAGGCATCATGCCACTATTCAGATGAGGAGGTTGATTACATATGACCTCTTGACCCGTTTGAGACATTATTTCTGGTTGCTTTCAACATTTATCTGACTCGTCTGAGAATCATGGATTTGACTAGATATGACTGGATTGAGGGCCCTTACCATATGTTATGGGGATATTCAGTTCGTCCCCCTTCCATAGTCTTCTTGCGCGAACTTTTCTTTGGTGCTCTGGAAGAAAAGAATTATGGCGCATGTTCATAGGTTCGATGACTTGTACAAAACTGGTCAGGTCAGAAGAGTCATGGGATGCCACTCCATTATGGCTCATAGGCTGAGGGCACACTGGGGGAGAGCGGATGCCCAAAGGCAACACATGCTGGCAGCAACAGGCGGCACGCTGCACAGATCAAGAGGACTTCCCAACCGCACTCAACTTTGTCAGGATCAAACTTTTTGGTGCCTCGTCGAGGGATCGGACAGCGTTCGCCCGGATCTCGTTCTTAGCCACCTCATACTTGTCGCGCTCGTCGATGATGAGCTGGAACTCTTACTCTGAGTTGGACCGGTCATGCAGCACCTGGGATACGTGGTCCAGGATGGTGTTGAACTTGGCCTCTGCCAAAACGCGGATTTCGTCGTGCTTTTAGCCTTCGCGGTGAATCTGCGGATAACGTACGCCCCGACCAGCAACACCAGGCCACAGCCCAAGGACAGACAAGTGAGGCCATCAGCGATGGACGCAGCAACGATGATGGTCAGCAGGGCATTGCCACCCGCCATAGATGTGACGGTCAGAGCACCGTCGATGCCGTTGACCACGCTGGCGGCACGGTGGCACTTCTTGTAGAGGCTCCGCCGCTGCTCTGCCTCTACCTCTGATATTCTGGCGCCCGCAGGCCACCATTCACGCGAATTGAGAGTGTAGCCCAAGGTCCATCGCCGTGGTGTCCGTGGAGGTTTACCAGATAGAAACCCGCGCCTGGGTCGGGGATGGTATCACTATTGTTGCTGAGGACAAACCCAAACAAAATGTTTGGGTCGCGCTCCAGTAGTAAAGCCCAGACGCGCTTGGACCCGTACTTACACCGACCGCCGAGGCGTCGGCAGTGAAGCATACGCCAGGCACACCTGCACGCGTCAAAGCTGCTATATTAGCCTCCTTCGCATACTGGAATAAATCAAATGGCGGCTCGTCGTCTCTTCGTGGGTGTCCGTAGATGTCTACCGGCATGCTGTTAGTCTGGTGGAGGCAAGTTTTTAAATCATACTAAGTCAGAACTTCTGTGAGCAGTTGACACACACGTAGACTGCGCTACACGCGGTTACAGCGTCTTCGATATAATATCTGTGATTAGGAATCAGGAAATCAAGGACCGATACATAAAAACGACCGCGTGTAGTTGCCCCAACCTTAGCATATGACACCAGAAAATCGGGTGACCTGATACAGACCCGACTGCAGTCCCGCTTCCAGAGGAGAATCTCAAATTCATCACCTCTATATGGAGATGGATTTTAGTGGAACCAGAACTTTCGCTTTTATTAGTGTGATGGGCTGATCGGCTGACATAAAAAAATACTACAAAGTTGTCCGGGCGTACGGCCGTGTCAACGTAATCCTTAGTAGCAGCATCATGAGGCTCCACCGGATTCGACAGATTTACGATCTTGTTCGAAGTCGTTTCTAGGAACCGGCCATGCTGTCGCCAGCCTTGGAGACCCTTCCCGCGTCCTAGGCGTCAAAAGAGCTTTTTGTTGTAGCGTCCTGGGTGTCAACATAAGACTTTACGCGCACGACAAGCTTATCCACATAGCTCTTGGTTGTCGCATCTTTAACGCCTACAGGCTCTGCCACGGATACGATCCTATTCGTGGCCATATCCAGGGGGCCAGCCATGCTAACACCCGGCTTGGAGACCTTTCCCGCATCTTGGCGATTTACATATTCTTCCTAGGTTGCTACCGCGGCGTCGATGTATTGTTTCCTAACGGCTTCGGTGCTTCTCATTGACGGGACCCGGCGGTTTACGTATTCTTCTAAGGTTGTGACCGCGGCATCGACGTATTGTTTCCTCGCTTAGTTGTGGTCGCGTACGGGGGGAGCCAGGCCTGTGATACTTCTTGCTGCCATGTTCGGGTCTTTTTGTGGCAACATTTTCTGTTTGAGTGGGGTCGGCCACTTTGCAGACGACCCGCCTGGCAGCTTCCTTGGCCTGCGGCCTATCGAACGACCTGCCGCCGTCGCGTAACGTGCGTCGGCCTGGAAGACGGCGAGATTGCCGGCGCCTCTACATTAGCCAGGCGGGACAACAGCAAGGTAAGGTCCACGCTGGAGGTTTTTGAGTCCCGACGTTATGGGTGAATGCAACCAGGTTGTTCGGGTCGGAGGCACCGACGCGATTGCTGTAAGTGGTCCGCGGGAGCCCCGGGTACCACATCGTCTTTCTGCGAGCGCCCGAAGATGTCTACCGGCATGACAAATATGACCAATGCCGGCTTGTTTCTAAAAAAACCGGAGGGTCAGCGATAGCGCCGAATATAGCAGCGCGCCGGGCGTCAAAACGCGATTCAGCGCCTTCAGCAACTCGATGGATGCGTAGCGGCAGATTAGTCCGTCACCTTTTTCTGAACAGAGAGGGTCGAGTAATGTCAGCGGAAGTGCAAATGAGTCGACGCAACGGGACCGGCGGAGGTAAGCAACGAGCTCTGGCGGCGGCGCAAGGCCAAACGTGTCGAAGTAGAGCAGTGGAATGCCACCCAATGAGTCCCGCGGTTCTGCGAGCTGTCAAGGTTAACGATGCCGGCCTCGTGGCCGCTGCGCCCCGGCAGGCGCCCCAGCTCGTCTCGCATGAAGTGCTTCAGGGACCTGGCGGGCCGTAGCAGGTCAAAGTTGGATACGACCCTCGTCACCGCAGACGCGCGAGTCGGAGGCCTCTACCTTTTTTGACCTGTTGATCAGCCGCGCCAACCACGCAAAGGGCCGCCACCTTGCCAGCAGCCGCTAGGGCTGGGATCGCCGCAACCTTCGCAGCAATCGCCAGGGACGGAAGGAGAGATAACAGTGGAAAGATACCACCTTTTGTTTGCATGGCCATTAGGGCTGCAACGGATAGATTAAAGTCGACGTCGCGCTTGGCCTTGCGGGCCGCTTGGAGGCGCTTGGCCCGAGCAGCCATCTGTATAATAGGATGACGCCCTTGGAGCTCTCCAGGGCCCAACCGCAGCCTAGCACCACGACGGGCTCTCTAGGACGGGACGAGCTTGTTCAGCTGACGGTCGGTGAGGGACACAAGGAGTCGTTCGTGTTGCATCGCGTGTATGTGTATATGCCTAGAGCTTTAATTTGTGTGATAGGGCGGGCTTCGACTACACGCATTCGCTCTCCAGTACCCTCGAGCAACATAGTTTTGTCTGAGAGGATGATGGCAACGATAGCGCCGCGAGCAACGCGGGCCTTGAAGTACATATCCATGACCGACTGCTTGACAAGGTCGATGTGCTCCAGGATGAAGTAGTAGATTGGGAAGAGTCCAGTGAAGTCCTTCTGGCTGGTTTACAGCACAGAATCAATGTTTTGGTAGTGGCCTATGAAGCTCAAGATCTGGTAGTAAGCGCGAGCTACGTTGTTGGTCTCATAGTCCAGAAGGATTTCCTCGGATGGCTCATGGTGACCGTTTGTCGAACACGATCGTATTGTGCTCCTGGTTGTTCTCCCGCGTCGTGTCCTGAAGGGCTTCGAAAATGTACCTGGTCGCGGATGTACCCTGCTGGGCGCTGATCGACCAGGAGAAGTGGCCATTGATCGTGCTCTGCTGGGTGTCCGTGATCATGGCCTGGAAGGATCGGGTACTCTGACTTCCTCGCATCAAGTTAATCATGTTGGTTTCCACCTCCAGCGCCTTCGTCACGGCGGCATCCACAGCTCGAGCTTCGAGAACGTGACCTTGCCCGAATTTGCGGCGTTGGCACGGAGTATGGCGTCGTCGTCGGTGTTGTTGCGGGTCAGCGAGACTCTGTGCTTGGCGCCGAAGATGGCCTTGCGCACGTCCCGGCAGAAGCCAAAGATGTGAGCCAGCGGGATGACGTGTATGCTGTCCCTGGGTCAATTCTAATAAGGAGAGTGGCACAGGCCCGAGTCCATGGTTAAGTTAGCGACAACAACATCGCGCGTCCCCTCGACTACCTTTTGTCGATTCACTTCGTTGACCACGTCCCGCACGGCAGGAAGCATGTTTTTGTCGCCGGCAGCTTCAGCTGACAAAGGCGCTGACGCACTGTTGCCAAGACCATTTCCACAGCATTTTTACCTGGCGGCGAGAGCTAGAAACCCTTTCCTGAGAGCGGCCGTTTTGACGGCGCTAAAGGCGCTCAAGCCCACCACCCGTGTACGGATCGTGTGCCTTGATGCATTCATGACTAGTATACGCGCGCCACCAATTCTAAACATTAGCCAAGCGCGTGGAGGTTGCGGATGAAGAGGCATATGGTGAGCGTCTTGCCTCGGAGGTTCAGCAGGTGGCTGTCCTGGTCGTTCAGCCTGAAACGCAGGCTATAGATGCGGGATCTACGACTGGTCAGATAGACGGGCAGCGGAGGGGCAAAGGTGAGACGCTCGCCCGGGTTCGCGTCAGGGGCAAAGCTGTAACGCACATAGCCGGGGCTGGCCCGGTTTGGTGGTGTTGGAGTCCACGTAGCAGCCGCTCACGGCGTCAAAAGGGAAGTACATCGCGATGGTGGACGTGATTTGCACGATGCCTGGCTCGACGCGGTAGACCAGGTCAAGGACGGCGTCCTCAGGGTCGACCTCCTCGCATCACCAGCCGCCTCCGTAGACTAAAGCGCGCGATATCCACGCGGTAGGCTGCTGAGGCGACCTCTATGGCCGCGGAAAGGATCGGCTCGTTGGTGTATATGTTCACCCTGGTTCCATCAGCTCTCAGAGCCGTGATCTGTCGCTTACTCTGCGCCGTTTTCAGCTTTGCCTCTCTGCAACTTCACGTTTTTCCGCCACTACCTCGCGCCAAAAATCGTTCCGTTCCTTATCAGTGTCCCGCCCAATCTTACTTTGACACGCTGCTGTTTGGGGGCGGCACTAAATAAAATTTGTAATTTTGAGTAGATTGGCCGCTATTCTCACAGTACAGTTTTTTTCAATAAGCTTCTTACCCACCTCTGTAGCAATTTACGCCTGTTCTGGTTCTTTGGAGACGTCGGTAAGCCCCTCTTCTTTGGCTTGGCCACCCAGACTTTTTAATTATGGTGTTGATTCTTTTTAAGAACTGCAACCACTCCGGGTCGGCCACCATTCTTGCTCCTGTGTACACGGTACACCCACTTTCGCCAGCGTTCTAACAAATTGTTTGGTGATATGTTCTTGTCACGTTCGTGTCGCAGCATTTCTTTCCCTTTTTCGGTGATCAGGGTCGCGACCACCTCGGCTCCATGTTCGAGAATATACCTGCGACCCAGCTTCTGCGTCCGGATGGCGACGGCTACGTCGCGAGGCATATCAGGCAACGCCGCGACGTTTTCTTCCCCCAACTCTCAAATGGCCTGCTTCCCGCCCTTGACCTCCTCGCGAGTTCCTTTGGCGGCTTTAGCAGCCGCCTTGGAGGGCGTGATTGCCGTCGCTAGTTTTGTTTCAACATCAAAGACCGTCTCTTGCTGATCGAGCTGTTGGCGATTAACTTGTCGTGCGCGCGGCCATATGCTCTTTCAGCAGGCGTATCTTGTTCGTGCCCGTCATTTTCGCAAACAGCATGTGGGCACGTTAAAAAGCTGGTGCTGGTCAGGTCCACGATAGTGAAGCCATGTAGCGCTGCGGTTGCCTTGATAAAAATATGGCGGAACTCGCACCAGTCTATATCGGCGGCACACCACGTGGTATGGACGTTGTACAGGCCGTGAGCGTCGGTCCCGCAGAAGAGGACCATAATTTTGGCATTATAGCAGATCACCCAGCGCCACTAAGCTGGGCCATCTCCATTCAGGGAAGACACCACGGTCGGCAGTCGCCGAACCCACTTCCCGCTGCTCGCCTCCATCCCTTTTTCAGAAAGCAACAGCTCCTTGGCGTACTGGTGCCCAAACAGCCGCTTGGCCAGGGTTAGGTTAAAGCGCTCTGCTATGCCTGGAGAACGGTGGACGCCTGCCTCGCCGCGTCCCATGCGAACGTGGCGTCCGCTGTTGTCGGACGGCTGGCCAGGAGCTGCGACACAGCCCCCATAAACTCCCGCCTAGGATCGTCCTGCTGCACCTTTGGCCACTTAAGCGGGCCCCGCTGGTTGATTCGCGTCAGCGCTGCAGCAACCTCAGTAGCTTCCTTCCTGGTAAAGGGCTCATCCGCCTTGTAACGGCTAGCGACGTCCACCACGGTCAGCGCATACTTGTACTCGCGCCGTCCAACCTTGTAGTGCGGCAGAAACAGGACGTCGGTCTGGTTGCATCTCATGGGAGGTGAAGACGCTAAAACTCGGACGGACGACTTTGCGCGGCGCCGGCAGGTGGATCTACCACACGGCCTGTTTCTCAGGCACTCTCTGGCAGTGTCTATCAGGGTCCTGGCGGCCTTTGCTAACTTTTTAGTCGTCAACCCCTTAAAGCAACCCATGGGGCTGTAGTAGACGGATATAAGACTGACCACGAGCTAGGCCTTCATTCCGCCCGTAACGAGCATGCGGGTCCAGATGGACTTTAGGTCGTGGATCAGGTCCACGTCGGCCTTGTGTAGATCCAACATATTGCTGCTGCGCGAGTACGACAGGTCTTGCCGGTATCACACGGCGTCCACGCGGTTGATAGGCATCTCGCCCGGCTTCTGGTTGTTGGTGGCATCCATCTGGATGTCTAGCTGGGTCCCAGGCTTGATGATAGGCCCGTCGGACAGTGGCAAGACCCAGCTGTTGCTGAATCTCCTGACGCGCTGGATGAAGTAGGCTCGTCTGTACGTGATCGCAACGACCAAGCGTGCTACGACGTGCTGCTTCAGATTAGCGACACAACCGTCTGCGAGAAGATCGCTCTGCTCTGCGCGGGTAGTGGTGGCAGCCTATAAAAGAAGAAGTCGAGGCCGTATAAGAGCTGGTAAAGTTCTTTTCTAACGGTGACGATGCCCCAGGGCCAGGCGACCTTGATCGCGACAAGAACAACATTATCGTTTACGATGACGTGATGCTTGAAGGACAAAAGAATCAGAATCTTTAGCCGCGGGAGCCCCTCAAAGCGAGCTGGAGGGTTGGACGCGCCACGTCACTGACCCGCTATTGTCGCTGGATACATACGTTATACTCGACTGATGGGAAATCCCTGGCCATCCCGTCATTTATCATCCCGATAAGTCCCCCGATGGGTGGGTGATCGGCCTCCTCGCCTTGGGTACGTACGAAAAGAGCTGCTGGTGAGTCAAATTGGATGTCTCAAGCAATATTGCCATGCCTTCTGATCACCTGTGGAACGAACAGAGAACGGAGATTCGATCCCTGCGGAATACGGGGATCGCGAATGAGTATAAGGCTGGGACGTATTGAACGATACTGCCCAGCATACTGCATACTGCAAATATGGTGGCCCCCCACCCACAGGAGGCGCAAGGAGAAAAACCTTTCTTCAACGATGGTGCAGCGTCTGCTAGCCGTCTTTGTCGCAGCTCGTTGTTCTGGTACCTCATCCGCAAAATGCTTAGGTCTGAGCAGGGAGTTCATAAACTTAGGTCTCGAGCAGGGAGTTCATAAACTCTTCAAATTCTTTGTCGGCCTTCACCTGGGTTTGACCTGGCCATAGACTCGGGTCGGGATTTCCTTTGGTCCGGTCCATTTTTCATGTCTAGCGGGGAGAGGCTTATCTTTGTCAGGCTATACACCCCTATCTAGTGTTTTTTGGTACGTATATCTGCGTTGGTGTCGATCTCGCTACACCCTTGCCCCTTTGGGACTCCACACTGTCTGTTCGCAGGATAAAGTACATCTTGGGGCGTTGGCCCACAAACTTAGTGATAGGGACTCCGTTATATTCGTCCTTAAACTTTCCTACCACCTTCTTGTTAGCGTCACTATGTAGGGGATGACCTTCTGGGAAGTCACTCGTATCGTAGTGGTCAGAAAAGGAAATACAAACCTATTTTAGAGATATAGGCTGTGGGTGCGCCCAGTGCATTGGCCATGTATCGGGTATACCTGCTCATGGTCGAGAGGTTTGGGACTTTGGATTCTTACGACAGATTGGATGGACCCATACTAAAGGACTGTGATATTCAAGACCAAGTGCGGTTCATGTATTGATGTGGACCTGAAATCCAGTAAGGTCCATATATCTTTATATGCTGCTATTGCACTAGGTCGAATGCTTGGGCCTTTGCTAAACTTTAATTTTTTCATGATTCTTTTTTACACACAGAGTCAGACAGAAACGCATATAGAGCTGATTAAATGAATAATAAATAATGGATTAAGATGGTAGTATTTAAGATTTGTGTACCATGATCCAGACAGTCCTTTTGCCTACGCAAAACATTCAATTATGGCACCAAATTAAGAAAGACAAAACAAGATAAAATACAATGAATTAAAAGAAAGGTTAACTAAACAAAACACCTACACACCTTATAAACAAATACAAATGACTTACCCTGAAATATGTGTATGTGAGTCTGTTTCAGGTCAGCCTCGTTGAACACGCAGGCTTATGAAAAGTATAACAACCGATGTAAATTTATTTTAATAGTGACAGATGTATTTTCTAAATATGCTTGGGCTGACAAAAGTTAAACCAAAATGAGGAGATGTTACTTAAGATGATTTTTCGACTTTATTCAAAAATTGAAAACCTCAAAAAATACAAATTGATGAAAGAATGGATTTTACCACTAAAATTAAAAACTTGTTGGAAGTAGAAAACATGGAGCATTTTTTTTTTATACGTATGAGAACAACAAGGCATCCATGGTGGACAAAAGAAAAAAAAACAACTCTGAAGACCAGATTGTGGAAGTATTTGACATACCACGAGACGAGAAAATGTAGAAATGTTGTACCCAAACGGAACAAAATATATGAAAAGATCTACCACAGATCCATAAATATGACTCTAGTAAAAACTAGCGATTTTAAAAAAAGGTGGATCAACTTATTTGGTTAGTGGAAACGTGACACATATGGAACCCCTAAATATAAGACTGGTGAGGCGGTGGGAATTTCAAAATACAAATATGTCTTTCAAATAGGATATTTATCTAACTTGACAGTAGAAATATTTAAAATTAGACAATGGATACTAGGTGATCCAGTGACTTACATATAAGAAGATTTATATGGAGGGGTTATAAAGGGATTACGGGTCATTTTGGCCCAAGACCAGTTTTCGCCCGGGACGATTCGGTCGGGATGTTTCGAGCTACTATATCCACCGGGACGGTAAGGCCCACTTGTGTCGGACGTTTTGATCCACTATACTTTAATATAGACAGTATATAACAAGTGCAGGTAGATTATATAATATTGATAAAGAACATTTGCGACTTATTATACATATGTGTATTATAATTATGGTTTATGTTTAATTTAATTTCTAATTTTAATAAATATTTGTGCAAAAGTTATGTATTTAGTGTGTGTGTAATTTGCGTGTTAAACTATTTACATATTGAATTTGTACACACACACACACACACACACACACACATATATATATATACACACATATAATGTATATACACACATATAATGTATTTATAATATACATCCTTTGATTTTGATTTTAAGGGAAAAAAGTTATTGTTGTTTGTAAAAGTATAAGTCAAAATGTTTGCAAAAGGTTTTCTCATAGTTTTAAGAAGAAGGGAGGTAATAGGAACTATATTGTAACAGTTCTATTAGACCAATACAAGCTAGACGGGTTATCTGTTTCAGAAACAACCGTCTAAAGGACACAGTTTTAAAACATATAAAACAGGCATCAAAATTTAAAAACTTATAAAACAGGTATCCATTTGGAAGAATATTTAAACAAAAAGTGTACTTAATCATCTTGAAATTTAGGACGCAAAATTATAAAATCACCTCTTGAAATTGGATGATAGAATAAAATTCCATATAAAGAAAGAAAAATGTGCCAAACGTCAGAATAAAGTTTTGTGTGAATTCCATTACCTGGATAATACATTGTTTCTCTCTCTCTCTCTCTCTCTCTCTCTCTCTCTCTCTCTCTCTCTCTCTCTCTCTCTCTCTCTCTCTCTCTCTCTTTAATTTAAATATGTGAAAATGTAATCTTATATCCTTTACTGGACCATCGATGACCACTCTTTAAGTTAATTGTCTTTAAGAAATGTTTGTAAAATAAATTGTTATTCGTGAAAACATGTTTTATATTAAATAATAAAATGCTGAAAAATTGTCGTGGTTTACAAATCCACTTGCGATCTTGCTACAGTACATATATCAATACCTTTATTTAGCATTTATATGCACCGCATTCTTCTATTACATAATTGACCGCAGTTTCTTTCATCTATCGATCGATTGTTTAATGCATGTCGCCGATTTCACGGTGACATGTGGAAGCGGAAGCAGGCGCTAGTTGACACAACACCTCTCAGAAAAAAAGCAGAGTGGTTTTACCTGGTTTTATTACTGCAAGGAGACTGAAATCTGCACGAAAACTTTTCTTGAAGTAAGTAAAAAAAAGTGTTATGATATATTAAAATCTCTCTCTCTCAAACATTTAGCTATTTCCACCCACCTCTCTCTCTCTCTCTCTCTCTCTCTCTCTCTCTCTCTCTCTCTCTCTCTCTCTCTCTCTCTCTCTCTCTCTCTCTCTCTCTCTCTCAACAACTGAAACACTGTACGTTGTCTCCTTGACCTAAGTAAACACATCTGACTCTGCCTAAAGATTTGGAGGTGGGTCCTGCCAGATATTTGGGCCATCTCAATGTGAACGAATATATTTGACTTCCAAATCTTCACAGCCCGGCAAAGTCACGTGAAACAAATATTTGTAATTAATGGGTGTCAAGAATGACCTGTGAGATTGTTGATGGCGATCCACGTGAACGGCTCGGATAGCCAAGCGAGGCCGTGCTTCATCACTCTTGTCGTTGTGAGGACGTGGATGACATCCATAGGTAGGCACATGCACAGCATCGTTTTTGATAACAGAGTGGCAAGGCAAGGTCGTGTTGCATCAGTATTGTAACAGGGCGGAGCATCACTCTGGTCGCAGGGTACAACATTGTACTCGAATTCATTGAACTTGTTGGTCTCCGTCTGGTGACCGTACGTTTTTGGTCCACCACTAGCAAAACATAAAATCAGGATGTTGAATCAGTCGAAGCTCCTAAACGTTCGTCTTCGATGCGTGGGTGATAGCTTCCAGGGCGATCAATGTACATGCAACTACCAGTGTCAAAGTAAAGGACTCGGTCTCCTAAAGGCTCTAAGACAAAATACAATTTTAAACGGGCATTGGCCGTGCATACGCTGTAATGATGACATTTCCAAACTCGTCGATGAGGGGGGGGGGGGGTAAGCTCTGCGACTTCTTCGTAATTCAACGGGATCAAATCTTCACTATGATGTCCACGTGTTTAACTTTTTCTTTATCGTCGACGAGTTGAAGATATCGTCTTGGATCTACCAAGTGTTCCGTCTATGGCAATATTGGACGTTGAGCAGGTTTTCCCCACAAACAATTCAACATGACTTTTGCAAACGACCGTCTTCATTCGTTCTTTTCGACGGAACGGTACCGTTCGTTAAATGCCTCTTTGTCTGCTCAAGTCTGACACCAACAAGGATAGCCGCTAGCTTCTTGCTTCAATTTCAGAAATTCATTGACGAAGCCTAATAAATTCCTTCCTTTCAGTCGTCGTCATCCTTTTGTTGGTATTGCTCTGTAGGAGGAAAGTGACGAATTTCGCATACTTTTAACAAGCGGTATCCGCGATCGAGAGCATGAAACAATTCTACCCTCCCTCCCGTTCCTGTCAGAGACTCGTTCTTGATCATCTTAGCAACAAGGTTGGTCTTGATTACACGTTTCAGCACACACATGGTATAAAGGAAATATCAGTTTTCCGTGGCAATTATATGCTAAAACAGGATGGTACAAGATAGTCAGCGTCAAAACTTTGCATTTGATCAAATCTTCGTATTGTCGAATGTGCTCCACGTCAATGTTTTCCGTCAAAATGTCAGGGTGCACACTCAAGGATACAAGGAACACACATCGTTATATTTAATATGTTCTCTTTGAGATTCATCCATTTCGTACAACAGGCGTGTCGCATTGGTTCGTCCTCCAAACAAACTATCACGTGGATTTGATGGCCACCGCGTTGTACTCTTCGGCAATTCGCTTAAATTCTGGATCTGTTTTGAAACGTCGATCGTAGTCGTGTTCCGACATTTCTATCACTCGGTGTCCTTGACTTTCTAAACTCTGGCGTCGTTGATATATTTAGTCGTACAACTCTTCCATGGTGAACTCTGAGAATGGACTTTTCAGGTCTCGTTGAGGAAAAGAAGTAGGGCATCCATGAAATAAACATCCCTGGAAATTCGTAGACAATCTGTGGGTTTTCTAAATCCCAATCATCCACGGAAAGAGTTCCAATTTTCTTTTCTCCAATGATTCTAGCATGTTGAATCCACTTGTCTTGACTTTCATACAAGTAATGCAGCCACTGCAAGGCTTTGGCTGAATATCGACCTCTAACCGAGAAATAGGAATGACGTGGTATGATGGCTAGTTTGTTCTAGGACATGAACTTCTTTCGAAAGAATAATCCATCACGCTTTGACAATGGTAGAAGCTTCCTACAAGGGATCTATACCTCCGTGATCCAGAAATAATTGTCGAAATTTTTCACAACACCGTCGTAAAATGTCAACATTGGGTCGACAATATTTCAACATTTCTTCTTCAAAATCAAAAGAGTCTGAAGAATATAGTTCTTACCAAGTGTAGAATACTTCTCGTTGTTCTTTGTTCATACCGCCGGGGTCGTAGTAGCGAACTTCAGGCAAACGCGGGAACACATCGTGTTGATTAGCTTCTGAACTGAAAAGGTGTGGAGAATAACCT
Source organism: Margaritifera margaritifera (assembly GCA_029931535.1). Classification (NCBI taxonomy): domain Eukaryota; kingdom Metazoa; phylum Mollusca; class Bivalvia; order Unionida; family Margaritiferidae; genus Margaritifera; species Margaritifera margaritifera. The sequence goes on along the minus strand of JAQPZY010001660.1, from coordinate 4,804,818 downwards.
TTAGCCTTTCCTGTCATTCCAAACGTTTTAGACATTCTACTCAAAGGTATAGTCATATAAATTATTGAATCTTTAAACCGTACATTTTCCACTTTCATGTAAATGATTTTGGCTCCATTCATGGGCATTGTTGGAAATTCAGTTCCTTGTTCCGAATAATATTTCAAAATTGTAGCGTATCGATGACAGTTCCCGTAACGCTGAATTTTCTCTTCGCTCCAAGTGTCGCCGGTGGAATATACAATCAATTCGGCAAAATCAGCAAGAGCACGAAAGCCTCGAAATATCTTTTCTCGTCCTCATGGAATCTCACTACAATTTGAACAGTGAAAAATTAAGGTTCTTTAATGCATTTGTCACAAGCGCGATGAGCTACACAAAAAATTATTTCATGCGAATTCCAGTCTCTTGTGAACATTCAAAGTAAAAAAGATAAAGTCCACGTGTTTCTTATTATTCTTGTGCTGGCCATCATTTAATACTTCCTCCAGTTTATTGTCATATCTTTGAATGTAACACTGATGATTGAAGTCCACAATATGGTCACAAAAACGACATTTTTTCTTTCCTAGACAAACATGTGACTTTCGGTTATTTGGGATCACTACCAATAATTAGCAAGCATTTTTCTGTTGTTGAAATTGTTTCATGCAACGTCGCTAGTAACAGGTTGGACTGACAAATGTTCGCTTGCAAGTAGAGCAATGAAATCTTTCTTTTCCTTCAGGAATGCATTTTCTGGAAGCTAAACACCCACGACATCTCTCTACACAATGAAGATGTTGGTCCCGACTGCAAACCCCTAGTCAGATTTCTTGCAATAGTAACTATATCCAAGAAATCCTCCGACAGTTGTAATAGCATCGCAATGATCTTAGTGATGATAAACGTGAATCTATATTTCATCTGGGATATTTGGTCCTCGAAACACGAGAGTTCCGCGAACGACATGAGGGTATACTTTCAACTTATAACGAAGTGCCAACACATTTTGAAGTTTTTGCATTTCCGGAACTTAACAAACGGTCTCTTTAGAAATGCCCGCTTGCTGCAAAAAACTTTCTGCTTCTTTGTGTTGTTGGGGTTTCTCCGATTTTCTACTGTATTTCCATAATCGTTTCCATTCTGCTGCATCGTTCTTCTCGGCATAAGTTCGTGCAACAACGATGGATCTGGATAAGCACACTTGATCTTAATGCTTGTCAATCTGAACGAAATTCGTTTGCCACAGCGAAGTTCATCCACCAATAAAACTTTGCGTCTTCCACTGCCTCTTAGAGCTGAAACATGCATCACATGAAGAATGGCTTTTCCATTTATGATGTTAAACTCCTCATTCGATAGTTGAACGTGTTGAATTTTGTCGATAATTTTGGAAGAAGTTAATTCTTCAGGTGTACTAAACTCGATCCACGCTGGAGATTTTAAACTGTCGTGACTAATGGATCGTCTCAAACAATCGTGATCTTGAGATTGGCATTGACATTTAAGTGTCTCTATAATGATTCCCATAAATCCGTAATGAAGGCAGCTGCTTTATCTGGTGGAACGTGGGACTCACCATGTACGTGTAAGCCGTTGTTCGCAATTTCTAGAAGTCAATTTTTGGGTAGGTCGAATGTAAAAATAATCTTCAGGAGCTACCGAAGGACTTTCTTTCTTGGTTTATCTTGACTTTCTCGGTCTTGTGGTAGAGGTAGATGGTATTGGCTCGGGATCCCTCGTGTCATCTTCAAAGTCGCAAGCATGAACTTGTGCTAATACTTCACTTATGAGGTGACACCGAAGTGATCGTTATCGTCTCTTGGGTTCTCTTTGGCAAGGTTTGATCTTTTCATCTTGATTCAAAAGTTTATTTGACTTGGATACACACGGACTCCCTATATATAGAGACCCCCCCCCCCCCTCACCCTATGAGAATACACTCATTCAGTTTTTTTCAATCTGTGAAGATTGAAGAGTCACAACAGATCGCACTTCTTGTCAGAGAGTCATTTGAAAGTACACTTCCAACAAGACTTCTGACTACTCCATTCGAGATAAAAGTTAAGATACCTGCTATGTCTGTCAAGAGAAAGAACATTGGGCTCCAGGATAGGAAAAAGGATAGGAAAAAGGGTCAGAATATTGCGTCAGACACAAGTGGCCTATTGTGAATACTTATGTAATTTTCCAACAGCAAAACTCCCTTAACAATTTTCTTTCCTTGAGATAGAGCGTAAAGTGCAAAACGGTTTGTTTGAGGGACACTTAACTTCAACCACTGCTCGCTTTAGTCAATCAGTGCGAGATAGGATAGAGCTTTCCTGCATTTGTGTTCTACACTGGAAAACACGGTCATACACATATAGGAATGCACCGGTCTTAAACCTTTTCCTCAACGAAGTCGTACTCTTGCTACGGATGTGGTAGTGGTAGCAATGACCACTGCTGCTGATGGCATCAGTAGTGAAAGTCTAATAGAAGGTATAGAAGTCTTGGGTCGTGAAGGTCTCTTTCTTTTCGTTAAAACCCCTTAACCCTTCTAGTGTTTGTAGGCATAGTGTGAATATAAACACTACTACCCTTAGTTTGTTTGTGTGTGTTAAAATTGTCCATAGGTTTAATATGTGGGGGGCATTATAGGGCACAATGTGAATTTAACATTACGCTGTAGATGTACATTGGAGTCTGTTATAAGACGTTTCCGTGTTAATGCATTATTGCGGCACAACGGAAAATGTGATGTTAAAATTGTCCATAGGTTTAACATGTGGGGGACAATATAAGGCACAATGGGAAATCCTATGTTAAAATGTTTTATTTACAGTACGTTTCCATGTTGAAAAATTTATGGGACACAGAGATTTAACATTGGTGTGACATTTGGGGACTCAATCAGAAATCCTATGTTATTTTTTTAGTAATAGTCCGTTTCCATGTTGAAAAGTTTATGAGGCACAGAGAAGTCAATGGAGGTAAGGAATGGTCACGCAAATCTTTATGCCACTTGTTAAAAAATCTTTTCTTCTAAGATGAGGGCTCATACCTCTCCCACATACTCTTCCAAATTGTATTTTGAACTCATCGTCAAACATTTCTCGTGTTGTTTCAGACTAGGATGATTGAGATGACATCCATAACAATGTTCTATCGTTAGGCCTGTGATTCATTCAGCCAAGTCAAGACCAAAACAGGAGACTAAATGTTCTTTTGGTTATGGCCATATTGACATCATGGCTGTATTTTTGTCTTCTTCTTCACTTGTGGTCTGTGACTGCTGTTGTTGTTCTTCTACCGGATAGATACAATCCTCTTCGCCCATCTCCATGGCTTCGAGTCCCATCTTTTCTTTTCTTCTAATAGCCTACGATCACTTCTCTCAAAGTGTTGATTTTCAGAGCATTGAAAAATTCTGCATACAAGATGACGTTCACTGTGTTTGCCAGTGCTAGTGCAAACTGAAGTTCCACACAAAATTGACCAATTTTATACGGTGGAAATGTCCCTTGTCGATATCTTGGTCTAGAGTGAAATAAAATCCCCACTAAGCGTATCTACCTGCATAATCGTTGTACGAAATACCGTGGCTACTGTTGGTACATAACTGTCCTGTGGCTTCAAACAGTCTCAAATAAGATCTCAAGTAATTTTCTGGGCAAAGCTAGGTTTAATAAGGTCTGGTACACAACGTCTGGCCATCTCAGGTGACTTCTATCTTGAACACTTTGACGTGTTGGAACTCTAAAGGATTTTGATCGATGGCTCCAATGATGACGATGCCGATGAGCAAACGTTTTGGTAGCTGTCCTTGGAAAACATGATCTTCGATCTTGGACCGGAGTCCAGGAGCAATGTTGAAGGTTTTCGCTTCCACTGCTCAAAAGTTGGCTGATGTCGTTTCCTACTTTAGGTAAGACTTCCACACGGCGCACATAAAGTCTGGCTTCTTCGATGTTCGTCTTGTACTCTTTAGCATTAGCCATCACATGGAACACGATACTACTTCGATTCAGTCTGAGGCGTACATCCACTCCATTCAACAAATACTTGTCTTGCAACCACATGTCCAAATATAAACGATCCATCACTTATAAACTGTGTCATTGTTTGATTTTCTTTCGAAGGTCGTTAAATCCAACATTGTGAGGAACGTCAGCTTCTGACAACTCTGTGTTGTTGAAGGCATCAAGTGTCTCAGGTTTCCATACCACGAAGGCATCCAGATGTGTGTTCTTGGCTTCTTTTCCATTACGTCAAGAGACTTTCCAGGTAATCTCGGTAAGGGTAAGTATCCATGCTACTGCTGACTAGTTTGTTATTCAACTACAAATCCACTTCACTGAACAACGAATGCATGCAATTGTTGACGGGGGTTAATCTGGCATTGTCCCATGGATTGCTCTTGCCCACTTTGAGAACTTTAACTTTCAGGTACAAGTAACTGTTATTCATATCGATGTAATCTTCGGTTTGTCCTTTGATTTCAAATTCAGTAGGTGCTGGGGAGGTGGTGAGGTAGTCAAAGACGACACAGGATGAAATTCTACCAAGTGAGATTCTTGTATCATTATCATCGTCGGTGGCATGGCAAACATATCGAGTTCTGAGTTGGAACATTCGCTAGAATCTCGGTGCATCATTTTCATTTAGCAATAAAAAAGGTCCAATTCTCTGACAGTTGCTCTTCTTTTCTTACTTTTTAATCTGAACGTATCTATGAGGTCTGAAGACTTTTCTACGTCTATTTCTGCCTTGTCCATGCTGTGGGGTAGAGGAGTTAGTAATGCCTTGGACAGAAGCGTGAAGTGAATTTAAAGGGGTTTCTCGGTGTCCTAGAAGGTCTTTTCCTGTTTGAATCAACACATTTTTTATGCTTTTATCAAGGCTTCTATATGATTTGTTGGTCGATAAGGACGTTTTGGAGAAATTCTTTTCCTTGCGTCAAAGCTGCATCGTTTAAAGCATGCAACCCTCGAGTGACCATAGGTTTCAAGATGGGTGTTACCGTGCGAAAAGCTGATTTCAACATATCTCCTAAACTATGTCCTCGTTGTCGAGCGACTCGTTGGTACACGTGATACATCTTTTACAATTCGCTAGAGAATCGTTTTCGAAAATGTAGTGTCACGGTGACGTTTCCTTTGGAAAATACAATATTTTGTCTTAGATCTCCTTTTATACTAATATTGACACTGTCACAATACGATTTACTGACAGGAAGATAATAAGGACGTACACATTTTCTTCCTTTATCGTAAGCAGCTTTGGCAGCTTTGAAAGGAATGACTCTCAGCAACGGAGCAGCTGTGTTTCCTACGACCTTATACACGACGACATCAGAATGCACAAAGATCAAATTCAGTCTTCATTCAGTTCTATAGGGAAGCGAAATTACTTGTTGAGTCGACCATTGCTGTGAATGTCTTTTGAGTGCGGTGCTATGTTCGTGTTTACACCCAGAATAGCAAACAAACTGGGGGAGAATCTTATAAGCAGCGTTTTGCCGTCAGTAAATTATTTTTAAGACGGTAAGCAATTTTATGGTTACTCGATCAGTACACTTTGGCTAGTTTTCTCCAGTGCTTTGCCAAACTGATCGTTCAAAATAGCTTAAATCGTTTCGCCGAGATGTTGAGCATTAAAATAAACTTCTGCATGAATTCTCAAGGAACAGGTATTGAATTGGGGAATCTCTGGTGATGGTGTTTCGGATTCGTAAATGAGAGGATCATTTTTGTCCAGGTGTTTTTGAACTTGATCTTTGAATATTTCGGCGAGAAAAGTGGTTTGGTCTCCAAACACATTCTTGACTTGAGTGGGATAAAGTAATTCTACCAAAGCTTCTTCACAACGAGCTTCATGATCCAATTGTATGGCTTGATGTAATTTGGCTGTGACACAACATAATGTGTTGTTGGGAAAAAGTGCATAGAACTGTCACTAGGCAATGTTAAGTAAAATTGATTATTCATAGTTCGATGGTTCTGGTCTAGGAAGAATCACTCGTTGTCAAAGGAGAATGGTTTTCCAAATGTTTCCATAAGAGGGCTGCTACTGTGATTGGAAGAATTGTGGTTTTGACTGGCGATGGCAAAACTACCGTTGACCTTGCTGTGGAGTAGAGGAGTTAGTAATGCCTTGGCCTGAAGCTTGAAGCGAATTTATAGGGGTGTCTCTGCGCCCGAGGAGGCCTTTTCCTGTTTGTTGTTGTTACTGTCGGTATATTCCAAAGAAAGACTGGGAAGAAGATAACCAATACAAGTGCTGAGTAAAATAGTCCACAGTTGTTTATCTCCTTGTTGCACGCTCAAATTTTCAATGGCTGCTCCTATGACACAAAACGCCACAATGATTGGCAGAAAAAGACGATTTGATTTTTAGGGACACGTTCTCCACACCATACCCACAGTTGTTGTTGTTGTTGTTGTTGCTGTTCTTTAAGTTCTTGAAAAGATAAACTCTGGGAAGGAGATGTAGCTGTGTTTAACGGCATGGTGGTAACTTCAACTTCTTTTTACAGTCGATGACTTGTGAAGCTGCAATCCAGAATCGAAACTGGATGGATATCCTTTCCACAAACTGTCACTTCTTGGAGTCAATGTTTTCCCACTTTACGTGTTCTTTGATCGAGAATGCTTTCTCTCTTAGTCACTCGTTGTAACTCAGGTAAGTAAAAGGTTCCTTTTAACATTCCTCTGTTTGTATCTTCCAATTTATAGTTTTATTTTATCAATACGAACCAAATCTCCTGTGCTTAAATTTGTTTCTCCTTGGATGATGCCTCAGACGTTCAAAATAATCGCATTGCTTACACACATCATACCCACAAACATACTTATAAAATATCACACAAGTGGGTACTTATAATGGTGGACTTTTGTTTTTGTTTCATTTGGCAATCAATTGAGTAGTATCTCTTTCCAAGAGGCCGAAGCCGTTGTGAAAAGGGCTGTATATGTTTATATCTGTCACAAAAAAAGCAAACCTTAAACCATAAGTATGTTTGTAGGTTTAGTGTTTTTAAACACTACTACCCTTCGTATTTTTACAGATAGACAGAAATTTATTTTCTTAGCAAGTACAAACACTCCATCTTCAATGCATAACTTCCTTTCTCTGATCCTGTTTAATGTCTATAGAAGACTATGTTGCACTAGTTTTAGAGTTTTCAATCTCAAACAGAAAATTTTACTTTCTCTCTGTCAATCTTTGGTTTGACACAACAAAAATTTCTAAGACTAAATTTTGGAAATGAAAATTAAAAATGCTAAATTAAAAATGAAAACTGAACATGAACATTAAAATAATGAAAATTAAAAAAAACAAATTTGGAAAATGAAATTTGAAAATGAAAATATGAAAATATATCTGAAAATGAAAATTGAGAATGAAACTTAATGAAGAAATGAAAATGAAGTCGAAAAAGAAAATTGAAAATGAAAATACAGAAATGAATATTGAAAAAATCAAAGTTGAAAAACAATTCAAAATGAAAATCTAGAAATAAAACTTGAAAACCGAAAATTTGAAAATGAAAATAAAAAATTAAACATTCATAATGACAACTGAAAATGAAAATAAAAAAATGAAAATTGAAAAACCAAAGTGAAAAGGAAAATTAAAAATAGACATTTCAAAAAGAAATAAATAAAGAAAAACAACAATTTGAAAATGAAAAATTGAAAATGAAAATTGTAGAACCCAAAAGTTTGACTGCTAAAACAAGTTTAGAGTGAGTGCGAGCTTTGAAACGTGTCTTAAAATAAAATGGTCGAAACCCTCTAGGATGGCAAAGAGACAAAAGCACCAAATATTTTAACTACCCTTACATTTCTTTTGTGATAGTATATAAGTATATTTGTGGGTATAGCGTGTTTAAGCATTCCTACCCTTGCTTGTATGTGATAGTGTTTGTGTGTGTGTATGTGTGTGTGTGTGTGTGTGTGATTTAATTCCTCTTCTTTTACATACTAGCCTCTTAAGTGATAGCATATTTGTGTGTTTGTAAGCATAGTTTGCACATATTCCTACCCCTTTTCGTTGGCTAGTAAATGCAGGATGTTGGATAGTAGATAACTGGATGTTGGTCGCTCTAACAGAGTATTGGTTAGTAAGTATGGGGTATTGGTCGCTCCAGAGGCATGCTGATGATATAGTGTGAGTGTTGGATAATAGATAACTGGATGCTGGGTGGTAAATGACTAGGTGTTGGTCACTCTAAATGGCGTGTTGATGGTATAGTGTGGGATTGGGATAGTAGATAACCGTGTGATGGATAGTAGATAACTGGGTGATGGGCACTCCAAACGCATTGTTGATAGTATAGTGTAGGTGCTGGCTAGTAGATAACTGGCTTTTAGTGTATTGGTAAGTAAGTGTAGTTTTAACATTAAATGTCCCATAAGTAGTTTTAACATTACATTTCACATTAGAGGATATAGAGATCCATAATGTTAAATCTAAGGACATTTTTAAAATTACATTTCACGTTAGAGGTCATAGAGACCCAAACCAAAAATTATAGCTTTAATGTTAAATTCCCATATTTTAAATAAACTAGCGGCCCAGAATTAACGTATATTACTTACTTACTGAAATTAGGATTCTTGCATATCAATATCCGTGGACTTGACTTTTTCTTGACCTACAACCCCTCTAAGCTTTGACCACTAGCAGAGTTGCCAATATATCTTGTTTATATTTTAGAATTAATAGATCTTTACCAGTAATAAACATTTTATTACAACTAGTACGCAAAATTTTTATTTCTACAAATTACTTTTATGATTAAGAAAACCTTTTAATACTAGCATATATCTTTTCTAGACATTGTTGGTAACATGTTTGTACTACTAATAAAAAAAGTTTCACGTTTTTGAGGTTTGGTATTTTACTGTTTACAAAATGAACAATTACATCCTCTACGACATATATGTTTTAAACATTGGTATCTGAATGCTATGGAAAAAGCTGATTAGTTTGAAAATGTTCAAATGGCCAGAAGTAATTCCTGTAAATGGAGTGTTTAAAAGAGCACATTCAGAATCTACCTTCTGAGTTACGTAAACCTGCTTACCACTACTTTGTACAGATTCAAGTGAAACGCAAAGAACAATTGCATCCAAAACATCATAGACTTTTAATCATTGGTATCTGAATGTTATAAGAAGACTGATTACATGTACTTTGAAAATGTTCAAATGGTCCGATATTGGTCAACTGCGAAGACATTATAAGACTTGTGATGCCATGACTTCTGTTATTAGCATTACATCAAATTCCATGGAAGAAAGTCAATGACAATGTTCAAGGCTTATTGGATTTTTAAATAGTTTTAAAAGAGCTGATTCCACAAGACGAGAGGATTCCTTTGAATTTTCAAAGCCGTCTTGTGTGTGTTAGCTTTCCTTTACAAACATATTCTTTGTCGCAAATTTATGAAATGGACATGCAAAGACATGACAACCACTTTGAACTGAACTGTTTAAATGTAACAGCATAAGTGTAAGCCGTTCTTCTAAATTTTCTGGAAATCACTTTTTGGGTAGCTGGAATATGAAGAAAACAAATCTTCAGTACCTACCGAACGACTTTCTACTTGGTTGAATTTGACTCTCTTTGTCCAGTGGCGGTGTATGGTGTTAAATATAGGTCAATCATGTCGTCTTCAAAATCGCTAGCGTCAACTTCTGCCAATACTTCTTGGAGAGTGTTGGGTGACACAGAACGTTGTAATCACTTGACTTCTGGTTTCTCCTGGGAAATGTGTGATCGTTTTATGACAGTAGATGATTCAAATATATCTTGACTAGGTTACATCTTTTTCTATATATAAAGAGGAACTCTCGACCTAAGAGAATACACTCATTCAGTTTTCAATCTGTGAAGATGGAAGAGTCGCAACAGATCGCCCTCCTGGTCAGAGATCGACAGAGAGTCATTCGAAAGTATACTTCCAACAAGACGTCTGACTACTCCTCTCGAGATAAAAGTCAAGATACCTGCTATATCTGGCAGGACAAATGACATTGGGCTCAATAATGTCCACGTCGTGTAAGAAAAGGAACCTCTAAAACAGGAGGAAAGAGAGACAAAAGTAAAGATACCTTTTATCAATGTCACGAAAAAGGACATCGGTCTTCAGAGTGTCCCAAAAAAAAATAGAAAAGAAGGAGAAGAAGCATTCAGAGTAGAAACAGAAGAAGGATATATTCCAGTAAAGAAATTCAAGAAAGAGAGACAAGCAGAAGAAATAGTGGATGAGGAAGAACCCATACTAGTAAAGAAATTCTGAAGAGAAAGACACTAAAACAAGGTAGACTTTTCTGATGTGTTATGAAATTTCATTGTGATTCTGATTTCACACACACACACACACACACACACAAACACACACACACACACAAAATGAAAGAAAACGTAAGTATATCTTTGTCTTGATATTTTTCTTTTAGTATAGATAAGATACTCAAGCACACTTTTAAGGACAAAAAATATCGTGTTGGATAGTAAGTGTGGAGTGTTGGATAGTAGATGACTGGGTTTTGGTCACTCCTTCCTCGTTAGTTACTAAGTGTGGGGTGTTGGTCACTCAAAACAGCGTTAAAATTTTTATTTTTTAATACATTTCTTTCACAATTTGTAATAAAGTTATTATTGATATTTTAATTTGCATTTTAAAAAATTTCAGTTTTTTAGTTTGACTTTGAATTATAGATTTTGGATTTTTAAAAAAAAGAACTTATTATACGAAAGTACACGGGAAAAGGTTTAAATTATAACAACAATGAAGCTATAGATTACTCAATTCACCAAATATTTTTTCACAGCGATGCGCTGTTAGTCTAAATGCTTGTGCAAATGAATGATATTTACAGTAAATGTGTACGAATATAGCTTCCACAGTACTGAACACTGTGCGATATCAGGTATCACGGTACCAATTGTTTTTCTATAGACCTTAATGTTAATGTTTGGTGAAATAAATATACCTTCTCTCCTACTTTAGCACGCGTGTCACACATTGTCATAGAGAGCAATATTAGATTGTCAATTTGACAAGGACAGAACCAGGTACTCCATTGCATTTAAGAGAGATAACTCTGCTGGAACTAGACAGGGGTAAGAGTTATCCAGTCACAACAGACACATTTTCAGTGATGTGTATCATATTTTTAAAAAATCATAAAAATTACAAAAATTGATCTACAGATGAATTAACATAATCTCACATGTTGCTAAGAGACAACTTTTTTTTAAGCCAGACAGAAACTACAACTCTTATATAATACACCAATCACAGCTAGTTTTGTTGTTTATTTCTGAATACAATGTTCCCTACGCCTTAAGCTTCGCCCCACTGGGCTTGCGCAATTGGTACCGTGATACCATCAGTACCGTAATGGCGGAATGTCACGTGATTCAAGCATGGCAGCGCCCATTAAAACCATAATGGCAAGGTCCATACCCCCAAAGGCGGGATCACGTGACCAAAAACTAAGACACTAGATGGTGCTACAAAGCTAGTCTGGTACCCTGGAGTAACATGATGGTCCGCACACGAACATCATTGTGTGGACCATAATGGGAGGCGTGGGTACCAGACTACTACAGGACTCACATTACTAATTATATGGTACAATAGAGTATATACGAGTTTGGTGGTCCATAATTGGTTAATAATGAAAAGTAAAATTTGAGTAAAAAATTATTTTGAGAGCTTACCCTATCTGAACCAAAAAAAAAATAGAGACAAGATTCTGTTGATGCAAATTTAGTATTTTTATAGACTTGACTTAGGAACAGTCAATAACAACAGTAGCACCTGATTCATTAGGTGCAGAATGGATAACACGTTTCATGTAGATCCAAAATATGCCGCGGCTCATGTGGTTTTCTTAACACAGAAGCTTGTATCAAGGATGGGTCTATACTGATAAATATAGGTTTGATCATGAGCATTTAGAAATTTAAAGTTATTGAATTTTTAATATCATGGTGTTTCCATAGGTTTACTATGGGAGTTGAATTAGTACCGTGAGTCCTGCAAAGCCCGCTTACTTTTATAATCAGATCTTTATCTTTAGCGAAACGAAAATTACTTTCCAAGTGTTTTCTCATTACACTATTATTGCCACGCCCTTGATTAACAAATATTACTTTATGAATAACCTTAAAGTTCAATCATTGTGAAGATCGTGTAGTAAGTAAATTATATACTAAAATTATTATACACCAAACTCTTTATGTGAGTGAAGTTGGTGGCACGTTCCATTTTCAATTTATATATGCCATATTTGCTTGGTAAATAATACCTATTTTCTATTTTGATGGGGGGGGGGGGGGGGGGGCTGACGACTGTTGATCTTCCAGGTGCCGGTGCTGTTTAATGCTACATTTACATGTCACTTTTTATGTCTCTTTCTCTGCTATGTCGTTATGTGTGTGTGTGTGTGTGTGTGTGTGAGAGAGAGAGAGAGAGAGAGAGAGAGAGAGAGAGAGAGAGAGAGAGAGAAATTGTACATTTCCGCTTTAAGCTCGATTTCTATATTACCTTAAGGAAAAACACTGTAGATTAAGCATTAATATGATTTATCTTAAGCGAACATACCATTTAGCTGAAGGCAAAACTATTTAACTGAAGCAAAAATACAATCTTAGCTGGCGTATATTTCAGTTTTTCATAACCTAAAATAGAACTCTGCTGAAGCATACAAACATAATATTGGCACACCTACCAAGTCGTACTCTGCTGTGAAAAATATAAATGGTTTTATGTTGTTTCTATTAATCATTAAAGACACTATGGAGTAAAGTCTGTGCTGACGCTACTGATGTTATTATAAGTATTAAATTCCTTGACGATTCTCGCTAAAACCATTCAGCCGCGACCTCAAAGATTTTGTGGATTATTTCTATTGTGGATATAATTTTTGCAGAGGTGAATTTATGGCAACACCAATATTACCCTTACGATTGTTTCGCATTTTCGCTTCGCCGTCTAAATCCTCAGTTGTAAATGAAATAGGTAATCTCTCCATACATCAATTGAAATTTGGTAATATAGTAGGGCATTGTGTGAAAATAATGTTTAATTCACTTAGTTGGATGTGTAGAAACATCGAAACGCACAAAACACCGGATCACAGTGGAAACACCGAAACGCACTTAAAATCATGATACCATAGTGTATCATTAATTGTGTATGTATAATTCATATCTTTGATGATTTAATATTCATTATATAATAGAGTAACCTGTACTTTCGTTACTGCCGAAACGTGATGCTATAGCAAATTTTACAAACACGAATTGGAGAGCAAATTATAATTAGAAAATCTACATTACCGGAAAAGACGGGAATCTCCATAATTATGAAACAATAATTGTTTCATTTTTAAGTAAATAAAAGTTTACAGTTTATTTTTTTAAGAATTATTTCAATTTTTGATTCACGAGTGTGGGGGTATACAATGCGATTCGGGTTGTCCATTGTGTTTCGGTGATTCGATGCACCGCACATAGTTTGGTACGAGTACACTGAATACTTCCAGCTCTGTATTAATGGCAGCTTACCTGTGAAACCCGTTTTACCCTTGAGTCAGCGTGTGGTCAAAACAGTAACTGAAATAGTGACGGCAAGGTACAGGACACTTTACGGTTTTCACTATAGTATTTGGATATTGTATATGTAAATTTTCCGATTATGTCATCAAAAGATAATGTGAAGTTCGCAGTAGTCTGTATCTTACCCATTCAATCGTACCCCACCTTTGATCTTGGAATATACTTACACGTCAAAATTGAAATTTAGCTCAGAATAATTAATCTCTTCCAACCTTACAAATTTCGAACCATTCCTTCTTCTGACCGCGTAAACTTTCACAGTTTGAAAAAATGTCTATGTGAACGACGACTACAATGTTATACGATTACAGGACAACTCGGCCCGTAGCAGAGTCGGCCCATAACGTTCTCGGCCCATAACGAACTCGGCCTACCCAAATCGGCCCATAACGTACTCGGCCAATTTACGTACTCAGCCCCATTACGTACTCGGTCCATTACGTACTCGGTCCACGATTTATATAATAGTAATGTTGATGTAAGGTTGTTTTTTTTCAACAGCCATTTCATTCGTCTTTTAATCTTTGTACGTTTCTAGGGGTCCATAGAAAGACCGGAAAATGCCAATAATTGCCGGAGAACTCTTAAAAAAGCGTGGAAAACGACTCAAAAACGCCCAAAAAGCACCGAAAACGGGGGAAAAACACTCTAAAAAAAATAGTCATTCTATGACCTGATTTTATGCATGATTTTGTAAATATTTCTTGTTTCTAGGACTATCAATTATTTTTAACTTTGATTTACATAATGTGTTAATACCCTGTAGAGAAATACGGCCGAAAAAACACTAAAACAAAACACTTAGTATAGCAAAGAATAAACCACTTTCTTTATTTGTTATATGTATTAGTTATCCAGAAACATATCACCTTACAATAGCAACTTTTATCTCCTTTACTCCTTTGAATTCAATAAATTGCGGTCATAATCAAAGGAATCTTACAGATTGAACATGCAGCCATCACTTTCATGTTAAACTGTGAGTACAGGTGCATTCACTACACCTGTGAAAAATATTCCTTTGAAACACGCAAATATCTCCTTTTAGCGTAATCGCAATCAAAACTATATTAAAGGATCAACGTGCCGCCGCCTTCTGTCAAGTCAGCACCTCATTCATTAACTACGGGTGCTCAAGACTATTGTAAGGACTGACACGCAATTATCTTCATTAATCTCTTTACTCGGTAAACTGAAGTCACAATCAAAATAAATTTGGGAACACCTTCATTGTGTTTTTTTTATATAGAAAATATGTGACACAAGACAAAAGACAGACTAAATGATGGACTGGTATTACCTTGGAACGTCAGTTATTAATATAATTTTCTTATATTAATATGATATTGACATATAAGTCAGTTCTTTGATGTAAAGATCTGTTTCAAATATTGTTCTTTCTTTAAAAAATGTTATGTATAAATATTTCCATGTTTATAATATAATGAAGAGTTTCATTTATTATGAATAGATGCTGGAGAGAGAGAGCGAGAGAATGGGGGTTGCGTTTTTGTTACACACCTTAAGTGAGTAATTCGCTTCAAGAGGTACAGTATCAAACTTAGAAATTTTATAATTACAGTGAAACCCTGCTATAATGCGCCCCACTATAACGCGATTGTGGCGTAGCTCCCAAAATTTCATATATTCATTCGCACATGAATTATTTTTTTTTGAAAGTACAAGAAATAGTGTATAAAATGTGTATATTACAGTATCATTTTGGGGAAGAGATTGCGTATAATTCGAGTATAATACGTTTGTGGCATGGTTCCTGAAATTTTATATACATGTACTTGTATTTTTCTCGTACACGGAAATTTTTTTTTTTTAAAGTACGAGAAATAGTGTATAAAAAGTTTATTATCATTTTGGGGAAGAGATCACATATGAATTCGATCGTGGCTTGGCTTATGAAATTTAACAATTTCACCAATTTCTTGAAGTGTTATGCCAAAATAAACATTATCGGAAATGTTACTTATTACTGATCTATGAGTAAAGCCAGTAAGTCTTCTTTGTGTTTGTCTTCAATTCAGTCTGTATACAATCATTGCTCAAACAATAGCCGACATGTTTTTCTTCTTTAACTGCATACTCAACCAAGCATCAGACAATGTGATGGTTGATAAAAGATTCTCACAATATAATAAACATAAAAAAATGTAAGCCGCTAACACGTGCACTGGACTTCAGTTAATCCTGTATACAATCATTGCGCAAACAATAGCTGACTTATGTTTCTTCTTTAAATGCATACACAACCAAGCACCAGACAATGCGGTGGTTGATCAAAGATTGTCGTATGTGGGTGCTTATGTAGAGACTGAACTTGGGCGGCAAGATCAAAGATTGTCATATGTGGGTGCTTATGTAGAGACTGAGCTTGGGCGGCAAAATCACAGAGAGTTCAAATAACCACTCTCTGTTACTTGGCACTGAACAAGTATCAAACTCGTGGCTCAATCAAAGGGTTGTCATGTGGGAAAACAAAGACGGATCGATATCAGATAGTAAACGGTGTTGATACCCTATTCATGCTATACATTAGACGTGTATACGTTGTTCTCTGAATAAAGTAAAATATAGTAAAACCCCGCAATAACGCAACCCCACTTTTTCCGCGATCAAATTTTATGGACCCCAAATATCATGTTATAGCGGGGTTTCACTGTATATAGATAATGGTTAAACATTTGATAATCATAGAAACAATAAATGTTTACAAAATGAAAAGGTATTTTCCGCCAGCATTTATCAGTGGGGCAGCTTTGTTTGGTCTCAATTTGCAAGGAAAATGACAAAGAAAATGATAATATTTATTTTTAGAGTGTGTTATATCCCGTTCTCCAGCATTTTTTTGCGTTTTCCAGTGGTTTTTTTTGCATTTCCGGCATTTTCCGGTCTTTCTATGGAGTGCATTTCTATATGTTTAGTGCATCTGTGTATGATTTTTAGTAAATATTCGTTATAATAGACCCGACGTCCTCTTTTCTTGACCCAGTTTAGTACCTGTAAAAAGTCCACAGCAATGAACAATTTTCGTCTGGGAGTTTTTTGATGACATTTAAGGTGCAGATCATTCAACAATCAGGATTTAATTGATTTTGGTTAAGATATATGAGTATTAAATGGTACAACAACAAGTAATATTCATTATAATCTGAGTAAAAGCGCCTACATGACCACGTTGACATATACTTTAATTAATACAAGATCAAAGGTAAGGATGACTAACTTCTACAGCTGAAGGCAGCATATGTCTACTCTCCTACTTGTGAAAGTAAACGTGTTGACACATGTGAATCTGATTACGGTCGCACTTCCCATCTGTATACCGTAAAAAAAATATGTAAGCACAGAGACAAAGCAAATATGTCTAATTCTTATGTGTTTATTTTTGTTAGTACATGTATAACATTTTGTATCTTTGCCCTGTCTTATTCCTTCTCTCAGTACTAATCGTAATTAAATATTTTATTTATATAAATTTTGTGCAATGAGATATTCGAATTACAATTAAGAGAGTTCTTTTTGCAATCTTTAGTAATTATGGGCCAACTGTGTCATGGGCTGACTCCTAATGGGCCGAGTATGTTATGGGGAGATTGCTCAATTAAATTTGTATGGGCCGACTCCGTTATGGGCCAAGATATCCAGTCACCTGTTAAACCAATGCTATCCTCGAACCATCATATTTCGTGCCCTTAACGTGAATTTTAACGCGTTCCTTATAATATTGTGAGAATCTATTCAAATAACTATAGAAAGTGTTCAACTATATCTACTTCATATAAATCATCCTTAAAAATGTTTTGGCATTCATGTACATTAGCTCAGAAATAACCTTTTCTCCGAGCATGTGTAACTGTACTTATTTCTGGAAGTCCATCCATGGTTTGTGACATTGACTAAAAAGTCACGTGGCATATGACCGGAATGTGCCAGTTGGGCCAAGGTATGGATATTATTAGTTTATAGCGTCTCCATGTTTTTGAAATTTAAAAAAATAAAATTTTAACATGACATTTTTTTTCCCAATAATTCTATTTGCAGTTTGTGCACTTACATTACTGCTTGCTTGTTCTTTATCATGCCTTCAAAGACTTATTCAGTTCAATATAACATGAATAAATAATACAATATTAATACAATATAAATATATGGTTCATTTCTTAAAGTGTATTCCAGGATATAACAATAAAAGAAATATTTCTCTTTCCAATGAAATCATACTGAAACGAAAAAGTCTATAGTGAATATACATTTCCAGTGTAAATTTTTCTTGCGTTGTATAAGGACCCAACATGATTAAAACCAAATATTTACAATGGCTTTGCCTTTGTATAAATTCCCAAAGTGGGTTTTCCTGTTCAAGAAATGTAAACAAGGCCAGCATGTGATCAGTGGACCTATCTTTAGCATATAATATAAAATTCAAGGCCAAAATGTCGGACACAAAGAAAGCATTAGTGAAAATATAGATTTTCATTATGATTTTTTTCAATTACATGAAATTACCTTTTTATATCTCATTTTGTCTGATTTTACATATCAAACACTTGCTGTCACTCATGAAGAATGCTGGTGACACAGTTGATGACATCATTATCTCGAAACGGGCACGTTAGGTCGCGAGAAACATAGCGCATGATTGAAGGACAGGTACGAATTAGGGGTTTGGACGATATTGTATAGTATACTGAGCAGCCTAATCCGCAGTAATATTAGTACTACCCTCCTTTGTCGGCGGAGTACAAAATTGATCCAATGTCTATCAGTTGAGTAGATGGACGTGATTCACACCAGGGTGTATTTTTTTTTCCAGCCAGTTTGTAATGATGCATACATACTACTACATACCTAAGTCTCCTTAGTTTATTGCAGCTAAAAACAAATGCAATATCTGCAAAAAAGACTCTAAGTGTCCTCCAAGCAGGGGTTACAATAAGATAATTCACTGCAAGTATTGTCGTGAATGCTACTGCAGTATGTGCTTGGGTTTAACTCGTGAATGAACAGTATGATGCATTTATGAATCCTTCCCTCCACTGGTTCTGTCATAATTGTGAGGATAAAGTCATGAAAAACATTTGTACTGATAGAGAAATAGGAGCACATTGCACAGAGATTTTACAAGCTATGAAAAACAGGGTAAACAAACTAGAGGCAGAAATGAGTACCAAGTTAACTCTGATCAGGGAAAAGAACATTATTATCTATGGTGTCAAGGAAGCAAATGAAAGTGACAGTTCTGCTTGTAAGCAGAGAAATACAGATTATGTAAAAGCTTTAGGAGATTTGATTAAGGCAGACAAGTCCGGCATGAAAAATGTTACAAGGATAGGTAAACGTAAAGATACTAACAGTGAGAGCAGTGAGGAGCCTAGGCGTAATAATGTCTGATGTTGAAACAAACAAATCATTCATAAGAAACCTCCCCAGATTGCAATCAATTGATGATCTAAGTCCATTTCGCAGGATAAGCGTAACACATGATGACTAGAGAGGAACGAGAACTATACAAAGAGAAAATGCAAGAAGCCAAAATGAAAATGAAAAATCAGGGAAATTCAAGTTCGTGGTGTGGGGCCCACTGTGATCCAGAAAAACAGTAAAAGTGCACACAGGCACATAAACTCCGTAAACATAATCTTGTAAATAGAACTAAATGAGTTAATTCAGAGTTATTATGTTACTGGTGAAAAGGATTTTAACATTGACTCCAATTCTAAAATGTTCATACTCAATGAACTAAAATGCATCTATACTAATGCTGATAGCTTTAATAATAAGTATGATGAACTTAAATTACGTTATGTGAGTGATGAAAAGGCAACGCCTGATAATATTACGGTAACAAAGTTTTACAGAAGAACTCTAGATGTGAGTTAAGTAAAGCTGAGTTAGCTATAAATGGTTTTGAAATGTTCCCAGATAATTTTCCAGTAGAAGGAGGACAAGGAATTTTAGAATATGTAAAACAGAACTGAAATCAGTCGAGGTGAAAATTACAAGCGAGTTCAAAGAAAGTGTATGGGTTAAAATCAACTTGAAGGACAATGACAAACTATTAGTGGGATATATTTATAAAAGCCCGTCATCAACAGAAGAGAATCATAACCAATTAAATCAGCTATTAACAAGTGTGAGTAAATTAGAAGAGTCATTCAGTCATGTAATAATTACAGATGACTTTTACTTTCCTAAAATAGACTGGTCAACATGGAATGCAGGAGATGATACAAATTAAAAATTCATGGAGTGTATAAGAGAACAAATGGTTGATAAACTGACAAGATATAGAATAAATCGAGAGCTGTCAACATTGGATTTAATTTTAGTGAATGACAGTAACCTTGTAGCACAAAATCAAGTATAATAATCCGCTTGGGTCTGGCGACCACTGTGTTTTAGACTTTACTTATTGATGATGCATAAACTCTGACTCTATTTCTAGTGTTAATTATAATTATTTTAAAGCAGACTATGACAAACTAAGAAAAGGAATGGATATAAATTGGTCAGCTGAAATGGAAGGTAAAGGAACAAAAGACATGGTAGATTTATTTATAGATAAACTGATTTCAGAAATTGACATTTACATTCCAAAACTAGAAATACATGTACAAGAAAGATGGGCAAAACCCCGTTATCTGCTGAAGCACTAAGGTGTATAAAAAGAAAACAGATTGTGGACAAGACAGTAGTAGATATAGAGACTACTGTAAAGACAGAAACAAGGTGAAATCAGTCACAAGGAAAGAAAGACAAATAGCTGAAAGTGCCAAATCAAACTGCAAAAACTTCTGGAAATACGTCAGCTCGAGACATAAATCATTAACAGGCATATCAGAGGTAGATGGTACAACACAGAGGTAGATGGTACACCATATATAGCAACTACAGACACAGTGAAGGCTAATGTTTGCGGACTTTATTAGCAGCATTTTTACTCAAGAAACTGATAAAGAATATGAGCATCTGGCTCGGCAATGCGATGAAACATCTAGAGACGAACCTTTCACTGTTTTGGAAATATATAAATTACTGAAGGACTTAGATACGTCAAAATCACCAGGTCCACCTGAAAGTTCTATACGAGTTAGTAGAGACTATTGACAAACCACTATGTATGATATTCAATAGCAGCTTTAGTAGCGACATTGTACCAAACAATTGGAAAATTGGTCAGATATCTGCATTATTCAAAACAAGTGACAAGAATGTACAATCCAGTTACAGACCAGTGAGTTTAACAAGTGTAATATGCAAACTAATGGAAAAACTAGTCAAGAAAATAATTGCGAATCATATGATTAAACATAACCTCTTTAGTGACAAACAGTTTGGTTTTATCAGTGGTAGATCCACTTCCCTCCTGCTATTTGAGAGTTCTTGATTGATAGACAGAAATACTAGACAAGGGTGGAATTATACAATTTATGTGGATTTTATGAAGGCTTTCGATAAAGTTCCTCACTAACATTTACTTAGTAAACTCAAATCATATGGTATTAGTGAACAAACTTGTACATGGATCCAGAACTTCCTTAGCGATAAAAAACAATGAGTTCACATGAACTGCATTTATTCCACATGGAGAAATGTTAGCAGTGATATACCACAAGGATCAGTACTGGGCCCAATACTATTTGTAATTTGTATTAATGATCTGCCTGATTCTGTATTTTCTGATGTATTCTTATTCGTTGACGACACCAACATTTATAGAGACATCCAATCTCAAGATGATGTAGACATTATCCAACATGATCTAGACAATCTGTTTGACTGGAGTGCAAAGTGGATCCTATGTTTCCATCCAGAGAAATGCAAATGTCTCAAGATATGCTACATACAAAAGGTATGTGATGACTCTCATTACACTGTACAAGTATGATGGAGGCATGACTGATTTAGAAGTGGTAGCGATGGAGAAGGACATTTGTGTTAACATTGAAAAGTATTTAGCATTTGACAAACATATTCAGATTCAGGTCAACAAAGCCAATCAGATATTCAGCATTATATGACAAACATTCACCTCCCTAGACTAGGAATCTTTTTGTCTACTATTCAGATCCCTCATCAAACCTCACTTAGAATATGCCACCAGTGTGTGGAGTCCATATTAAAAGAAAGGCATTGAATCCATAGAAAATGTTGTTAAGAAGAGCTGCCAAAATGTTACCTCATCTAAAGTATAAAACTTATGAAGAGCGACTGTGGATTTTGACATTACCAACTCTAAAATACGCAGGCTGCATGGAGATATGATAGAGACTTTTAAGATCTTGTCTGGGATTTATGATCAGAAAGCATCAGCCAAGCTGTGTAAGTTAAACCCTTATACAACTACTCGCGGACACAAACTAAAAGTTCAGAAGGAATGTTGCCATCTTACCTCTTGCAGTATGTTTTGGTCTTGTGTGACAACCATGTCTACACTATTGTGAAAAGTTTGAAACAAGACCTACTTGACCTTGGAGTCAAGTCAGAGGTCACAATGAATTTGCATTTTGTTGTTTTTTGAATAAACAAATTAATAACATTTTGACATTGATTTCATTGTCAAAGGTATTGTCTCTGGTTTTTAGCTGTTATGACTTGTTAGCATGCTAACACAAACAAGTATAAATGGATTTTTATCAAGAACAGTTTGTGGATATATCTGAAGAATACTTTGAATGTTGCCAGTTCAGTAACTTAAAAAAAAAAATATTATTAATTATGGATGTGGGTATTTCTTGACAGTATCGCAGACAAGTTTGGAGTTTATAATTGTGTCTATTAATTGTTACTGCCAAATCATCAGAAAACCTTATTGATACCATTTCAAAATTGGTATGATCAAATTTGTTCAGTGGATGCTGATTTATCATTCAATGTAGTTGCAATTACTAAAAATAGAAACACTTCTTAGCAAACACTGTTCAACAGTATTTGACCAAATTTAACTGGAAACATCCTGGCATGAAGGTCTTTCAGATTTGTCCAAATGATGACAATCCACCATCAAATACAGCCACTGTTTCAAAGGATATAAAAACCTTTAAATAACTTCTTTTCCAAAACTGCTATCCAGAATATGACCAAATTTTACAGTTCCTGGCACAGATGGCTCTCAACTTCATACAAATGATGCTGATATTCCATCAAATATGGCTGCTGTTACTAAAAATAGAGAAAACAAAAACTTGAAACAACTTCTAAAAAAAAACTGCTGATTATTCCTGTGGGCTCAGGATGTAGAATAGGCCTGATGCCCCCTCCAGCATATTGTAGAGGCAATTAATGGAGGCCACTTTTTTGCTCTAGGATGTGTCCTGAGAAACCATGATTTTTTGTCAGAAGAGGTGGTCTTTCTTGACAAGTTCTAGTGTATCGATGTGGGCTTTGCATGAAAAAACTATAACAGTATGTAGCATGTCCTAAATGAAAAATGGTGCTGCTCTGACCTCCAACATGGCAATCATTGTTGCCATCAAAACAATCTCGTTATCATTTCTGCTCTTTAAAGAATAGGCTATGGTGGCATTGACTTGGGGTTTCCACTACAACACTTCAAAATAGCCACAATTACTAAAAATAGAAAAACCTCTTAGCAACTTCTTAGCAAACACTGCTCAACAGTATTTGGCTGGAAGCATCCTGGCATGGAGGCCACTTTTTTGCTCTGGGATGTGTCCTGTGATGATGTTGAAGCTAATAAGGTTTTGATTTTTTTAAAAAAGAATCGGGTTTATATAAAACAAATTTGACTTTGTATTTTAAGTGTTTTACCCTTGTTTGTCTTTATCTTTGCTTTGTGGCTTGTTTTGGGATGCCTAAACTTACTCTGCACTATATAGCCTGGATTGTACTGATGTGCCATTAAAACCTATATATGCACATACATTCATACATTGCTTGACAAAATTGGAACAAATTTGCCTCAAAGCATCCTGGCACAGAAGACTTTCAATTTTGTTAAAGTGATGCTGATCTGCAATCAAGTATAAAAGTAAAAAAAACAAACTTTAGATGACTGCTCAGAAACTATGCAACAGAATTTGACAGAAAGTATCCTGGCATAAAATCCTTTAAAATTTATACAAATAATGCCAATCTGCCATCAAATATGGCCATTGTTACTAAAATTAGAAAAACTATAAACAACTGTTTAGAAACTGCTCAGCAGAATTTAACCAAATTTGACAAAACATTTGGCATTAAGGGTTTTCAGATTTGTACAAATTATGCCAATTCATTATCAAATATGGCCACCTATACTAAAAATATAAAATCCTTTAATTGACTTCTTATCAAAAACCACTCAACAGTATTTGACAAAATTTTACTATGCATTCTAGAATGAAGGGCTTTTAAATTTGTTTGAATGATGCCAGCCGGCCATCAAATATAGCTGCTGTTACTTAAAGAAAACTTTTAATAACTTTTAAAAAGTCACTTAACAGAATTGGACCAAATTTGATAGGAAGTATCTGCTTGAAAACCTTTCACATTTATACAAATGATGCCAATCTGCCATCAAATATGGCCACCAATACTAAAATACAAAACATTAATACAACTTTATCTCAGAAGAACACTTTACAGAATTTAACCAACTTTGACAGGAAGTATTATTTCATAGAGGGCATTCAATATTGGACGTGTGCAATCAACAGCATTGGAATAAATTTCCAAAGAAAGCATCCCACTGACCTAGATTTTGTGGCAAACTGATCATGCATTTGCAGGGCTTGATCACCATCATAAATTTTTTACTGATCCTGCCTAAATTTCACTGATTTTGCACAAATCAAACAGCAGTTCAGCATTTATTATTCATTAACATCTACTCAAAAAGATAACTGTATTTCACAAGCAAGACTCATTGAAAGTTGAAGGTTCATATTAATTTTCTGTGTCTGATTCATTACCAGATCTAGGTCCATAAGGCCTTGTCTCTGACCTTGTTTCTTTGCCCAGTAGCATGCCATAGCTTGATGGCATCTCATGGTTTTAAAATCCTTGATGTCTGGTGAGTTAAGGAGCACCATCATTAAGTGTGATTTCAGAGATGATTTATGGAAGTTTTTATACCCATCATTAAATCATAATGAAGCACCCCACGCACTTTCATATTTCTCTGAATACTCTGTGCAGAAAGTGCACAACAACACATCCTTTCCTGGATCATACTTCAGCCATTCATATGCATTTTCCCAGCATTTCTGTTACTTTGACTCTCTTCTTTTGATCATATCTATGATCGCACTATCTCTTGTCATCTAATTTTTGACATTTTGGTGGCAGCTGCACATCCTGCAAAAGCTTTCACATATTTTTTTGTTACCTTTCCTTTAGTTTTGGCACCATACAGCTACTATTGTGCTGATGTGCCATAAAACGCTACTACATACATACATACATACTTTCCAATTGTCACAGCACAGTGCATTGAATGTTTATCAACAACGATATAAATATTACAACACCTTATTCAGTATAATTCTTGATTTTTCATTAAGTTGGCCAATGTAACCTTTTCTGATACCCTATATTGTTTTTTTTTATCATCCATATTGAAATCAGTGTTTGGGGCCAGTGTACCAGGCTTGTTCCATGTATGCAAAGACTGTTTTGGCAATAATCACCCTGAAACCTCTGCATTCCTAAACCAAATAAAGAACTCTTTAAGAAAAGTTTTAAATATTCGGGGTCACTAATTTGGAATCGAATCCCAAAGGAAATTAGAGAAAGTACAAATATAAATGCATTTAATTATCATCTAATTCAATGGATGAAAAGTGGAACCTGTTTGATTTGACAAATACATTACAACTTACAGTATAAATTCTCAAACCTTCCATTTTGTTGTCTCACAATTTTTGTACTGTATATACACAATGTACCTAGATGAATCATGTTCTTACAAAACTTTCTGTTTATTATGTCCATATATACATGTAGCTTATTATCAATGCTTTATTATTATTATTATTATTATTATTATTATGCAACTATGTACATGTACTCTGTATGTAAATATGCATGTAACAGAGGGCCACAAGGAGGATTAGTTCCATGCAACTAATTGTGTCACCCTCTTTAAATAAAGTCATTATTATTATTATTATTATTATTATTTACTTAATGCTGTGGAATAACACCTCTCCATTTCTGGCACAGGACTTATTTGTATCTTGTCAAGTGCAGGATGTTGTTAGGTATTTGGTTAACACAATGAACAGATCAATTAAGCATGAAAGGGAATGGCATCTCATGTTTTATTTGATACAGCTGACACAAAATCACTTGTTAGCTGCTATGATAGCAACCAGCAGAAATTTTCACTGCTCCAACAGATTAGTGATCTGTCAGAAAAATCACTCACCTTAGGTTAGTGGATTAGCATTAATTTTGAACCCTGTGCATTTGGCTATTAGGCAAATGCCAGCCACCTCCCCAATCTCAGCTCCACTTGGTCCTCTTGTTGTCTAAACTCTTTGTTGACACTGTACAGGTGGAATAATGTACATGTAATTGAAATGTAACACCAAATATATGAAGTAAAAGACACAGATCAGACTAAAATGACATTCATTTCTTATAGTCATTATCTAGATTTATGCAATAATTGTTTCCTCGATTTTAGTTGATACTGGAGCTGTGATATTAGTAAGCAGAGGAGTTGATCAATACTGGTACATAAATGAATGTCCTATAATAGGAATAAAACATACAGGTTGACAACATATATTTTGCAGAAAAAAATGCTCACTTTTGTGTGCAGTTAGAGAAGACACTCTGTATATAAGAGAAATCTGTTAATAAGGACGTAGGTTGAAATGACAAAAAATTAGGGTGCCTATCATTTTCATTGTATTTTTCCTTACTTCATCAGTCTGCTTACTGTATCCTCAGCTTCCAAAGATATCTGAAACAATTTAGTAATCAGTAGATGGAGGAGTCTGAAAGAAATGTATCAGCATAAGTTCAACAGTGAAATTTCAGTTGTGAAAATTTCAGGACTGCTTGATTATCTGTCCATTGATCCACATCTGTGATGAAAATCCATTTAGTCTAAAGAAATTTGAACATGTCTGCCTGATAACAGCAACAGTCGAACACTGGTCTCTGAAGCCACTGGTCTTATGTTTAAACTCATTGCACCTCCTCCTAAACTACTTGGAAGATTGCGATGAAATGAAACTTTACATGCACATTCATCCAAAGGACTAGTTGGTCCTAATTGAAAATGGTGCTGCTCAGATATCCAATATGGCCACCGCAGCAGCCATCTGTAAATTTTTTTTATAGCTATTCCACCTGAATGGATGGTCATTTCAACATGGGGTTTTCACTGTGGCTAATTTGGTCGTATCAGCATGGGGTTTTTCACTAAAAGTCTTCTTATGATGTCTAGCTGGTCATAAATGAAAATGGTACCAATCTGACATCCAAAAAATATCGCCACCACAACAGCCATCTTGGAAATCTTGTTTTTGGTACTCTTCCTGAATAGAAATTCCTATCAGCATATGGTTTTCACAGAAAGACTTCTTATGGTGTCTAGTTGGTCTTAAATATAAATTTTGCCAATCTGTTATCCAATACAGCCATGACTCCAGCCATCTTGAAAATCACTATTCCTCCTAGATGGAAAGTTATATCAACATTAGGTTTTCACCAGAAGATTTTTTTATGACGTTTAGTTGGTACTACATGTAAATGAAAATGGTGCTGACCTGACATTTAGTATGATAACCATTGCAGCCATCTTTAAACTCTTGATATTGCTACTCCTAAATGGAAAGTCATATCGATATTGGGTTTTCATCAGAATAATTATGATATCTAGTTGGTTCTGAATGATAATGGTGCCGATCTGACCTCAAATATGGCTGCCACAATGAACCTATTGAAAATGTTGTCAACATATGGTTTTCACCACAAGTCTTCTAATAGTGTCCTGTTTGCCCTACATGAAAATGGTGCCAATCTTAGATCCAATATGGCTGCCACAGTGGCTAATTTTAAAATCTTATTGCTCAAGAATATCGGAGATGGTTTCATTACTAAGTAATCATAAAGATGAAATGGCGTTATCTTGAATTCCTGGAAATTCTTTTAGGCCAGAAGAGCATCAGTCCCTTTGAGGGACTCTTATTTTGTCTAAGATGCACATTTTGTACTAGTTTTCAAACTTTGGGTGCACATTTATAATATTAATTCCTGGTACTAATCACCCATGTCTGTTATTTTTGGGGTCACAGGCCCAAAACTTATTGCCTAATTCATATGTGCACTCGTGTACTTTGAAACCTGATGTTGTGAAAATGAATAATGTGCCACAGGTCAAGTGAGGACTTGAAATGGTGGTTACCCTCAAGGAGACTTAATTTATGATTCATAATTTCCTAAAATGGTGAGGAAAGTTGCTACCATTGTCTTGATTTTTAGGTGTTAAGGTACAACATCTGGATATATGGTAGTTCTTTATGATGAAGAATTGTTTCATAAATGTTATTCATCTTAAACAAATACAGCAATGGCTGCTAATTCATCAGTATATAGCAATGTTACATACCATATATTATGTTTAAAATCCACCAATGTTACAGTATTAGATAAATATTCCCCCCCCAGCTCCTCCTCCCCCCAAAAAAAGAGTCACAAGATACTTTTTTCTGCTGTCTCCAGTCATAATTATAATTGTTACTACCAGTTTGTGCAGTATCAAATCACCAACTGATATGTTTGATACACTGATACATTAACTGCAAGATATTAAACATTCAAATGACATTTTGTGGTAGCTACCGTATATACTCGCGTATAATCTCATACCAGCTGCAAACTGCATAGACCCAGATCTGTCGTCGCATAATGCAATGGCAGATCTGGGTTGATGCAGTTTGTAAGGATTAATCAGTAGAACAAACAACATAAACCCTGATCTGCCAGCGCATTATGCAATGGCAGATCAGGGTCTATGTTGTTTGCATTTGGACTTGGCTTATACGCGAGTATATACTGTAGTTGTCAATATAGTGTGTTGATTAGAAGCCAAGCAAAAGAAATAGATGTTTATTTTCTTTCCTTACAGGTGTTAAAGGATGGCACATCAGGAACTGATTGCAGTGGCTGTGGTTTTAGCTCTTTTTGCAGTAATTGGAAATCTTTCAATACACAAAATTGAAGAGGGTAAGTTGTCTATTTTGTCTCCTTGAACACTACTGGAATCACTGACAAATATGGTTGTGTTTGTAGGGCACATGAAATACTGCTTACAGTTAGGTTTTGTGACCACATATTATTTACTTAAAGATGGATCATATATTCCAAAAAATATGATATGACATTAATACTGACGTAAGTAAGAATCAGTAACAAATTAGAGTTTGAGATGGCCTGTTTAGTTTTATTATTAAAATGTATGGAAAATTGAGTTTAATTTGTCAGATTTAGAAGGTAAATGTTTGAATGCATGCTATCAGTGAATGTACAGTGTATTGTAAGCTTAAGGTCATTGTGGTACATCACTGAAAACAATTTTCAGATAATGATGATAAAAAAGTAGAAGACATTATAAAGTGTCAGTGGCACTGATAAACTGGTATTGTCCTTGAGTTGTCTCAAGTGCAAGTCCCAGATTCCAAGAATTAATCTTCTGGTCCTGATATATCGGTTTTCAAACTTATGTCCTTTCTAATAAGCTGAACCTCCATCTTTGGGATTCTAATTGTGACCAGTACATTCATTTTCACAATCCAGTTGGAAGACCTATTGTCCAATACATTCCCATGTTGATATACAGACTGATGTGATCATGAACTTTTGTGCATGTTTTCCTGCATTATGTTGCATCACTCTTAAACCAAAGGTAGTTAAAGACTTTAAAAATCAAGGTGTGATTGCTCAAACATGGGTTAGATGTGGAAAAACGGTTTTAGAATTTTGTTCCACCCCTTAGAGTGGTCTTGGGCTAAGAGTTACCTCCCCTGCCCCCTTCCCAAGTTGCGTCAAGAGGGCATAACACATTGGTAATTACTCCAAGAAAAGTGTTGGGTTGATATGATTCATAGGTTTATTGTTTTATTTATGTGCACAGTTTAGACCATTTTTGTCAGATGCACTTACCTATTAATCAATCATTATCAGTTACCAGTAATGCTAAGAAAACAGTTTCTTTAAAGTTTACAGCATTCTTTACCTCAGAGTTATCAGTTTCTATCAATTCAGTATACTGTTGATTTCTTGTATCATCTTTATCTTGTCATTAATGTTCACTATTTCTTTTGTAGGTCATGTGGGTGTTTACTATAGGGTAGGTATATTCCAGCTGTACAATTAATGCCACTTTTTTTCTTTTCTTTTTACCGCACCATACTAGTTCATTAGATATACCTTTTAAAAAGGAATGTTATAACAAGTCAGTAGCATTTGTTGTACTCTTCGATTTTGTCTCTTCGAGAATGAAATGGTACTGCTAAAGTAGCTTTCATTTGGAGCAATAAAATAAATGAATGTCATTATATTATTAACATAAATTTATTGAAATTTGTCAGAAACTATTTGTGAAAAACAGTCTTTTTGATAGGCTTAGATTCAATGCATTGCTATGTCACGATAATTATTGTAATTTCTTCTTGGATAAGTGGACAGTAATCAACATGTCATTTAAAACAAACAAAATTGACCATACCTTCCACTGACTGCAAAGATAATTCATGCTGGAAAAGATAATCTCCGTAGTGATATCTACTCAACTGCATGTCAAAATGTTGTCCAGTGAGTGCACATGAGAAAACAACAGCCATGCATGGGGAAAGAACAGCATGGCATGATGCCATCATAAAATGACAGGGGGGAAACACTAGACCACTATATTTTTTTTGGTATCCTGTATAAATACTGTTATACCTGGAGGTTTGAAACTTGGTGAGTACTACACCCCATCACAAACGTAGGTCACTTTGACCCATATTTCAGTCTTCACTGACTTTTGTTACATTTTTGTTTTAACTGTCATGCTAGAATCATGAAAACAATGATGAAATGCATCTCTGTTAGTACCACAGCCTTACAACAAAAGAAGCTAATTGTAACCAATATTTCATCTATTGCTGTCTTTGGTTAAGTTTGTGCATCTAGCTAATGATAATGAATTTTTGCCATGCTATATGCACACTATCCTACCCAGAATCACAAAAACTTGATGAGTAACCTACATTTCATGTTTCAGTGGCTTAAGTAAAATGTTGTTTTTTTAGGTAATTTATTTGTGCTGTTTATGTTTAAATCATGAAATTTAATAATGAAGTATTATCTTGCATTGGATTGACTGAGCTTGTGGCCACTCTGGAGGTCGCATTTATGATCTGGTTTTGATCAAACTTCGAATATATTCTTATATCATCAAGATCTTGGACAGTTTCAGTAATGAGCAAGTACCATGCATATTAACGAGGTGATCTTGCATCTGATTGGCTGAGCTTATTATCACTACTGAAGCCATAATTCTGACCCATTTTGATCAAAATTTGAATCAAGGCTTATATCATCAAGGTCTTGGACAATATCAGAATTGAACAGGATCCACGCATATTGATGAGGTGATCTTGCATCTGATTGGCTGAGCATGTTGCCAAGTGTTAAGCCATATTTTTAATCTGATTTTTGATGAAACTTCAGATATTCGCTATAGTATTGAGATATATTGCATCTGATTGACTGAGCTTGTTACCTCTCTAGATCTTAAGTCTAAATTTCTCATTCGGTTTTCATTAAACTTGGTAAATGGGTTTATATCATCAAGATCTTGGATGACTTCCAATATGAGCAAGAGACTGTGCATATTAATTATGCCATTATCTTTAGAACAAATTTTTATCAGGATACATTAAATAGATAAAGTCAGCATGATATAAAATTTTGGACATAGTTTGCCTAGGTTGTGTTCTTACAATACTACATGTACATAAGCCTGAAATTGTCAGCTGTTATGTAAGTTTCATCGCATTGTTATCTTAAATAAATTTGATGAGATTTATTTTTGCAATCTTAATCTCAGACCATTACATAGCTAACATTTCTCCACTGCTAAAATAACCCACTATTATGAAATACAAAGAAGACAGCCAGTAGGAATAATAGGAGTTTTGTCCTCATAATCAATGAAAAAGGGATCCAAAAGTACAAGAACACTACAATTACACCACTCCCTCGATAACTCACGCCCGGATAACTTGCGAACCTGCTTATAACGCGGGGTCAGGCTTGGATCCCTTTTTTTTTCACTACAAAATACCAAAAACATCGCTCCCTATTTGTTGAAAGTTAAAAAAAATTGTGATCAAAATTGGTAAATGCAACCTTGATATATCTCTAATTTTATCGTTTAAAAAAGTGGTTAGTGGCCGGAAATTTGAATCAGTGTAATGAAATTCTCAACTTTTAACAAGAAGTCATGTATTTTGTTCAATGTTCTTTCCAAACAACATTCTCAGTACACTGTAAATAACAATATTCGACAAAATTTTGATCAATGAAAATGTCACTAATGCCTACTGGTGGCACCGCTTCAAAAAATAAATACCAATTAAATACATTTTGTCAAGTGAAATTTGTGTTTTAGTTCTATCTTTTAATTTGGTTTCAGTGTAATCATCATAAATGGAATATGCCCTTTTGTATTCAAACATGAAAAATATAATTCAACTGTCACAGCTATGTCCACGAGCGTTTCCATGAGAACCTAATTAAGTGCCAACCATTTTTTTATCTCCGACTTGCGGAAGTATTTTTTGTTGTTACACTCAATTAAAAGCAGACCTGCTTTGTATTATCACTTTAATTACGTCTTTTTGTATCAAATCAAATAAAGGAGGTGGAATAAAAGAAAAGTTAAAAGGCGTGCAAATTGTACTTGTGTAAGAGCTACCGGTCACTGCCATGTCAGGTCAGCTCATTTCAATTGATCAGTCAGCACTGTTATAAATATTATGTAAGTAATATAACTAAACTACCTTAAATTAGCCTACTCATTTACAAATGTGATCAAAGATAGTATGGCAACCAAACGAAATGAGTACTTGGTGAATAAAAAAGCTTTGTTTCACAGATACGGTTCATTAGGAAGAAGCAAGTTCCAGAGTTTGTAGTGAACTTAAAATTTCTAAATTGTCACTCAGAGATTTCCTCAAGGATGAGAAGATGTTTCACTATTACTTGCAATGAAATCATGGCATATATATTTTATTAATAGAACAACAAATAAATCGAGTTTCAATGTTAACGGTTGTTTTGCAAAATAAATGTCCCTTGTTTTTGTAAAAAAGGAATCTTGTTTTGTGGTGAATCAACAACAACACAAAGCACTGACGTAATACACAATGTTTTCGTGTACACAGGTTGTTGAAACCGCTTGGACTAAATGTTGTTAACAATCTTTCAGCAGTTGGGTATCTTGAAAATAAAGGTAATTTATACAAAAAAGCAAACAACTACATTAGAAAAAAGCTCTTTATTGACAACTATTCCCAATGCAATTATAAAACGAGTATTCAGCCATTAAACAGCCTTGTTACCCACCCCCACTGTTTTCTCAATGTCCAGCGGGGATGGCATCCCCTTTTTAATTTTTTTTAGGTCCCTCGGTAACTCGTGCCCTCGCTTATAGTGCAGTCTATGTTTTTGGACCCCGTTGTGCGCGAGTTATCGAGTGAGAGGTGTATTCTGTGATTTCATAACATTGGCTGCATGACTAGTTATCATTTTTTATTCACTTTAGCAACATTGGGAGCTACAGTTTCTAGACATGATGACAAAAAGATTTCCACACTACAAGTCTTCATGTTTATGTGAAACAATATCCAAGTGAAAATGCTGCACTCAGACAGACTACTTACAAAACTTATGTGAACAAAAATGTGGATACTGTGCTATTGTAAGATATAAACATCTGAAAGCCAGTGTTAGAAAAACAAGAGGGCCAAGTGGTTTACATTTGTTTATAAGACAAATATCGTAGTAATAAGGCAGGTAAAACTTGGGTTATCATGATAATTTCAAGTCATTTTTCTGAAATTGGTGGTATTTTACATGTTGTTTAACTATGTTTCTCCTTTGAGTAACTTCAGCTGAACTAAACCTTTTTATATCATCTTTCATATGAAAGTGAAAGGTGTTCATGCTTGGACTCTACTATCAAATTTGGTCTGACATGGTCAGGCAAGTTTAGAGAGATAGTTGTTCTATGAAGTTTTTAAAAAAATACATTAGTAAGAATATTCATACTTGATAGGAGGTGTCGTTTGTGTGCTTTCCACCTGGTTACTATGGAAGCCACAGTTTTTTTTTTGGGGGGGGGGAGAAACGCAATTCTGACAGCATATCTGAAAGAACATTCCTACCAAGTTGAATCAAAATTGGCTGAGCTAGCAATTCTGAACAAGTTGAAAATAGGTTTTCTACCAGGTAGCAACCCATTGCTAGTTGTTCAGCCCAAGACAAATTCTGGTAGAACATGTCCTATGAAACATTCCTACCAAATTTGATAAAAACTGGTTAAGCCATTTTAGAGAAGAAGTTCAAAAATAAATTCTCCAGCTAGTTGCAGTGGAAGCCACACCATTGCTAGAGAGTCACAATGGAAATAAATATGGTAGGTACATATTGTTCCATCCAGGTTTAATCAAAATTAGCTCAGACTTTCTAAAGAAAAGATTTAAAGTTTTGCACATCATTTCTGTGGAAGTCGCACTATTTCTAGGGGGATTATCTCACACAAATCTGATAGATCATAACCTAACAAACACTCCTATCAAGTTTGATCATAATCAGTTCAGCCGTTCTGTAGAAGAAGTTAAAAATAGATATTCCATATGGTTGTTACATAACCCACTCCATTGCCAAGGGCACCATCCCAATTCTAATTTGAACAGTGCCTGTACTATGAAATATTCCTACCAAGTCTGATAAAAATTGGCTCAGCCATTCTGAAGAAGCTGCTGAAAATAGGTTTTCCAGGTTGCTAAGGAAGCCACACCATTGCCAGTACAACCACCCTGGACAAAAATCTTGATAGAACATATCCTAGGAAATATTCCTATCCAGTTTCAACAAGATTGTCTCAGCCATTCTGGAGAAGTTGAAAATAATTTTGTTCCGCTTGGTTGCCGTGGAAGCCATACCATTTCTTTGGAGTCACCCTGGGCACAAATTATGATACAGCATGTCCGAAGAAATATTCATACCAAAGTCTGATCAAAATTGGTTTGGTCATTCTGAAGAGTAAGTTCAAAATAAGTTTTGCACCTATTTGCTAATGGAGGCAGCAATGTTGTCAAGGGAGTCACCTGGAAAACAGTTGTGATGGGGCATGCCATAAGAACAATCCTTCATCATTTGATTACAGTTGGCTGAGCTGTTCTAGAGAAGAAATCGAGAAGAGGTTTTCCTTCTGATTGCTAAGGAAGCCACACTATCACTAGGTGAGCCACCCCATGCAGATACAACTTTGATGGAGCATGTCCTAGGAAACATTCCTCCCAAGTTTAACCAGAATTGGCTCAGCCATTCTGGAAAAGAAATTTAAAATATGCTTTCCATAGTGTTGCTGTGGAAGCCACACCATTGCTAGGGGAGCCACCCCAACTACAATTTTGGTCAAGCATATCTTCAGGACCATTTTCTGCCAAATGTGATCCAAATTTTTTCAGAACCTGAAATTAGCAAATGTGGCTGCACAGATGGAAGGGACATGGATGCATGATGAATGCAGTGCCATGCCATAAGCTCATGTGGTCTTTGGCTGGGCGAGCTAACTGGAAATAATTCACAGGTCTGGAGTACATTATGTCTTTCATTATTGCATTTGTACAAGTTGTGTTAGTGGTGTGATGAATAATACAAATACTTGAAGATTGGTTGAAAAAGTCAAACAACCATGGCAAGCATTTAGTTAAAATTTTCTATAATCGAATATAAATGATGCAAGTTTTCTTTTTCAAGCTTTTAATCTTTTTGGGATGAAATCTTCCAGAAAAGTAAAATGTGTGCATAAAAGCTTCAACCTAATATAGCCTTCCCTTGTGTAGTACATCCCAAGCACCAACTACATGGAAGACAACAACACAAGTGCCATTAAATCATTTGACTTTCCTGGATACAGGTAGCTTTAATATGCAAGAATGATACTGTCCATAAAAAATACAGAAATTACAACTGATTAAAATTGAATGTTCATCAATTCTCATGAACCAATCATTGATCTTTAAATTTCAACCATTTTCCAACACTAAGTGGCGTAACTGATATGATAGAAAAATTATGATGGGCCAAACCTAAAACACTTATCTTTCTATACAGAATTCACAAAAACATTGCTGTAGTTGAACATCATCATTTAACTCCCACCAGAAATTACACTAATGTATCCATCAGTCCCACACATATCATAATAATTACTTAATGCATTTACAGAACAATTTACCCTATGAACTCAAAACCAGCAGCAAAAATTAATCACTTTACTACTAGGCTAGCAAACATCAAACTCTAACAATAATCAACAATTCCACTTTTTTATTGAAATTTTAAATCTTTTATTTGTATCCATAAACTTTCACAAAATTCCTTGTTAACATACATCTTATTGTCCCATGACTTGATTCTCCCAGTCTTAATTATATGTGATTATCATGAGATACAATCCTAATTAGTCTCAGTCTTAATCATATGTGATTAGCATGAGATACAATCCTGATTAGTCTCAGTTTTAATCATGTGTGATTATCATTAGTTAAAATCCTAATTAATCTCAGTCTTAATCATGTGTGATTATCACGAGTTACAATCCTAGTTAGAAGAAGCAGTTACCTCAAGCAAGGTCAAGGTTCCCCCAAAAATGCAAAAATAAAGTTTGTTTGGTATTTGGTTTTTTAAATTTATTTTCAAATTACTCTTATAAACATTACATTTTAAACGGAAAGCATAAAATGTGCTTTTTTTATTAGGGCATTACAACTGCCATGGTAGAATGATGCATGGATAGGTTAATAATGGGATGGGGTGGAAAATTAACACCACTTATCTTGTAGATACAAGTACATGTTGGACATGTTACGTTTTAAATCAAGGTAATTTTACAACATTCATTTGATAAATATACCTCCAATGCTATATGATTGCTCTTGTTTTCTACAACCAAAACACTAACAAGATCAATCTTATTTATTTTTTATCAAATAAAATGGGAAAAAAATGACAAAACACACCCAGCTAAATAGTGACCATTCGTAATGTAACCAGCATGCTGCAAGTTTTGAATTTAATTTTTACAGAAAATCAAGAAAAATGTCGCTCCAAGCAGATAGATTTGATATTTGAATATCACTTTTAATACCACAAGCAAACTAGTTGAATATACAGCACTATACATTTTTAATATTATTAACTTCCCCCAAAAGAAAGTTTTGATCTCCAGTGGTCAGGCACCATCTTGAATTAGGGTTTGTCAATGCTACCCAAACTTGAGAGTATGGGTGGATAAAAGTTCCCAAACTGAAGTCTGATGGAAGGCGATCCATCGGCTGCCTATTGGTATCCAGTGGCAGCCTATGGGTAACATGAACTTCCAAAAGGTACTTTTTGTATGAACTCCAAATACCCCATGAGTTTTTAAAGCATAGACAGCTCTGACTCAGTTTTCCCAAAGCTATTGGCAGAGAATGGGCAGCTCTGACTTGGTTAAACTGTATGTGCAGGTCTTTTCTGATTTGTTAATTTTGGTGCAAACTACAGCTTTGACTGAGCCATTTTAAAAATGATTTCATTTGGATACAAGACATCTTGTGGAGGCTTAATGTTCAACGGGAAAGAATATTAAATTATTTTTATTTCACACAACAGTGGAGATAACAGCATGAGTGGAGGAAAGGTAAGTTGAGAATGATCTGTACAAGTATATAAACATCTCATTGCAGCTTAATTTTGATCTTTTGGGGCAAACAGATCCAAGAAATGCTGCTTTGTCTATACTTATTTCTTAATTAAGTTCAACCAGAGCTTAATATATTCTGCCTTACTCTTACAAAATGCCACTTTTATGTAATACCAGCAAGATCACAACATTATTCTACACTGATTATGGTAATTATTTCAGTCAGCTGGGAGATCTATAGTTTAAGGTGGTCCGTTTTTGTGAAATCAACACTTACTGCACAGCTTGAAATGACATGATCATTACATTATAACATCATCAATGTGACGTGACTTTTTATCTGTGTGTATTGTAGCGCTATGAACTTTAGGAGGGATTAGATGTAAAATGACATGTTTGTGACTTGTGTCTCTTACTAGATAACGAAGAAAAATTTGTATACCATTTTAATAATCGCAGTAACAGTCCTGCAGAAGAAAAAAAAAAAAAGTCGGCGAAAGTATACAAGACCTTTTGAAATGTTTAGTGATGTACAACCTGACATAAATTGGCCATGCAAGCTTTCATTTGTGGAAAACTGATGTGATCTCAATAAATATGTCATACTGAAAAAAATTCAATTACCAACCTATCCTGTTTCATTGTGTATTTGATAATAGGAGTCTATGACCTATATGGGGAAATTTGATGAATTTTCAAATACTCATTTAGCTATTATTTTATGGGCAATTAGTGACATGGTACTTTTTCCCTTTCTTTTCTATTTAACAAACCCTTACTTTGGGATTTATATTGAGGTAAGAGTAGCACGAGAAAATACACATCAACCTATGAATTTATGTAGCACTTTTGTATTGCTGTGGCCCTTATCTACATGTATGTCAGAACATAAATTTTATAAAAAGTTAAATACTCCAACATTTCACAAGTGATTAGTGTTAATGTCCATTTTGTTTTTCCTTATATGTTATCAGTGTGACTTTGCATGTATTGGATTATAGAGGCTTGGCAGCTCAAAATTTCACAAGTAATTTTTATCAATGTATATCAATATAAGTAACCTATGAAAACAGCATGATGAGGATACCTCATTTACATAGGAATTTTCTCATAGGCTTCAAATAGGCAGTCTAGTTTCTTACCAGTAGGCAACCTGTAAGCAGCTGAATCTTTCAAGAATAGGCAGCACATGCATCTTTGAAATGGCATACATGTAATAGGCAGACCTTATTTGAATGGCAATTTTCTCATAGGCTACAAGTAAGCAGTGTACTTCAGTACCAGCAGATGACCTGTAGGAAGTAGAATCTTTCAAGAATAAGCAGCCTGTGAAATTGCATGACAAGCAGACCTCATTTGCATGGCAGTTTTTCCATAGGCTATTCAGTCTACTTTATTATCCATAAGGAAGTTGCCATAGGCAGCAGCCTTAATTTTTGGTCCAGGTTATCGATAGGAAAGATTCTATAAGTTATGGAAACACAGTAAAACCTGTCATAATGGACACCTGCTGTAGGTTAACAACTAATCTAGAGGACTGATTTTCATACTACCGTTTTTAGCTCTACTGGTCATAGAACAGGAGGGCTTATGGGATGGCCTGTCGTCTGTTGTCCATCCATTAGTCCAAGTTTGTTATCGCTACTTCTCCTAAACTACTTGGAGGATTGCCATGAAACTTTACACACACATTCATCCCAAGGTTTAGTTGGTCCTAAATGAAAATTGTGCTGCACAGACATCCAATATGGCCACCACAGCAGCCATCTTGAAAATCTTGTCAGTACTCCTGATGAACAGAACGTCATATCAACATGAGGTTTTCACCAGAAGACTTCTTATGATGCCTAGTTGGTCCTAAATGAAAATGATTCTGCTTGGACATCCAATATGGCCACCACATTGGCCATCTTGAAAATATTGTTATCGCTATTCCACCTGAATGGATGGTCATATCAACATGGGATTTTCACTAAAAGACTTTCTATGATGTCTAGTTGGTTGTAAATGAAAATGGTGCCGAACTGATGTCCAATATGGCCACCACAGCAGCCATCTTGAAAATCTTGTTATTACTACTTGTTCTAAATGGAAAGTCATATCGACATGAGTTTTTTACCAAAAGATTAATTTGATATTTAGTTGGTTCTGAATGAAAATGGTGCTGATCTGACCTCAAATATGGCTGCCACAATGAACATATTGAAAATCTTGTCACTAATTCTCCTGAATGGATGGTCATATCAACATGGGGTTTTCACCAAAAGTCTTCTAATGGTGTCCAGTTTGTTCGAAATGAAACACTGTAATTAAAAAGAAGAAATGGTCTTTTCTTGAATTCCTTGAAATTCTTTTTGGCCAGTAGAGCATCAGTCCCTTCAAGAGACTCTTGTTAATATTGTAAATTCATTTATTTTCATGAGTATAAATTTTCATGATTTTGGTAAAAATGACATTTTTGTCAGTGGATTTTTTGTCAGATTTTCAGAGACCTACCAATTCTATGGATTGAAAGACATGTTGGATCTTTAAATTCATGGTTTGTAACCACCACAAAATCAACTAGAATGGTACCCTACAAAAAATAGTGAATTGCAGTATTGATACACTTGACTTGACAGACATCTATTGATAATGAATAGAATGAGTTACTTTCTTTGTGTACATTATAAACAGGTTTGCTGTATATGTTTTATGGTGTTTTTCAAAATACATTTATTTAATATTAATAAAATACAAACAAAGCGAATTTACCATGTGTTGATGTAGGGTGTTGCTGAGTATAGTTGAGTGACATGATGAAATTCTGAACTTTTACCACACTCACTGGGTGCAAATTACACTCAACACCAAATACACTGCTTGGTCAGTTGGTGGATTACCTTGCATATTAGATTTGTCCCCTAGATTACATGCATCAGGTTCATGAATCAAATCTAACACCCCAGAAACCTGGTACTGGCTCCATCTGTAACACCTGGCTGTTAACACAGTGTAGTTGGGTGTAAATCTGTGGCAGCTACTCAGCATCAGTGGAGAATGGGTAATACACTTTGTGCACACTGTAAGTTTTCATCAGTACTTTCATCAATATTTACTGTACATAGTAAAAAACTGTTCATTATGAGCTTTTATGCACATGTGTTTATATATATTTTGCATCGACAAGGGAAATTACTATTGCATTAACTGAATGAATCAAATACTAAATCTTTGATATTACAGAATTACTTGTATCTTATTTGTGTAAAATTCAAACAAAAAGAGAATCATAAATTGCTAAAATTGTTGCATGTTGTATTGCTTTTTAACTAAGTTTGCATTTTTTTTTAATTATCTTCCACACTGTCCAAGATTTATGTCAACCTACAATATCTTTGATGTTTTTTTTTTTGTTTGTTTTTTTAAGTTTAAACGTTTGATTCAGATTGTACAACCAAAATTTGAAAGCAAAACTTTCAGCTGTCAGGTCAATAAAAAGAAAGTAAAAATATGCAGCACCTCAGTTTAGCCAACATGCTGGCATTAAGCCTTCAACTCTATAGTGCCCAGTGGCAGGAGATCTTGTGATTACCGTCTGTACTCGCGTATAAGCTGGGTCCAAATGCAAACAACATAGACCCTGATCTGCCGTTGCATAATGCGCCGGCAGATCAGGGTCTATGTTGTTTGTTCTACTGATTAGTCCTTACAAACTGCATAGACCCAGTAAATGCACCTGCAGATCTGGGTCTATGCAGTTTGCAATTGGTATAGGTTTATATGTGAGTATATATGGTAAGTCTTCGACACAAGATTGCCTGATGGCAGGAGATCTTTTGCACATTTGGATGACCACTTTGTTTTCTAATTTTGCAGGGTGGAGCATTATTGAGCAGTGTGAGTGCACCTGGATATCATTTTATGGTCCCATTGATAACTACCTTCAGAAGTGTGCAGGTACACCTCACTTAGCAGAAAATATGCAGGCATTTGCATTTATAATGATAGGGAGTTTAAATTCAATATCTTCATAACTTTGAATATATAATACATTTTTTGTCAGATCTTTATAATTCTACAGTACTCACTTCCTAAATGTGTGTCATATGAATGGAGCTATTATATCTTAGTTAATAGCAGGTTGATGGGTGTTTCATAACAAAAAAATTGGTATTCATCTGTGTACATAATTGACCTTCTCCAAAATAGAAAAATATCCTAAGGCTTGAAGTGTAGCCCAAAAATGATCCTTATTTTTATTTAAAAAGCTTGATAGCATTTCTTTATTGTTTAAGCCAAAACACTTGATGTAATGTGGGTAGTTTTTTCCATCATTCCATGTTGTTTTTGGAAATGGTTCTTTAAAGGAAAACAAATGGCATTTATAAACAATATGTAATATTATGGAATGCAATTTAAAAGACTGCCCTTGTTGGCAAGTCAAGGACTAATCAGGGTATTCATCTCCTGAGTGAATTTATGTTAATAAAGAATGCATGTTAGATATTCATGGCAAATTAACTTTAAAGACAGAAAGATATGTCAGAAGACATATATACACAACTGAACATATCTATCTGTCTAACTATACAAGGGGATGGAAGATGGGGCTTGCAATGGATTTATGATAATTGGAGTCAAAACAGGTTTTTC
Source organism: Margaritifera margaritifera (assembly GCA_029931535.1). Lineage (NCBI taxonomy): Eukaryota > Metazoa > Mollusca > Bivalvia > Unionida > Margaritiferidae > Margaritifera > Margaritifera margaritifera. The sequence continues at coordinate 4,762,637 of JAQPZY010001660.1, read as the reverse complement.
TGTTTCTAAATTGGATGTAAAATAGCTTCTTAAATTAATAAACAAGTGAAAGTTTTAATTAACACTGGCTATATTTTTGTCTGTGTATGTTAAATCAAGCCCAACCCATCAGACTTTTGTGTGTGATTTGTATAGCCTGCTAACATTCTTTATATATCTAAGACACTAATTGTGCTAGACTTGTATTTTCCTGAAGGTAAAGTGAGTAATTGTGATAAACAGTTTCAATTTACTAAATCAAAGGTAAAACAAGTAATTTTATTTATATCTAACATTAGTAAATTTCATGTCTTCTAATTGTGTGCTTATAATTTTCAGACCACCCTGCAGTCAGATGAGGTGAAAAATGTACCCTGTGGAACAAGGTAATGAAATAAAAAGTAAAATGCAAAACAATTATAGCACTTTTATCTTAAAAAGAACAATTCTAATATCATGGAGTGTTGTAGTCAGCTTCTGATCAATTATGAATCGTACCCCACCTTCTATCTCTGGAAGTATTTACCTGGCACAATTACAGTCGAGCTGTGAGTTATTTATCCATTCATACCTTACAAATTTGAAACCATACCTTGCTCCATCAGTAATTTGGAAAAATTTAGTCAACGGCATCTGCAATGTTAAAACCATACTATCTTTGGTACCTGGAGCAGCCTCATGTACATGATAAGCTACAGGGTTGTGACGCAGATGCTCATTCAGGTTTAAAAAAAAGTAAGTACATATATACTGTATACAACTTGCAAGATGCCTACTGCTAAAATGGGTACATATAAAATAAAGGGAGATGAAACCAAAGTGACAAGAGTCTCAAGTCATAAAAATGTCCTGTAAGTAGAGATTTTTATTAATATGCCAAACACTCTACAATAATGCAGTCTGAATAAAAGTAGCTTTATAATTATTTAAAATTCATATTTAAGTCATATTTACACATAATTTCTTTCACTACATTAAAAAAAAATAATAATTTAGACATTATTATTATTAGTATTAGTATAGAAAACAGGAAGAACTATAAACATGTGCATATGGAATCTAAATAATAATTAAAATATTCAGATGATGCCATACATTTTTGTTACAAAATCAGTGAAGAATAGAAGTAAAATTATAAATAATATTTTAAAATAAATGCAGATATGTTTTATCATAATTTTAAAATTATGAAATTTATTCAATTTTTAAATCAACAAGCTATTTTAGTAAAAATAATTTACATATTTATCTTCTTTTAAAATGTCTTTTTTAGGAATTGTTTTTGTTGTATTGCAATAATAATAATGTCTACATTGCATATTCTTTTTAAATGTCAAATCAAATTGCCGACATGATAAATACCATCCACATATGAATGAAACAAATTTCTAGGGTAAAGACACATCTGTTCAGACTGCTTTATTGTAGAATATTTGGCATGTAATAAAAAAAGGATAAAAGAATCTCTACTCTACTTAACATGAAATTTTTATGATTCAGAGAATTTTGTCACATTGGTTTATTCTCCCATTAATTTTATCCATTATTGCCATAGGTATTTTGCATAGTGTATACAGTATATATATGTACTTACTTTTGTTTTACTTGCACAAATCCTTGTCACAACCCTGCAGCTTATCATATAAATTAGGCTGCTCTGCCTACTAAAAAAAGAACGGATTTAACATTGCACTCACTGTTGACGACTATAGTTTTTCCAAATTACCAAAGTTTGCACAGATGGAACAAGGTATGGTGAAAATATTTGTCAGGCATGAAGGTATTAAATAATTATCAGTTAGATTATAATTGTATCAAGTAAATACTCTTTGAGATAGAAGGTGAAGTACAATTCATAATGGATCAGAAGCTGACCACAGAGGTGATGGTTCAAGAGGTATTTTACCAGGATATTATCATCCATAAAAACAACAATAACAGACCAAAGACCAGCTTTCATTCAAGTAGTAAAGATCTAACCCACTACCAGGAATGGATTCCAAGTCATCAAAATGTTGCATATTTTAACATCCAAGAGAAAAACCATGCTCATTTCCTATTACACAACTGATGCGACTTGTGTGCCAGATATTCTCTTATGTTTTGTCTTTCACTTTCAGTGGAGGTGTGATTATCTACTTTGATCGTGTGGAGGTAGTAAACATGTTGAGCTCATCAGCAGTGTATGAAACTGTGAAGAACTACACAGCTGATTATGACAAGACATTGATTTACAACAAGATTCACCATGAGCTGAACCAATTCTGCAGTATCCACACTCTCCAGGAAGTCTACATTGATCTCTTTGGTATGATAATTGTATGAATTGATCTCTTTGGTATGATAATTGTATGAATGGATCTCTTTGGTATGATAATTGTATGAATTGGTCTCTTTGGTATGATAATTGTATGAATTGATCTCTTTGGTATGATAATTGTATGAATTGATCTCTCTGGTATGATAATAATATGAATTTATCTCTTTGGTATGATAATTGTATGAATTTATCTCTTTGGTATGATAATTATATGAATTGATCTCTTTGGTATGATAATTATATGAATTTATCTCTTTGGTATATTAATTGTATGAATTTATCTCTTTGGTATGATAATTGTATGAATTGATCTCTTTGGTATGATAATTATACGAATTGATCTCTTTGGTATGATAATTGTATGAATTGATCTCTTTGGTATGATAATTGTATGAAAATCAAACGTCTCTCAAAACATTGATGTCCGTAAATGATACTACCGTATATACTCGTGTATAAGCCAGGTCCAAATGCAAACAACATATACCCTGATCTGCCATCGCATAATGCGCTAATCGTGCACAATCTATGTTTTTCGGATGAAAGTGGCAAATGACATCGTGGTCTGATGAAGAAAACATTTTGTGCAGATTAATTAAGTTCAGGTAAAATCTTTAAAGTAGGGCACAGCTACCAAAATTATATTATTGATTTTTAATAAACCACAACATAATTACAAGATACATAGGATTTTTATATAGTTAATCTTGGTTGATGCTAGAATTAAAAAAGTACTGTCAAACCTGTCACTAGCGGCCACCCATGGGAAAAGGCAAAAACTGTCCATTGTACACAGGTGACCTCTGTACACAGGTTCACATTTTAAAGTTGGTTTTTGAACAAATACCATGCACTGAATATCATTTTGGTTATTATTATTATTGTTATTATTATTATTATTATTATTATTATTATTATTACAGACCTGCCAACCTTACAATTTGGCTGTAAGTCTTACGGAAATCACTCTCAAAATACGGACTTACAGATTAAAAGCACAACTTACGGAAATATGATTGGTGCGGTAAAATCCTGATTCTGCCTTGTCCGTGTTTCATTCAGATCCAGTTTTCATATTAGATTCAGTGGAGTTGGTCAGGGAACCAGACTAACTTTACACAAGTACCTCAGATGCTTTAAACTACACATATTTTATCATGCAAAACGTCTGCATGATCAAGCTGTTGCTTGTCGAATTTGAAAAGAAAAAAAAACAGCATCCAACAAGCGACATGTTCATGCCGCAAGAGGCAATAAGCCTCTTGAAAGTTTTAATAGTCAGCGCAGAAGAATAAAAAGGAATATACACATTCTGGGGGGGGGGGGAGGAGGAAGGGCAACAATTACGTTCACTGGACATCATATGTTGATTTGAGTATGTCTCATAGCAGAAGAGATCATGAGATGATTGCCATTATCACGTAAAATTGAAAAAAGTCCAAGGATTACAGCAAGTTCAGAGATAACAGTAAGCCATTGAGCTCCATAGGATTTGGAACTGCAATTTGTGAAACTGTACTGTAATTAAGGTCTAAGTGTACTTTACAAACTTTTAGTTGATCATAATGTTTACCGTCGCAGCATCAGTGTTGGTTTGCACTCATGAACTTTTTAAATGCATGTTTTCTAACTTGGCAATAGTAGTAAATGATATTTTGTTACACCTTACTAAAAACTGGTCTAACAAAAAATCGACTGCCTTCCTGAGAAGGTCTTGTTAGGGTTGGCAGGTCTGTTATTACGTTATCAAGATAGATTATGTGCACTATACAACAAAATCATAAATTACACATATATCTTTTTCTCTCCCAAATTTATGTTCCACACAAGATTACTGTGTCTTGCTCACTTTAATCCATCTTATAAATTAAATCATCACTGACTTTAAATAATCACAGAGTTTGTTCACACTTTAGAAACAATATATGGTTAAGCTAGTTGCTCAGCTTAACGAGATCAAAAGACAGTCGGTTTATGTGAGAAGCCTGTGTTGAATAGGAAATCAAAAGAAGCCTTATGTGGCTATTCTTTGTGACCCATGAGCCAAAAAATTTGCCTGTCTTTACAGTCAATTTTAAATATTGAATGACCCCTGACCCTAATGAAAAGGATGTAACTCATATCTCTTCTCAAAGATGAACTTTTTTCTTCAGAGATAGCTTTAATTCACAGGCAAATAGATGAAGATATCAAACTATACCTATCATACTGGCACAGAAGGTGACTTATTTTTCTGCTGTGATAATATAACTATTTTCCCACCATCCAGCAAACAAATTGTTTCAACCCTTTACCCTTATAAAAACTGCCTCGCTTTCGAATTTGACATATTGACACCTTTGAGTTACACTATCAATGTGACTGGAGTATGGTGAGTACACATGAGATAAGAAATGTTTGCACATCGATTCACATGATATTCCTTTATTTAAACAATGCCTTCCTCATGAAGCAAAAGACTGAGCGGTCACTGTAGATACGCACAAGTGAACTGCTTAAGGCAGAGAGAAACCACTGTTTGGTTAGGAAACATGTGGCCACTGACCGTGGAAGGCAGGTGATCATTACATACAGGACATTTATAGGAAATTTGCCAGGGGGAAATTAGAATGGCCATTGTAAACAGGTGACCGTTAGGACAGGTTTGACTAGTTGCAAACTTTTGCTGTGAAAAATCCTGACATGTATGATTGTCTAGTGTACCAGACAAAGGCAGCACTATGAAATTTGTCTGTTTCGGCTCTGACTCCTATTCAGCTTTAGTTGTTACCCATTAAAAACTTGTATTTTCTTTAATTATTCTCCTATTTCTCTGAAATCTCTCTGTTCAGACTTATAAAAGTGATTTTTTAATATCAGTTATACGTAACCTGTTGCTATTGCATAGCTTACCTTTTCCGAAACGGAATTACCCTCATCCGTATAATAAAAATTCATCCTCACATAGATGAATGTTCCAGAAGGTCTAGAAAGTTCTAGACTAGGCGAACACAGACCCAGTCTGCTCACAGGCCCATGTGCAGTAGTCATCAATATTTTTTTTAGATAACGCTATTTGCATTGGTTAAATTCGAAATGCTCTGCAGAAATTTTGCCTTTGCTCATGTCCAAATCCCACTCCATTCTGTTCATGGATGCATCAAATTCAGGGTTTGTGGTCCCAGGCAGAATCTACCCTCCACATAAAAAATTTGGAAATTAGTGCAGTATTTTTAGCCCTACAAGGGTGCCTCAACAAAGTAAGGAGTCGCTGTGTGATGGTCTCTGACGGCAACATGTCAGTGGTAGTGTACCTCGGGCGACAAGGAGGCATACGTGTCCATTCTCTTTGCATGGTGGTTCGGAACCTTCATCGCTGGACAACTTCGCAAAGGATTACCGTCTGAGTTCATCACATTCCTGGCAAGAAGAATATTTTGGCGGATAGTCCATCCAGGAAAGTCAAGGTAGTCATCACAGAATGGTGGACTTGTTTGCAACAAGGCTAAACACCTAGCTTCACTTTTACGTTGCCCCAGTCCATGACCAGAGGGCCTAGGCAGTGAACATCTTCAGCCTGAAGTGGGATCATCTGTTTGCTTATGCCTTCCCACCATTCAGGATGATTCCACAAGTGCTCCACAAAGTCAGGACCTCCACTGCTGAGCTCATTTTGATAGCCCGTCTGTGGCCCAAACAATTGGTTCAGTGATCTTCTCGACATGCTGGTAGACCAGCCCTGGACATTGCCTTAGAGGAGAGACCTTCTGTTGCAGCATAAGGGCTGTCTTCTGCACAACAGCCAACAGATTCTCCGCCTTCATGCTTGGCTCATCTCAAGCGATCTATCTACCCTGACAAGTTTGTAGCAAACTTGCCAAGCGCATCGTTCAGGTCAGGAGATACTCCACATCCAAGGTCTATGATGCCAAGTGGAGAATCTTTTTGTGATTGGTGCAGTAGGAAATGCATTAATCCTAGCTGTCCCTCTATGAATGCCGTGGCTTTTTTACTTCTTTTCCTCTTCAAAGAAAAAAATGCTCCATTTCTACTATTCAGAGCTATAGGGCAGCCCTATCCAGCACACTCAAATTTTTCAAAGGTCCGACCATTGATTTTGATTTTCATATTTCCAACCTTATCACCTTATTTTGAACTGCAGAGACCGGTGTGTTGCTCACTAATGCCCAGATGGAATCTCTCATGTGTCTTGTGGTCTTGAACAAAACCCCCCTATGAACTTTTGGGTGAAGCTTCTTTTGAGAACCTTACCCTTACAACTGTTTTCTTGCTTTCCTTAGCATCCACAAGATGAAGGAGCGAGTTTCATGCCCTGTTGTCTATGGTTCAGTGGCAATTATGAGCCAGTTTCTCTCCTTTGCCAACCAGGTTTCTTAGCAAAAACCAGCTTCCTTTGGTAGCTCCACTCCCTGTCGAAATCCCCAGTCTCAGTTGTATCTGTGCTGAGGATGATCTAGATCTACTCTTATGCCCAGTTAGGGCTTTATGATTCTATTTGGCCACTTCTGAAGGGAGAAGGAAGGATAGGAGCATCTTTTCCTTCTCTTAAAGGGTTCTGCTAATATTTCGGCATCCACTATTTCTAGATGGATTGTCGTAACGATCTAGAGAGCTTATTAGTCCCTTATCGAGAGGGATATTTTATTAATGAAGATTGAAGTCCATGAGGTTCAAGTCATTGCTACCTCATTCAAGGGTGTTATGAAGGCCGGATTTTGATGGTCTCACACTACCTTTTTCTCCTTCTACCTTCATTCTTTGGCACACCAGAGTGAAGGCATATTTTTTCTAGGGCCCATAGTAACTACACAAAAAGTGGCCCAAGCGGATACCAACTTACAGGTGAGTATTTCCTTGTTTTTACTAGTTTTTGAGGCCATCAGCCTCCCACTGAACTGGCAAATTCAGCTTTGCAATAGTGACTGGTAACATATTACTGATATTAAAATGTAGTTTTTTTTCGGGGGGGGGGGGATTGAAAACTAATTTTAATGATGTCATACTTACCTGTCACTATAGCCAGATTTCCTCATCCCACCCTGCTCTGATAACCACAAGTAGTCTGTGTCCTTAAAAAAGATGATGAATTCTGTGCATGGGCCTGTGATGTGGGGAGCAGACTGGGTCAGAACATTCTGGAATATTCATCTGTGGGGAGATTAATTTTTTTTATATGGATGAGGGTAATTCCATCCCTGAAAAGGTAAGCTATGCAATAGTGACAGGTAAGTATTACATCATTCAAATTAGTTTTACCCAACCCCAAAAAATAAAAAATAAAATAAAGAACTACATATTGCTGAATAATGCATTTTTTCATATTCCTTTTTTTAAGAAATGTTGCCCCTTACTTATTTATACAACCTCAAAAATATGTTTCACAAGTGGACATCTGGAACTTCAGGGAAAAAATCTGCATACAGCATCATATCACCAGCATATGCCCCATAATGTTTAATCTCCAAACATTTTCTTTTTATTGAAATGGATCACCATCACAAAATTGTATCACCATGTGTGATTTTGGTGATTGCTGATGCCAGCAGAGGGTTAATTTCTTGATTGTTAGACAAATGGGCAAAAGTTATATATGTTTCTTAATTTATTTCCATCATCTTTTGGACATACTGTAATAATTGCTATTATCTGAATATTTATGCACAACCTGACATAAAGCTAATCATTACAAAGCTATTCCTATTATAAGCTTGTTCATTCCAGTTGTTGTACATGTATTACTATTACAAGTAGGTGTGCCAAATATAACATTAACCTCCTTTTGATATAGGCAGTAAAACAACATTTTACTGATGCCACTTCTGTGGACTTTTAAGTTACACAGACTAACAGTGTAATTTCTGTCACTCCTGTGGACTTTTAAGTTACACAGACTAACAGTGTCATTTCTGTCACTTCTGTGGACTTTTAAGTTACACAGACTAACAGTGTCATTTCTGTCACTTCTGTGGACTTTTAAGTTACACAGACTAACAGTGTCATTTCTGTCACTTCTGTGGACTTTTAAGTCATTCAGACTGACAGTGTCATTTCACATAAACAGTTTATTATTTATCAAATATTTTTTATAGCAGAAAGTTATGTAGATATAGTCAGTGAAGACTTGTGCCTGTATAGTTCATGTGAGATAGGATGGAAGTGTGAATGCTCACTAAGGAGAGTGCATTTGATTTAAAGGAGGAGGTACTTTTACTTAACAAATATCGGAATGTTTCCAAATAAACAAACATATTTGCACTTTTTAGATGAATATCTAAGAAAGATGAGATGCTGCACTTAAATATATTTGCATGCAGTCATGAAACTGTGAAATACAGAAACCTCCTTGATCATTGAATAGAATTCTCCTTTGTATGTAAACACACAGACACAAGTTTGCTTGCATGAAGTTACATGTTCACAGCAGTTTATGTAGATTTATTTATCCAGGCTTTGCATCTTCCCTTTTTTTTACTGACCCATTCCACTCACAAGTGAGGTTTTTGGGTCACATGGGTTATGGATAACAAAGATAGGCATCATTATATACTCTATTTATAGATCAGATTGATGAAAACCTGAAAATAGCACTCCAGCAGGACCTGTACAAGATGGCACCAGGTCTGACAGTCCAGGCTGTCCGTGTGACCAAACCCAAGATCCCTGAGCAGATTAGGAAAAACTATGAAGCTATGTAAGTATTGTCATAAAAAGAAATTGAAGATGGCAGTTTTATAACCTTATAACTTGCCAGGTTTGAGATGTTATTGGCTATTGCATTTCTACTTATGTTAAGGAAGTTTTATAACAATAATGACAAATATTTTTTTTTATTTTGATGAAATTTCTTTTTGCATAGGTTGATAATTGAGTGTTTGACATGTTTTTTTTTAGAGATGCAAATTAAAAGTGTGAAAAATTTAAGTTGCTTTTTAGGATCAAATTTACTTCATCTATCCTTCCATTTAAATTAGATAATGAATTAACAAAAACTGTACATATGGTATATCATATAAATGTATTCATTTTTTCCTAATATTTCTCTTGCGCATAAAGATCTTAACATGCACTTTTCATACTATTAAGGTCTGGTTAGGTCCAGCCTGACAAACCTATGAAGTACTCATTGGCTGTGCCTCATTAGGCTGTTGAACGATGAAAAACTTGCAATCTAATGAAATGTGTAGACAATGTGTACTTGTCATTTGCAATAGCAATCTTTCAATTCTGTATAGGGAGGGAGAGAAGACAAAATTGCTTATTGCAGTTCAGAAACAGAAAGTGGTAGAAAAAGAAGCAGAGACAGAGAGGAAAAGAGCTATTATAGGTAAGTTTTGGTCACATAGACTGCAGACCATATTGCATAAAGAGTACCTGCACTGCCATTGATTCTTCCATACTTTGACAGAAAGCAAGAAATAAAGAAAAACATATGGCAGATATTTAAACAAAATATCATGCAAATCGGTCATGGAGCTGTGGAATACATCTAAAACTTAAGAAATTATTTTTCTGATGATTAGTCACAACTATTTAAAAGTAAAAGCAATACTTTCTCAAGATCATTGTTTATTCTTGAGTCTAAGGAATATTTTTCTAATGTAGCATCAAAAATACTTCACAGAATCAAGAATAACTTTCTATCATGTGAGAACTGTTTTAGTGTGGCACCTGGTGCAGACCCTCTAGCAAACATCTTGGTTTTTGTAAGTAGAATGTCCTATGCTGTGGGAATCTTTAGTGATGGAGAAATTTTCATGATTTAGCAGTCTCTGAATGAAATCACAATAATACATCCTGTCAAAATTTACCTTAAATATAATAACCCATCCAGAACAACAATCACTAAAATATGAATAGCCAAAATTAAAATCCCATTTTTAAATAAAATGACCCAAGTTTACATCCGCAAAAAATACCCACTACAGGATGATTAGATAATTGTATATGTACCCAGTGTTCATTTTAGGATGCATCATTGTGCTATAGACACTTCTTTTTCATTTTTTACATAAGAAGTTTGCCTCAGTTGCACTGTGGAAAATAAAGATAAAAGATTGTTATGGTTGATTGTAGGCTGACTGAATTGAGAGCACTGCATGTTGGTCATTGCTCATGGATAGAAAAGATAAAGAAGATGAAATTTAAATTAAAAACTTGGCTGCATTTATTTTCAAAAAAAGCAATTTGCCGGGAAAAATGTGTTGGCTGAAGTGTCCAAAACAAAATTCTAGATGAGGATAGTTAATCAAGCATGAGGAATTAAATTCCTGGTATGGAAGGCCTGTGGTAGGGAAGACTAATAGCAATAGTGTGATTTTAAATAAACAAGAACAGGTAAGGACATTTGCAACCCTGTTATTTCTAAACGAGTCCATCTTTTGACCTGGTGGAAACCCTTGGGCCCCACTTTTTCCATTTCTGGAATTAATGCTGATTTACCCACTATTTTCTTCTATATCCAGAGGCAGAAAAGCTTGCAGAGGTGTCCAAGATTAACTGGGAACAGAAACTAATGGAGAAGGAGTCCCAGAGAAAGATGTCAGAGATTGAAGGTGACTAGTTTTAAAGTTCATGATTTATTCTGTCAGAACCACCTGAGAAGTAGAAGCATTTTTTTTTTATTGGAAAAACTATATTGAGAGAAATTGTCACAAAATAATCCCCCTTTTCCAGTCTCAGATTTGTATTTTCCGTAACATGACCAGCAATGATTGAAACCATTGAATAAATGTGATGTTGTTTTGGTTTTGCAGTTACTACCTATGGACATTTTGTTTTTTAGTTTAACGTTATTGCCTTCTCATTTTGTAAATTACCACGCTTTATTTTGTAACTTTCTCCTCCTTGTCCAGTTTTTTTCTCACCTACATAGCCCCAACATGACTGTAGCTACATGATTTGATGCCATTTTCTGCATAACGTCATAATTTGCCACTTTTTTTAAAAAGGGCAATGCCTTTCAAAGCAGTTTTTATTTGTGTACTATTGCTTTGGAGCATAACCATTAGTAATAGTGTTACATGAAATGAAATGGCAATATTTCTTATTTCCAAAATTGCAGATTTCCTTACTGTAATGTATAAAAACAGCACAGTCTTTCAAATTTACCAGTACAAATCGAGGCATAGACAAATTTTGAAAATCCATGGTTGTTTCTGGACATCCAGCTTTGACAAACTGGTTGCCCAGATTTTTCTGGTTGCCCACTAAATTACTGCGGTTCCCCTTAAAATTGCAATAAAAAATTATTCAACAACTTTATATATGGCTAAACAATTTTTCAAAAAGCATGCTTGCCCGCTGGACAACCGGACTGCAAAATCAGGATGCTAGTAAAAATATGGTTGTCCACATTAGAAATTTCCTAACTAAATTTCACTTAACATGAATAATCAATAGCAAATCAAATTTTGCTGCAAATGTCTAATCAAATTATTAACTTCATTTATCAATAAATGATACCAAAGATGTATGATTTAATCAACATCTGGATTTGAATATTTATGACTCATCAGTTTCCCTAGATGCTCATGGAGCACAAAGGAACTCTAACATCAGTATGAAAGAACCAGTTCAAAGAGCTATAATAGATATAATTCTCGCTGTTTATAAATTATAATTTGTCCTGTATATGTAACATTTTGCAAGTGTTATTGTCAAATCTTTTTCTATATTATACATAGAGTCAGTATTATTTATAAGTTCAGAATTACTATTAGGTTCAAATGTGTACAGCTTTTTTCCTGAAATGAATATTGAGCTTATGTCAAATAAATGTCTTTGGTCTTCACAATAAAAAGTTAACTTTTTCATTTACTAAAAGTTTTTTTTTTGTTTTATACATTATTTGACTTCATTTCATGTGGAATTATTTTATCTTAAACTGCATTTTTTCCTATTATTCTGCAAGTTACCAAATCTATTTCTGTAGGTTAAATTATCAATCTGTCATACTTTCCAACAAAAAAAAATATAGTCATAATTAGCACAATGTAAGTATTTATCATTATAATGTATTTGCAAAGAATTGTGAAAGAGTAATTGCCTTTTGAAGTCATCCATATCTAAACTCTAAGATAAAAATGCTCTGCATGATGTGGAGAGATTGAAAACAACTACAATCTCAGTATGTGTCTGTGTAAGAATGGTGGCTAAAGAGAACGTAATTATTTGAGTAAAGATTTGTTCCTGGTGTCTCCTCTTTGGACAGTTGTTGTTTTGCAATACCCAAATCAGTGCCAGAAAATAAACATGCCTGTTACAGTGAGCTTAAGATCTGGCATTAGCCAGCCATAAATCACCAGGTGATGGCAGGAAATAGGATTATAACGCATGATTGACTCTCTCAGGTAGGTATCAGATCTTTAGTAAACATTAACACCTGGCATAAATGACAACTAGCAGACCCTTAGGTTGCCCCTACAAATAGATTTTGTATCATAGTAATCAGACTCATTATAAACCATGCTTCTGATGCGCAATCCAATATAGATAAAGATACAAAGATTAGAAAAACCTGGAAACATGTTTTCATATCATATGCAATCAACAGCATTGGAAATATTTAAATAGAAAGCATCATAGTGACCCACATTTCTTGGCCAATTGTTCTTGCTTTTGGCCTTTAGGCAGATGTCAGCCAGATGAGTGATCTCCATACATCCTGAGCTTCTTGTTTATTTCATAAAGTTAAGTGGTAAAGATACACCAGGCATTGTGTGGCAATAGGTTCTGAGAAAATCATGATGCGATATAATATTTTAGCAGCCATTTACATCCCATGACTGATGCTTGAATCGAAATGTGTGCTTGGAAGTGGTTATTTTATGCACATTTTGACCAAAAAGAGGAGCATATGCTTATTAAGGCATGTTGAGGTTTTATGCTGAATAAAGTACTGTGATTATAACTCCTGTCAGTCTTCAGTCAAAGCTGCAGATATAATAATACAGTACTTTAATTATAATCCATCAGTCATCATTCAGAGCTGCAGATATAATAATACTGTACCAGTACTTTGATTATAACCCATGTCAGTCATCAGTCAGAGCTGCAGATATAATAGTACAATACTTTGATTATGACCCATGTCAGTCATCAGTCAGAACTGCAGATATAATAATACAGTACTTTGATTATGACCCATGTCAGTCATCAGTCAGAACTGCAGATATAATAATACAGTACTTTGATTATGACCGATGTCAGTCATCAGTCAGAACTGCAGATATAATAATACAGTACTTTGATTATGACCCATGTCAGTCATCAGTCAGAACTGCAGATATAATAATACAGTACTTTGAGTATGACCCATGTCAGTCATCAGTCAGAACTGCAGATATAATAATACAGTACTTTGATTATGACCCATGTCAGTCATCAGTCAGAAATGCAGATATAATAATACAGTACTTTGATTATGACCCATGTCAGTCATCAGTCAGAACTGCAGATATAATAATACAGTACTTTGATTATGACCCATGTCAGTCATCAGTCAGAAATGCAGATATAATAATACAGTACTTTGATTATGACCCATGTCAGTCATCAGTCAGAACTGCAGATATAATAATACAGTACTTTGATTATGACCCATGTCAGTCATCAGTCAGAACTGCAGATATAATAATACAGTACTTTGATTAAAATCTGTCAGTCATCAGTCAGAACTGCAGATATAATAATACAGTACTTTGATTAAAACCTGTCAGTCATCAGTCAGAACTGCAGATATAATAATACAGTACTTTGATTATGACCCATGTCAGTCGTCAGTCAGAAATGCAGATATAATAATACAGTACTTTGATTAAAACCTGTCAGTCATCATTCAAATCTGCAGATATAATAATACAGTACTTTGATTATACAATTGTCTGTCATCAGTCAAAGTTGTAGATATAATTATACAGTACTTTGATTATAACCCCTGTCAGTCATCATTTAGAGCTGCAGATATAATAATACTGTGATTATAACCCCCATCAGTCATCAAAGTTGCAGATATTCCACCATCAGTCATCATTAAAAGTTGCAGATAAAATAATACAATACTTTGATTATAATCCGTCAGTCATCATTCAGAGCTGCATATATATTAATACAATACTGTGATTATAAATGCCATTATAACTCCCATCAGTCATCAGTCAAAGTTGCAGATATAATAATACAATACTTTTATTATAACCACCATCAGTCATCATTCAAAGCTGCAGATATAATAATACAATACTGTGATTATTATCAATCAGTCATCATTCAGAGCTGCAAGTATGGTAATACAATGCTTTGATTATAACCCCCATCAGTCATCAGAGTAGCAGATATAATAATACAGTACTTTGATTATAACCCCTGTAAGTCATCAGTCAAAGTTGCAGATATAATAATACAATACTTTGATTATAACCCCCATCAGTCATCAGTCAAAGTTGCAGATATAATAATACAGTACTCTCATTATAACTCCTGTCAGTCATCAGTCAAAGTGTCAAATATAATAATACCATACTTTGATTATAACCCGTCAGTCATCATTCAAAGCTGATGATATAATAATACAATACTTTGATTATAACCCCTGTAAGTCATCAGTCAAAGATGCAGATATAATAAAATACAATACTTTGCTTATAACCCCTGTAAGTCATCAGTCAAAGATGCATATATAATAATACAATACTTTGATTATAAACCCTGTCAGTCATCATTCAAAGATGCAGATATAATAATACAGTACGTTGATTAAACCCGTCGGTCATCAGTATGGGGGCCATCTGTCCGTCCGGTTTTATACAGGACAGTCCAGTTTTCATCTGGTCTGTCCCCTTCTTAACATGATCATTTTTGCATGTGTGTAAAGGAGTGTCCTGTATTCTTGAGTTCCATCAGTGGCTACCCTAGTCACCAGTCAGAACTGCAGATATAACAATACATTACTTCGATTATAACCCCTGTCAAAGTTGCAGATATAATAATTGCAACAACAACAAAAAATGATAAGCTGAAAAGAAAGTGATACAGTGGAACTAGTTTTCTTTGGTCCCAAGGTAATCCAGATCTCTGTCCACTGTAGCTGCAAAACTTGTATACATTGGTCCCAAGGTAATCAGGATCTCTGACAATTGTGGCTGCAAAACTTGTGCATCTGGCCAACTTGTATTAGTATAAACAGCAAGTATTCTGGCTCACTGACCAATCCATCTCGAACTTTTGGTTTCCACCTTATGGCTGGATTCACAGATTCCACCACACTAGACAATATATTTACTTATTCGTCTCCAACTTTTGTTACACCATCATAGACTACATGTAGAATTGTAGGGAATATACTGCACATTCTTTCATCTTTTGGGAGACCGATTTTCATGGATTTGCACACAAAACAAATCAAGTTTTGTTGGTACTTTCAATTTGTGGATCTGTCCTAGTTGAGGATGAGGGTCCAGTTGCAATCAGTGATGGATAATTGTTTGTTTGATCTTTAAATTAATTTTTTTTTAAACAATCATAAATCGGAGAAAATTGGTACTCCCATGAATCAGAGTGAATTTATAGAATACGTTTTGTTTTCCTCTTTGATGAGAAATGTTACAAAAGGCAAGATAAAATGTGTCCATTTATCTGTCTGTCTGGCCAGTTCCAGTGTGATGAAAGTTGCATCTGTAGATTGTCATTAGGTCAAAGGTCATAAGTACAGTATTAGGATAGTTATGGAGTTGGTATTTGTTGCTGTTAAATATTAATTTCAAGAGTTAGTGAACTATGTCTTACTACTTTTTTTGTCAATCACGTTTTTGAACATTTTTGCGAAAGGTGTTCTTATGCTAGCACTTTAACTGGGAATATTGCGATATCCATAGTCTGCCTGTCCTTATGTCCATCTCTCAATAACTTTGTACATGTGTGACCTATGTGGTAACCATCAGTGAGAGGATGGGGGAATATACTTGTTGGTCCCATCCCCTGGGGATCTCCTGGTAATGATTATAGGTAAAACATAGCAAATTACAATGACAAGTTTGAATATTTTTTTCCCCAAACTTTATACATGCATTTGTAGCAGAAGGGCACAAAATAAATTCAAAGGATTTTGGATTATGTCCCCTTGGTCACAGTCTTGAGGCATTTGGAGGTTGAGCATGTAATAAAAAGCATGGAGATATGGTGGGCCATAGAAGTAACTGTAGTTTTAATTATGGAATTTTAGTGCAACTGTATGAAAATATTTTTCTGTATGATTGATTTTTTTTATGGATTAAACTTTTCACATTGTCTTATTTTAGATCAAACTCATCTAGCTCGAGAAAAAGCAAAGAGTGATGCTGAATTTTATAAATCTCAGAAGGAAACCGAGTCTAATCAGGTATGTTAGCATTATCATGGTGACTATTTGGTTTTTCATACCGCACTATATGGGGATGATGGCTAAGCATACAATTTCTACTTTTCTATATTCTAATATGTTAGCAAGTCTTTCCTGTGTCCTTGCATTTGAATACTCCATATTTTCTGTACAAAAGATTGGTTAGTGTGGGGTATAAAGTTAGCATGCAGACTTATATTTTTCATATATTGTTGTCAGATCTTTTCCAAAGTTTTGATAAAGTTATGGCCCCTTTAAGTCTGTAAGTAGCTGAGCCTAATAGTTCATTGTTTCCAAATCATTAACTTTTGACATAGTTGATAAAAGTGAAATTTGTGTAGGTAGTTTTGTATTACAACTCTCCCAATGAAGGTGAGCTATAAAGAATTCCTATAAGTATTTGACTGTGATATTTTTCTATTTTTAGTTTAGTTGGTTATAGACCAGATGAGGTTATGTGATGGCCTTTCAAGTAGCATCTATTTGTACAAGTTTGTTATCACTACTCCTAAACTACTGAGAGGATTGCCACCAAACTTTACAGACACATTCATCCAAGGTCTAGTTCATTTTAAATAAAAATGGTGCCCCTTGGACATCTGATATGGCCACTATGGCAGCCATTTTGAAACTCTTGTTATCGCTACTACTTCCAAAGGAATGGTCAAATCAACATGGGGCTTTCACTAGAAGACTTTTTATGATATCTAGTTGGTCTTAAATGAAATGGTGTCGATCTGACATCCAATATGGCTGCTATGGTGGTCATTGTGTAAATCTTCTGATCACTACTTCTTTTGAATGGATAGTCATATTGACATGGGGTTTTCACTAAAAGACTTCTTATTATGTCTAGTTGGTCCTAAATGAAAATGGTACTGATCTGACCTCCAGTATGGCCACCGTGACAGCCATCTTAGAACTCTTGTTATTGCTACTCCTCCTGGATGGATGGTCATATCAACATGTAGTTATCACCAAAAGACTAATTATAATGTCTAGTTCATCCTAATTGAAAATGGTGCCAATCTTACATCCAATATGGCCACCAGATAATTTCAACACTCAGCAGTCAGAAAGAAGAAATAGTCTTGTCCTGGATTCCTGGAAATTCTTTTTGGCCAGTAGAGCATCAGTTCCATCAAGCATGTTGCAGTCATGTGTTGCTGTTGCAGTGACACAATTTACATGCAATACTTGTTTTAAGTGTAAATCTGTGTATTGTTGCTGATATTGTCATTTTGTCACAATTCACCATTTTTGTGCCTGCTCACTTAGCGCTGTCATCAAAATTCACCATTTTTGTGCCTGCTCACTTAGTGCTTGAATATATGATTTATTTGTCAAAACTGCCTGCAGCATAATAATATTTGAAAAATTGAGTAAATCCAGGAATTCAATAATTTTACTATGTGCATACCATGATACAGGGGATGAGGATGTAGTACATCACTGTAAATATAGTCATGATCATTGTATCCCTACAGCTAGAGTAGTATCAGAGTGTGAATACTATTATCATTATTAGTTGAGTTTTACTTATTTTTGTAGTCATAGAAATTGTATAAGGCAAAATATAAAGAGTATAGTTTCTATCTTCATGTAAATTTGAAGTTTGATTTCTGATTGGAAGAAATATTTTCTTAAATATATATTTGCTTTATTATCCTTTTTTTATGAAACTCTAAAGAATATGTTTCTCCTTTGAATACATTCACCAATCACATTAACGTTAGGAAGATGCTCTGCCACCTTTAGAATCCAGCAATTATGGAAAGACAAAAGAAAATGTCTTTCCAATCTACATTCCTTATAGACAAAGAGAAGAAACTTTTCCCAACCCTTCCCCTTACCTCCCCTTACCACCACTTGGTGACTACAGTTGTTTACCAGATTTGCTTTCGCTTATACAAGTTACATATGTACACCTCTTAAGGTGTCTAAATCAATCTGGTGGATTTTACACCATCCAACAATAAATTTGGTATAGTATTGATGTTAAAGGTTTGTACTAAATGTTGCAATCATTATTTTTTTTAATTTGTTGATATTTATTTGACTTTGCCACAATTGTGGACTTTGTCTTTTTTTTTTTTAAATTCTGACCTCATGCTCCAAATTGGTATAGTTAGTACCTTTTGTTGGTTGTTTTAGCATACACTATGGAAATTTATTTGCTTACTTAATACTAAGCATTGTGTCTTTGTCCAAGTAACAAAATTAGGGTAGTTATTTCCCAAAAGTTTTGATCGTTCTTGTCTTTCAGAAAATTTACCAAGATGTTGACAAAATGCACTAAATGTAAAAAGTTGAAGGCCAATGAAGATGTGCATGGCACTTGTCTTGCATGTACTAAATGTTCATCCACAACTACATGCAGTGTGTGCGAGGTATGGTCAGAAAACGTATGGGCTTTGGTATTAAGACGAGGTCTTAAGACTAAAGAGAGATGCAGTAGGTCCAGGGAAATGGAATGCAACATTTAAGTTTACATCCTAAGACTTCATCACAAGCTAGCATTGTGGGTGACACGTGGGTGTTACCTTCCCCTCCTACAGTGATGCATACAATACCAACAGCTAGCATGACATCGGTACAGCTGCAACTGGAAGAACAAGTGGTTGCAGACTTACCATCTCAGCATGCTTTGTCAGAGTCTCTGATGAGGCGACTAATACAAGAGACTATAACACAGTTGCTGGCCTCAGATGGATTAATTATGTCTCACCCCTCTGATATTTCCAATACTGAGTTGGAATTTACTGGAGACTGTCCTCCTTTTTCTAGGCCTAGTGGGTGTAAGTCCCCCCGCATGTCAGAGCTTGTCCCTAGGGGGTGTAAGTCCCCCCGCATGTCAGAGCTTGTCCCTAGGGGGTGTAAGTCCCCCCGCATGTCAGAGCTTGGCCCTAGGGGGTGTAAGTCCCCCCGCATGTCAGAGGTTGGCCCTAGGGGGTGTAAGTCCCCCCGCATGTCAGAGGTTGGCCCTAGGGGGTGTAAGTCCCCCCGCATGTCAGAGCTTGGCCCTAGGGGGTGTAAGTCCCCCCGCATGTCAGAGCTTGGCCCTAGGGGGTGTAAGTCCCCCCGCATGTCAGAGCTTGGCCCTAGGGGTGTAAGTCCCCCCCCATGTCAGAGCTTGGCCCTAGGGGGTGTAAGTCCCCCCGCATGTCAGAGCTTGGCCCTAGGGGGTGCAAGTCCCCCCCGCATGTCAGAGCTTGGCCCTAGGGGGTGCAAGTCTTGGTGCACGGGGTATTTTTCTAACATGGATGAGCTGTATGTCCACCAGTCCAGTCTGTATAACACCATTCCGGCTGCTGTCCAGCCAGCCATTCTCAACAAACATGGTTATGCGGAGCTATGTGGGAACCCGGTTAGCTGATCCATCTGTTTTGCCACACAGACCAACCAGGCATTTTCTGAATCAGGCACCCAGCTGAATAACGTGCTGGCCAGCCAGTCGATAGCCAAGCTGTTGATCCAGCCAATAGCCAAACCAACCAGCCATCATAATTCAGACATGATTTTTCCCCGTTTTAAAGAGGAATTCTGCTTTTCTTCTGACTTGAATCCGATTTGTTTTCGATATAGTCCATTTTTTATATCATCTCCGTTCCAGTTTTAAAAAAAAAACGGTCTGTCCAGTCCCATTCCGCAAAGATCCTTGTAAAGTATTCGTTCCATGTATTATTTAACAGACGATTGTTGTAAAGAGCATTCTGATTTGTCAAAAGTTTCTACTAGTCCAATGAACCTTCGCATAATGGAAACTGATGGAAATGGAAAAAAAGAAGCATGCTTACAAAACATAATATCTAGAGTTATTGGCAGAGACCAGGACACAAAAAGTTTGGATAAAGGTTTGAAAAATGTGTGGAAATTGGAATGGCTTGAGCGGAAAGTCAGTGGAAATGTAATTGGTCAGTTCATAAGAAAACTGAATGCTAGAGGACTGGCATTTTGTGATCTTTGCAAGAAAGATTTGAACTACGCCAATCGCGGCTGGAAGAGTTTGGAGCATAAAACATTGAAACCAACAACTCAGTACAGAACATCAAATATGACCTGAAGGCATCTGGAAAAAGTGCAATAAACTATTTTAAGAAGGAAGATTTCTTACACGAGAGGGCAGATGTAACCCAGTGTCAGAATATGCACACTGCATATCGACAATACAAAGAGGAGCTTGAAAGGAAAAAACCATTGTTGAGAATGAAAAGAAAAAATTGAACATTGAGCCCAAAAAGTCAGTGGTGACAAAAAGAAAAGCAAAATAAATCTTTGCCAAGGCTGCAAAAAGAACAAGACTAGCATATCAATATCAACAGGTTGTGTCTCCAGTGGGGAAAAAACAAGTGAATTTATGTGATTATGTGTATATAGTTGATGTATTTGGGTTGTTCCTTTTTTGTTTTTGTTTTTTTTTACAAATTTGTTATGAAAAGAGAAAAGTGTAATATAATATGTGCTGCAAAAATTGACAAATTATTGTGACTGAATTACTGTGTGAACACTGACATGCACATGTAATAACTTCAGCACTAATATTATTGGAGAACAAGTTGATGTGACAATGAACATTGTGAAATTCTTCAAGTATTGTGTAAAGTTTGGTAAGTTTGTTATCTTTTTCAGATGATTTTTTTGTTGGAATGAAGTAAAAAAATTGCAATATATTCTGATTATATGGTCCACCAGGAGCAGTTTTGCTTGTTTTGTTTGAGTCTAAAATGCATTTTTGGTCGGGGGCCTTTGATACCCCGTTGGGGGAGGACCCCCAAACCCCCCTTCACATTTTCAGTTTTTTTTTTGAGGACCACAATCATGTCTGATAATTAACGGCATTTCATACCAGAAAGACAAACCGAGGCACTTGCCCAGTCACCAATGCAACTGCCGGAACAAATCTTTACGGCTTATGTCTTGGGGAGAGATCAAACAGTAGGCTGGGACAATGGCATGGCCTCGTCCATGCCCCCGGGGATGTTTTATTCTAATGCTGACAGATTACCTGATGAAGACAACCCCCACAGTGAGTGTGGGGATAACCTGGACAATTGAACATATGCCGATCCAACAATGGAGTGTACGGAATACAGCTTAAAGCGGCCAAGGATGAAATGTACACAGTGCTGCCGATCTCAGAGTGCCCAGCCCTGTCAACTGTAAGCCAGTCCTATAAGGTCCAGGCTTCAGTCGATTTAGAGGATGAAGAACAGTCATCCTTCCATCTTCTTGGTGAAAGTGAAAAGGTGAAAGAAATTTTGGACCACCTGACTGATAAAATACAGGACCTGAGAAATTATAAAGCTCTCTTTATGGAAAGCCAACTACCAGCATCATTCTCGCCACACTGTTATCGCACTGACATTCAGCACTGAACTGACGTCTTTGGATAAAAACATTGCAGTGGTCAATATGACCAACCCTTTGTTTTACAAGGTGGAAAAACTGTCCTGCATGCCAGCTCCAAGTTCGCGAGAAACGTGATCGCTACTTCTTCTATGCTAGACTTGGCCTCTCTTTTTATTTTTTTTCAACTGGCCAAAAAAAGCCGGGAGCGATCACACAATGGAAGCCATGGCCTACATTGCCAAAGTAAGTAATAGGACTGTGCATGACACAATAGCAAATGCCCTGACAGTGTCGGCTAATTTTGATCTCATGAGACTGGATGCCTGCCTGCTCTTGGCCATCCTAAAGCCACATCATGTCTTGACTTTATGTTCGTCACCTTTTGGCATGCCATTGCTGTTTGGTGGTAAAATTGAGGAAGTGCAGAAGCAGACATCTCAAGAACTGATGCTTCAACTCGCTTTGCCCCCTGCTAATGTTTTCAGACAGAATCAGTTTCAGTCAGAGTAGAGACAATCACCGGAAAAAGGAAAAGAGGGAGAATAGTGCTCAAAGGCAACAATTTTGCCATCAATCCAATTTCAGGCAGCAACAAAATCCTCAATTCTGGTGGCAGTTTGGTAAAGGGGAAAGGAAACAAGGTTTTTTCTTCCCCAAGCCTCCAAACACCCGATGTTGACATGCCAACTCGACCTCCTGCAGACAGCCTCCCTGTGGATGCCAGACTCCTTCATTTTCAAACCACATGAATCAGTCTGTTTCCTGACAACAAATGGGCGATCCAAGTTGTTTCAGAGGGGCTTTGGATTTAGTTTATCCAATACCCTTCACTTTCAACTTCCCCTTTCATGATGAGTTGACGTCTGATCGGGAGAAGGCAGAAATTTTACAGAAGGAGATCTGGTTGCTACTTGACAAGCAGGCGGTACAGGTAGTTCACAAAATGAACTTCAGGTTTCTCCAAGCAGTTTCTGGTACTCAAGACCAACGGAAATCTCAGACCAGTCATAGATCTCAGCTGGCTCAACATGTACACAGTCACACTGAAGTTCAAGATAAAGACAGCAAGGTCAATCAGACTTTCCATAAAAAAAAAGGATGAGTTTCCTTTGGTTTGGTTTCCAAGGAACCATTTACCAATTTCGCGCTATCCCGTTCGGCATAAATATCAGCCCATGCTCTTTCATTAAGATCATCAACTGTGTCATCTCTCCCTTCTTGTCGACCTCATCAGCAGTGACAGCAGCGCATCTGGACAACATCCTCCAAAAACACATGGTAAGTTTAGCTCTGGTCAAGGATAGATAAAGATCTTTCCCTTTTAAGTCAGGTTTCTGATCAACTGGGACAAATCAGACCTTATTCTATCCTAGTATTGCATTCACCTGGGCATGGAATTCTTTAAAAACCTCCATCTTGTTTGCCTTCTTCAATTGCATGCAACATGGATTATTGAGCTTGTAGAGTTGATTTCCGACAGGGAGTGAATCTTGGCAAGAAAGTTTTTGCAACTCCTCAGACTACTTAACGCTGTGGCAGATTTGATTCTCCTTGGCCGCCGTTTCATGCACCCACTGCAAATGGCCCTGCTAGCCCAATGGCATCCCTTTTCAGGTGTCTAGATCACAAAATCATGATCTTGAATGAAGTAGTGTCTTAACTGCGTCAGTGGCGTAACAATGGCTCACAGCAGGAATTCCTTTACAAAAGTCCCAACTGGAAATTACCATCTGTAGGGATGCAAGCTCATACGGTTGGGGATCTCATATTTTGTCCAGCTTCAACACAATTGGGGGCCACAAGAGTTGCCTCTCCACATCAACATCCTAGA
Source organism: Margaritifera margaritifera (assembly GCA_029931535.1). Taxonomy (NCBI): domain Eukaryota; kingdom Metazoa; phylum Mollusca; class Bivalvia; order Unionida; family Margaritiferidae; genus Margaritifera; species Margaritifera margaritifera. The sequence goes on along the minus strand of JAQPZY010001660.1, from coordinate 4,738,784 downwards.
AATGAAAGTCATAATAAACACACTTCATTTCTGGGAGAACCAAGTACTATATGGAAAGGTAATCCTCATCAGCCAATTCTGTGGTGATGGCCTACCTCCTCAAACAAGGAAGGGGGGGGGTGCTGATTCTTTGGGAATTTCTCTGCTGGTGCGAACAGATTAGTATAATTTCCCAGATCAGACATATTCCAGGCAGGCTCAGTGTCCTGACTGATTTATTGGCAAGAACTGGCCAGACCCTTTACACAGAATGGTCCATCCACCCAACAATCTTTTAATGGATTTGTGCACTTTTGGGATGCCCGATGATAGATCTGTTTACGACAAGGTGGAATCACAAACTGCCCACCTTCATCTCACCAGTCTTGAACCTAGAGGCATGGGCAATGGATGCACTATCAATCAAATGGGAAGGGTTTTGGGGCTATGCCTACTCTTACACGGTCCTGGTATCAAAAATAATTCAAAAAGTGAGATGCTGAAAATGCAAAGTGATTCAGATGGACCCTCTAAGGTGGGACAAGTCCTGGGTGAATGATCTGCTCGATCTGATGATAGATGTTCCCAGGAAAATACCCCCAAGACCCAACCTGCTCAAACAGCCACCGTCTCAGTGCCCAAACAGACTCTCCTTCATGCATGGCTCTTGTCATGAGAGCCTTGTGAACAAAACAATTTCAACCTTCTGTCATGGAGAGAATGTCACAAGCTAGCAGGCCCTCCACTTTGAAGGTGTACAAGGGGAAATAGCGGGATTTCAGGAACTGGTGCAATAGCATCAGTTTCGTTCCTTTGAGTGCCTCACTCCCAGAATTAGCTAACTTTTTCTTATGGCTCTTCGAGGAGAAAAAAGTTAGTGCCAATTATGATCAAAGGCTACTGCTCCATGCTCTTTGACACATTCCAACATCACAGTAGAGCAAATATAGGTCATGATAAGGATTTATCAGACCTACTAACCAATTTTAAATTTATTAGACCAAAATCTCTTACCCTGTTTCCCAAGTGTAATTTATCATGGGTACTGACATGGTTCAATTCAAATCAGTTCAAGGCCTTAGCCAGCACCTCCTTGAAGCTGCTATCATACAAAACTTATTTCTTAGCCCCTAGCTTCAGCATGTTGGGGCAGCAAGTTGTAGCTTCAGCATGTTGGGGCAGCAAGTTGCATGCCCTTTCGGTGAACCCGAATTATCTTCAGTTCAGATCAGATGGTTTGGTGCTCCTGATGATGCAACCAGGCTTCATTGTTGTTGTTGTTCATCCTTTGAGTTCAAAGATGGCCATGACATCACTAATTGGTTTGGTTTCAGTGAGTACCTGAGTGGCTGATCAGGCCAGTGTGTGCTCTGCACTGTCTGTGGCACACTGGACAGGAGATGCCGCTTGGGTTTGCTTGATCAATAGAGGACATGCTGCAGTTCTGAGATTTACACTGCTCATGCTTCTGTACTGCGTCTGCAATTCTCCTCCATTCAAAGTCTGTAGAACGAGTATAGTTGAGACTCTGCCAGGTGGTGCAATCCTGTGTGAGATCTTCCCAAGACTCAGGATCAATGTTGAAGTGTTTCAAGGATGGCTTGAGAGGATCTTTGAAATGTTTCTTCTGACCACCATGAGATCGCTTTCCCTCCATTAACTCGCTGTAGATTTTTGGTAGTTGCTCTTCTGACATCCTGGTGACCTGGCCTGCCCATCTCAACTGTGATTTCATCAGCAGAGTGTGGATGCTTGGAATGCCTGCCTGTGTGAGAACCTTAGTGTCTGGGACCCTGTCCAGCCATATTATGCTCATCAGTTTTGTCAGGCAGCCCATGTAAAAATGGTTCAGCTTCTTGGCATGGTGTCTGTACACCATCCAGAGTTCACAAACATACGGTAGGGTAAGCAACACAATGGCTTTGTTGACCTCAAGTTTTGTTTGTAGACAGATGCCTCTGCGCAACAACACGTTTCACATAGTCTGCCAAAGGCCACACTTGCTTTAGCAATTCTGGTGTTGATTTCATCATTGATGTGGACTGCACATGACATGTGCTGTCAAGATAGTTGAATTTGTCCACTGCCGCGAGGGTTTGGCTATTTACTGTGATGGTAGCATACCTGCCAACCATTATGCTTTTGGCATAATCATTCCACTTTTTTTCACACACTTGCCTGTATATGGATTACGCTTTTTTGGTACATTAAAAAAAATAAAAATAAAGCAATAAAAGTTGTGCTTGTCATTTTTATTATCATCTCTTTAATCCCACACATATAAATCTGAGAATATTCTAAAAAAGAAGACTGCTGCATAAGAATAGCGTAAGAGTACATTTGTTATAAACCTCCATGTACTTTCCTTTTTTTCTATATATAGCAGCTGTATATGACACATTTCCAAGAAAACAGATGGGTTTCTTCAATTTGAAAACTTGTCTCAAATTCATTATAGTAATAGAAATTGTTAGCAGACCAGTCTATACTTCAAAAAATATCAGTGAAAAAGGCTTTATAGATATGACTCTCAGATGTTATATGACTCAAAAATGTTAGGAAAGTACGATCTTTTTAAACTTTAAAACATGTCAGATCAGAAGAAAGACAAATCATTAGTGCTTTACAAATTTAGAAAGAAGAACATGAGAGGGGTAATACAGCACTCATTTTGAGGACTTGGTATTGATCGTTGCTGAATTTGTGGATTTGACTTTACGCTCACTCAGCGAAAGTTTGACATTAGACTAGTTAAAGCGAGTCTTGTGTACATATAACTTGTCAGTATGTTTTGTGGGTTGTATTCTGGTACAGATCCACATGGAACTTTAACCAGCTGCAGATCAAGGTTAGTAGCAAGATTAAATGACATTTTTCTCACAGTTTATTGTAATTATGGCATGTAATATATAGATTACACTTTTTATGCTCAAATTATGCTTTTTTGCCACTTGGGTTACACTTATACCTCTGTATGGGTTGGCAGGTATGTGGTAGGCTCTATGTAAGGCTTTCCTGGTGCAGGTTAGTGCATGACATCTTTGCTTCACTCCATTGGTGACAGGGAATGGTTCGAATGACTCGCTGTCAACCATAACACAAGTGAGCTAGCCATCATAAAAATTGCCAAACCATCATGATGAATTTCTCTGGGCAACCAAATTTTGCCATGATCTTCCAAAGGCCTGCACGGCTGACTTTGTCAAAGGCTTTTGTCAGGTCAGTGAATGTCATGTACAGGTTGGAGCTTTGTTGCTGTTATTTCTCCTGGAGTCGACGAGCTGCAAACACCATGTCTGTGGTCCCTCGTCCTTTCATGAAGCCAGATTGACTCTCTGGCAGGAATCCTTGATTGATGTGATGCACAGGATGACTCGGCAGAATTCTGGCTATGATTTTTACGGCTATTGACAGCAAGGAGATGTCCCAAAGGTTGTTGCAGAATTGTCTGTTGCCTTTCTGCTTGTACAAGTTGACGATGGATGCATCCTTGTACTCCTGGCATATAGTTCACTGAGTCCACATTGACTGGAAGAGTTCAGTCAGTTTCTGTGGCATGTGCGAGCCTCTGGCTTTGTGGATTTCTGCTGGTATAGCATCTGCTCCAGGTGATTTGCCATTTGCCAGCAGGTCAATTGCTTTCACAGTTTCAGTAAGTTCGGGAGGATCAGCAAGTGATATGTTGATTTCCACGTATGCCAGTCGATCATATGCCTCCTCGCTGACAGCTGATTGTTGATTGAGGATGTTGTTGAAGTGTTCTGCCCATCTTTGAAGTATCTTTTCTTTGTCAGTGAATAGCATGGTGCTATCAGCACTCAGTATTGGCAGTGTTCCTGATGAGTGTGTGCCGTAGATTGTCTTCAAAGCATCATAGAAGTTCTTCATGTCATTCCTCTCTGCCTAGGACTGAATCTCATCTGCCTTATTGGCCAGCCATGAGTCTTGCAGCTCTCTGCATTTGCATTGGATAGTAATCTTGATGTTGTTGAAGGCTGCCTTCTTAGATGATGAAGTGCTGTCTTCTAAATAGACCTTCTGTAGCTGATCTTTCTCATTCAGAAGTCTCTGTATGGTAGCATCGTTCTCATCAAACTAATCTTGATGTTTACATGTGGTGGGACAAAGGGTTTTGGATGCAGTTGAGTACACAGTCTCTGAAGGGTGCCCAGTTGTCCTCTACATTCTCTGAGTTTATGTCAGTTGAATCCAGATGGCTGCACAGTTCTTTGACAAATGCCTGTTTCACATTCTCCTGTCTCAATTTGGCGACATTAAGCTTTTTGGGCACTTTTTTGACTTGTGGTCGTCTGCTAGGCTGAATCTGGATGTTGAGCTTGGAGACTATAAGTCTGTGGTCAGTCCAACATTCTGCACTTCTCATGGCCTTCATTACTCGGACATCTTGCCTGTCTCTTCTCCTGATAATGACGTGTCAGTAAAATGCCAGTGCTTGGAGCATGGGTGCATCCAATACATCTTGTTGCGGTTTGGCAGGCAGAATGCTCTGTTGGCGATTCGGAGGTCATGTTCCATGCATTTTCTCAGTAGTAGGAGTCTATTGTCGTTGCATTTGCCAAATCCATTTTTGCCAGTGACACCTGGCCATGTCTGGTGATCTGTGCCAACTCTAGCAATGAAGTCACCAAAGATGATGAGCTTGTCTGCCTTTGGTACTTCTGCAATAAGAGATTCCAGGTCTTAGTAAAATTTGTCCTTCATCTCATCTGGGTTGGTCATGGTGGGTGCATAGGCGTTGATGATAGTTGCATGTCTTTTTCCAGACAGTGAGTGTCTCATTTGAATTAGTATGTCATTCATGCCCTTGGGGAGATTTGTGAGCTTGCTAACAAGCTGTGATTTGATGGCAAACCCAACACCAGCTTCACATCAGCTTTAATGCAGCCACTGCAAAAGAAGGAGTAGCCAGCTCCTACTTCAGTGAGTTGTCCTTCCTCAGATAGGCGAGTTTCACTCAGGGCTACTATCTGGATGTTGAATCTGGCCAGTTCTCTATCAACTAGAGCTGTTCTTCTCTCTGGTCTATCTGCTGATGTACTGTCCATTAGTGTGCATATGTTCCAGGCACCGATTGTGAGTTGCATCACCTTTGTCTTGTTAGGTTTTTGACAGCTAAGGTTGGATTCCCATCCGCCATGGTGGTGAAGCAGGCAATGTTTAGGGCACCTTTCTAGCCCCATTCTCATTCTACAGAAGTGAGCAGTGTGATCCTAAGAAGGACTGCTCAGTCACCCAGGGGGCTGGCGAGTTCCACTGCTGCTTCGATCTAGTGAAAAGCGACCCTATGCCCTGAGCCACCTGTGTGCGAGGTCTGCAGCTCCAGCTCCCAGTGTATTGACACCTGCTGCTTTTCTACTTGCCCATCACCACAGGACTTGAAGGTATCTGGTGGGGGAAGGGGAATAATTTCATGACTTGTGTGTGAGTTGGATTTAAGTGAGGGAAAGTGGCGCAGAGTCGCCCTCATTCTCTCATCCAGGTCTGTCTGAATCCATTGGCATGAGAATGTCGAGACATCTGGAGACACATCCGGATGCAGTGGCTGGCTATCACTTCCTACTGCACCTGAGCTGATGCCCTGCGCTGTCCACACAGCTGTTGCCATCTGCCTTCACAGACAGGGGATAAGCATATCTGCTCAGTCTCCTGATCCACGAGAAGCGACTATCCAGAGGGAGCTAGGTGTAGCTGTCCTCTCTGGATCAACAGTCACATGTAGTACCATCTACTGTTACTTACGATAGTAGGTGATGCCTGACCTGACAGGCTGCCAGCAATGGGCAATCAAAGATTAGTCATCTGTCCCCTCTACTCCATCGATAAGTCTAAGGAGACAGTGATGCAGGACCCAGTCAGCATGCTAAAACACTACGTAAAGCACACAGAAAATTGCCAGGGGATGGTGGGCAGCAATGGCTCTTTCTTCCAGTCAATACAAGGATATAGGATATAACCACCCAAGCCCTAGCATCATGGCTAAAGTGGGTAATACACTCGATGTCGTCCAAGATCTCGAGATCAAGTACACCGTGTACATTTCAGCTTATAAAATAAGAGCTATCTCAGCAACACTCATGTTCGAACAGAATTTGGCTATCCAAGACATAACAGAGGCAGTTGGCTGGCACACACAGTCAACCTTCTCAAGCTTCTGTCTGCATGATCTAGCTTCACAGAAGCAGGAACTGAATCTGGTAGGTCTGGTGGCTGCAGCCCAGACTGTCACCAGACCGGTCTAAAGCCTGCAGAGTTTCATCATGGGCATAGAACTGCGCTTTCACAGGATTTGCTCAATGATTTATGCAGTAAGAAAGTTGTTGCTCCCTCTTTCTCTTACACAGCTACTGACATCACAGATTAAGGGACCATAAATGGTGCTGTTCTCTTACTAGGAGTGCAGTTTACCCTCATACAGGGAAGAAGCCTTATTGCCTCCAGGTTGACAATGGTAGAGGTAGGATGCTCAGCACTGCCTCCTCCTATTACCTATCCTCCTAATGTTAATGTGATCAGGGAATGTATTCAAAGGAGAAAGCAAATTTAGTAGTTAATTTTGTTTCTCCATGAATACATGTGCTTACCCAATCACATTACTAATAAGCCCTCCCACCCCACCCCACAAATGCGAGCATCCTCATCTAGGTATTGCTCAAGCCAAGCATCCTCATCTAGGTATTGCTCAAGCCAAACTGGTAAACAGATGCAGACACCTAGCCATAGTAATTGGAGATAAAGGGAAGGGTTGGGAAGAGTTTCTTCCCTTTGTCTATATGGAATATAGATGGGAAAGATGGATTTTTTCATCTTTCTGTGATTGCTGGATTCGAGAGGTAGTGGAGCATCTTCCTAATGTTAATGTGATCAGTAAGTATTCTTGGAGACACATAATTTACTACAAAATTGGCTTTCTCACTCTCCTTTTCAGCTAAAATTAACAAAGGAGTATTTGGAGCTAATGAGATATCAGGCTTTTACCAATAATGCCAAGATATATTTTGGGAACAGTATACCCGATATATTTATGGATTCTGGAGCCACCTCTGCCCAGGTTACAGCAGCAGCAACTCAGCAGGCAAAGGCAGCAGATAAACAGCATCCTCAGCAGGTTTGAGCTCTTTCTTGCTTTTTACAGCATTAGAATAGTATCTTTAGATGGGAACAAAATAATGAAGATTATGTAGCCTTTGTGTATAAAATTCCTTTGAAATCCACCCTGTTTCTTACAGTATGAGAAACACAAGTACATTTGGCACTCAAGAGAAATTAATTGTTCCTCCAATTATGTTTTAACTAAGTTGTTAGAAAACTTGAAGAATGGGGCTTAAATACATGCTTTCTTTCCTAATAAATAGGTATGCTAACAATTCTCAGATATAATTTAGGTTCATATACCTATATCATAATTTGTAGCTCTAAAAAGCTTATGGGATAGCCTGTTGACTGTTGTCTATCATCCTCCATCTGTCCATCCATTAGCAGAGATTTTTTATTGCTGCTGTTCCTAAACTACTTAGAAAATTGCCATGAAACTTTACACACACATTCATCCTATGGTCTAGTTGGTCCTAATTGAAAATGGTGCTGCTTAGTAATTGTTACTCCTCCCAAATGGATGGTCATATCAACATTGTTTTTCACCAGAAGACTTCTTATAATGTCTAGTTGGTATGCAATCAAAATGGTGCCAATCTGACATCCAGTATGACCACAATGGCAGCCATCTTGAAATTCTTGATAATGATACTCCTAAATTGAAAGTGATATTGATATGAGGTGTTCACCAGAAGAGTAATTATGATATCTAATTCGTCCTGAATGAAAATGGTGCTGATCTAACTTCAAATATGGCTGCCATGGCAGCCATTCTTGAAAATGTTCTTGTCACTACTTCTCCTAAATGGAAAGTCATATTGACATCAGGTTTCACCAGAAGACTTCTTATGGTGTCTAGTTGGTCCTGAATGAAAATGATGCCAACCGGATGTCCAATATGGCCACCATTGCAGCCATCTTGAAAATCTTGTTATCACTACTCCTCCAGTATTGATGGTCATATTGACATATGGTTTTCACCAAAAGACTTCTTATGATATCTACTTTGTCCTAAATGAAAATGGTGCCTCACACACATCCTGTATAGCTGCCACAATGAACATATTGAAAATCTTGTCACTAATTTTCTTGAATGGATGGTCATATTGGCATCGGGTTTTTACCAGAAGTCTTCTAATGGTGTCTAGTTTGTTCTAGACGAAAATGGTGCTGATTTTACATCTAATATGGCTGCCACAGTAGCTAATTTGAAAACCTTATTGCTCAAGAATATCATGGATGGTTTCAGCACTCAGCAGTTAAAAAGAAGAAATGGTCTTATCTTGAATTCCTTTTTGAACAGTTGAGTGTCTTGTTCTATATGTAACACATACAATAATGACTTCATATAATGCAGAGGCACTGTGACCAAGGCATGCCAATTTTTTCAAAGTCATTTCACCACACTATTCTGCAGTTTGTGAAAATCAGTATTTTTCTTAATGTGAAAATAGAATCTTACATCAGTGCTCATTCCAAATGAAATTTATAAAACTAATTTCAATCCTTTGCTTGCCAAGACTTGTCAAAGACATACATTATTTGACTTGTCTCATAAAATTTCATTCTCAGTGAGCACTCATGTAAGATCATTTATTTGTGGCAGTGAATTTAATAGCATCAAGATTCCAACAGTTTATGTTTTTTTATGTTTCAGGATATGTCCTGATAGGCAGTCAACTACCTTCTTCATCAGTCAGCATTGTGGATGCATGTAAATCACCTCATACAAGATAATCATAGTGAAAGAGATAAATGGCCCATTCTTTATGATTCTTGCTCAGCGTTATAAGATATAGTACTCCATGCTCCGTGCCTTTCATATAATCAGCACTGTTCTGGAATAAACTTTTCATAAATGTTACTTACTTATAATTGGTCTTTTCTTGTATCCAATGCGCAAGAACTATTGCATATCCTAGCTTTAAAGTCAAGTCCAACTGTAGAGACCCAGATATGCTGTCACATAATGCACTAGTAAATCTGGGTCTATGCAGTTTGTTAGGAGTAATCAGTAAACAAACAACATAGACTATGATCTGCCAGCACACTATGCAATGGCTGATCAGTGTCTATGTTGTATGCAGTTGGATTCAGCTTATACATGAGTATATATGGTATATAACATTCTGTTGGTCTCCAGATAAGATAAGCTTATATTTGGTAACACCCATCTTTCATTCATCCAGACATACCACTTACATAATTGCAAGACAAATACCTGATTGCAATTACTTACTGCTCCTTCAACCATTTATTCAAGATAATTCTTTAAAATGGTGGACAGTATTGCATCCAGACCATGATATTGTTGAATTCATTCATTTCTTTAACTTGCTCCCACAAAAATACATATGAATACAGTGACAGATTTATGATTTTGCTGCCCCTAGGCACTGTCAGAGCTGCCAACACCTAACCACCACCACCACGTGCCCAAAACAAAGCCTTGAAACCAGAGCCATTAAAAACCTTTATGCCTTTAAATAATGGCAACATTTAATTAGAGATTTGTTTAATTTTGTTTACAAAATAAATTAACATTTTAGCAAAGCAATATTTTCATACTTTAAAATTTGCTGCCCCCTTAATTTTTTTTATTACCCTTGGCAGCTGCCTTGCCTGCCTAATAGTAAATCCACCACTGCATGAAGGGCAGGAAAAATCATGGAAAATAGCTACACTCCCACACATTTCAGTTATGTCTGTGCAAATATGTAAACATGAAAGTAGAATAGTTGCCAAATTCAGTGATGATAATTTCAGTCTGTGGAAATAAAAGTTATACCATACCAGCATTGCAAATGCATACTGTCATCTTTGCCTAAAAGGGTTCCATAATTGCAATTATCAGTGCAGTCTGTTTGAGAAGATATTATCCATATTGTATCAGGATCTTTTCATGAATGGACATTGAAGCAGATTACACACTTGTTTGCTAGGGTGGAAATAATGAAAATAATTCAAAATTACTTTTGATGCAGAAACATAATTAATTTGTAAGTTTATATTTATGTCTGTATATCACTCATAAAATGTTTACTGCTCTCCTTATTTTTGGAAGTGGTAGGGGGAGCTCCCCATCTTTTGCAAAGTCCTGTGTGCAGCACTGGGTGTGCTGAATTTGATAACTTATTATTGTTATATAAGAAAATATAATAACATTGTACTTGATGTTGAAGTCATAAGATTATATACTTCATAACAAAACTATATGCCATATTTGTATATAACACACAAAACTGAAAGAAATACAGATTTAGGCCTGCCATCTCATGATTCACCAGTGGATTTGCACATATCACATTCTGGGCTATATAGTGCCATGATAAAAGTGGGATTTATAGGTGATACTTAAATATATTACATATATTTTTATAAATATCGGTATCAGTTAAAAGGTACAGTTGGTGACATAAAAGTAACAGAATGTAAATTGTAAAATTATAAATGTGTAAAGTGTATATAGGTATAATGCAGTAGATAATAAAAAATATATATAAAGTTATGTGTCAAAACTAACCTTTATAATTTTTTATGTAGACCAGTTTTCTTCTGAGGTAACTAAGCTCTTCTGTACTGGTGTTCTGTTGAATAGCTTCTGTAGTGAATCGACATCAAATTATTTATGTCACATTGGTTGAAAATTACAGACTCTGATCTACCAGCACATTATGCAGTGGTAGACATGGATCTGTGCTGTTTGCAGTTTGATGTATACATAGCTAAAGATAGTATTGTACATTTACATAAAGATTAAATCACAATTAGATAAGGCAAGTTGAGCTGACACTCTATTAATAATCTTAGTGTCATTCTTTTTTAAACTCAGTAATTCAGTAACATAATCAGTATAAAATAGCTTTACTTATTATACAATTTGCCATTTGGGCATCCATGATCAGTATAAAATAGCTTTACTTATGCAGTTTGCCATTTGTTCATCCATGATCAGTATAAAATAGCTTTATTTATGCAATTTGCTATTTGGGCATCCATGATCAGTATAAAATAGCTTTACTTAAGCAATTTGCCATTTGGGCATCCATGATCAGTATAAAATAGCTTTACTTAAGCAATTTGCCATTTGGGCATCCATGATCAGTATAAAATAGCTTTACTTAAGCAATTTGCCATTTGGGCATCCATGATCAGTTTAAAATAGCTTTACTTATGCAGTTTGCCATTTGGACATCCAGACCTCAGTTTAAAATGGCTTTAATTATGCACTTTGCCATTTGGACATCCAGACCTCAGTTTAAAATGGCTTTAATTATGCAGTTTGCCATTTGGGCATCCAGACCTCAGTTTAAAATGGCTTTAATTATGCAGTTTGCCATTTGGGCATTCATAAACAGCATTGTAGAATGGAATACTGTGCAATATTGCATGTTAATTACCTTGTTAATTTACAAAGGGAAATATATGAATGGCATAGTACTAGCTAGAATGATGTTGATTAAGGCTTTGTTAGGAAATGTGGAAGTATCATTAATAATGGGCTGAATTTCTCCAGATCTGGGAAATAACTGATTTACTGCAGGACTATGCCACATGCTTTTAACATAAGTTGATGTGCAGGAGCTCTGATACAACAATTTCTTCAAGTAAAGAAATTAAAGTTCTCATTGTCCGTACAGTCATGTTGTTAAGGAAACTGACATGAGAGAGAGAGATATATGGACCACCACTTAGCATATCCACACTTCTGACAGCAACAGCAAACATCTGTGACTTAGCAATGTATGCATCAAGACCTCCAATCATTACCTGAACTTTCAATCTTTTGATTATTTTTTAAAAATTTTGTTCTGTTTTGTTTTATAAAGAACTAAATTAAAAAGTAGAAGTATATTTTTTCTATTTCCTCTTATATTTAAAAATATGAAGTTAGATAGAAATGTACTATTGCAAAAAAAGTCTACCCTAAACAAAATTGTGAAGGAAAAATGTTGACCCACAATTTCTATTTACTACATAATGCATATACATTTTTAAAAAAATAGATATTTATTCCAAATTGATCTAAAGACTTCAAAAGTAACTTGAGGCCTTATGTTACAAATTAACTCAAAAATCTCACATGAACATTACATACATTAACAATTATCAAAATTTTAAGTACTGTTGAAAAAACACTGACATAGATGAACTAATGTCATAGGCATGATACTGAAACAATTTCATAATAATTTAAATACACTGCTGTCCTTGACAGAATAATTCTCTGTAAGGAAAAATGCTTAACCATGGCACTGTGTTCATGATGATAACTCGTCAATTATTTAAATTTAAAACTTAAGCAATTTTAAAAGTTTTCAGCACATTAATAAATTCCTCAAAGTCTACAGGAAGAACTTTAATAAAAACCCATAAAGCATGCCAAGTGTTTAAAAGATTTTTATTTCAAATTTTGTATGAGCATAAGTTCATATTATGGCTGTAATATATGATTATTAAAAAAACTATCTGCAATTCAATATGATTCAGATATTAAAATTAGTCTTTTTTGTTGTTCACTTTACAGTTTTGGCTTCTTGAGAAAAAAAAATATAGCTCTAGCATTCAAGTCTATAAAGATCGCACTGCACACCAGCAGAGTATCATTAACTTTAATTCATTTGTAATTTAACCTGGTAACAATCATTATCTATCTGAGAGCCTCAGTGTATTTTCTTTCAGATATTCTTGGCAAGTTGTAAGTAATGATCATCATTGAAAACCTTACAAAATCTTTGCTTTTGGCTTCTTAGTTCATAATCAATCACTGAGAATTATGTGAATGTCAGTACTTTCAATAATAGTGATGTACAGCCTCTCAGTATATCTACTGCTGCTGTATTCAGAAGTATACCTGTTAACAAATGTCACTTCTACAGGACTCATGACCTCCCAGTCAAAGTGTTGCAAACTCACCCTTGCCACTGACACTATTACATACCGTATATACTTGTGTATACTACAAGTCCAAATGCAAACAACATAGACCCTGATCTGCTGTTTCATAATGTGCTGACAGATCAGGGTCTATGTTGTTTGTTCTACTGATTAGTCCTTACAAACCATATAGAACCAGATCTGCCGGCGCATGTGATGGCAGATCTGGGTGTTTGCAGTTGGTATTGGCTTATATGTGAGTATATATGGTATTTCAGCCTCACATAGTGGTAAAGATCAAATAGCTCACTTGACTATGTAAGGACAATGGCAGCTTGCAGCTGATTTTTTAAACCATATGTAACTGACAAGCAGTACACCAGTATATTCTGACAAGAGTAGACCACAACTAATATCAGTGATAATACTGTTGCACCTAATAATATATTGCATAAAGAGTAGTAGAGACTGTAGAAGATTACAAAACTAAACATGTAGATCAAGTTGGCCTTTGACAGTTGGGCTCAAACTAAATATGTAGATCAAGTTGGCCTTTGACAGTTGGGCTCAAACTAGCTTAACATTAGAAATATATGGTAATATCTTAGAACACTTGATTAGTAAAGAAGTTCTAAAATGTTTAGGTCATATATCAACAGAATGCATTAATTATACATCTTGTATAGCAATAACATAATTTTAATACAATATATCCATTACTAGTGATTTGCATTTAGATCATATATTGATAGAAATAGAAATGTTCAGATGTAGAGATAATTCAGTAATGGATCTAGCAAAAATAAAGTATTCTTTAGTAGGAGATCCCTGTAAAAAGTCTTTAAATCCATCAATAAAAGTCTGACTTTTTAAACACTTTTTATATATTTAAAAGAAAAAACATTTTTGTCTCATTTCTACATGTGTCATGATAATAAATCAAGTCCATTTTAGTTGGTGTTATAACTGTACTGGAGTTTGGTGTCAGATGTATAGTTACATGTGACAAAGTGATTTTTTCTAATAGTAGAAACTGTATACATTTGGTGTTTACATAAAAATATGTGAGACATCTGCCTTGAAACAAATTCCAAATGTGAAAATTAAATGACTTTTCTAATATGCAACCTTACTTGGACTTAATTGCAGAAACACTATTCTCTTCACACACAAACATAATATAATTGTTCTACATGTATAATATTTAACATTTTACCTACATAGAAAAGTTAAAACATTTTGATTACATGTACTTCTTCAAAGAATGAATGTTGTTTTTATTTGGATAAAAGATTCTACCAATAAAGTTTTTGTAATGCAATATACGTCTTTTTAATCCTTTGATCCTTTGTAAGACTATTTTTGGTCACCATGGCAATCAATGTAAATTTATACAATTATTTATAATTTTCTGTAGGAATAGTATTGGTTCCTTACCATTTGATTATAAATAGCTGAACAGAGTCATATTTCATATGGATACAATTTGTAGTTAATTGAACAATAGAGAAATATTGCAACAACTACTGTATATACTAGCGTATAATCTGGGTCCAAATGCAAACAACATAGACCCTGATCTGCCATCACATAATACGCAGACAGATCAGGGTGTATGTTGTTTGTTCTACTGATAAGTTCTTACAAACTGCATAGACCCAGATCTGCCGGCACATTATGCGATGGCAGATCTGGGTCTATGCAGTTTGCAGTTGGTATTGGATTATACGCGAGTATATATGGTAAATATTATTACATACTAAAATGCATGGACATGTTAGAAAGTCGAACTTGAATCATTCAGCTCAGACCTTGAAATAATGAACTGAGGATATAAGTAGACAAATCCATATACACATTTTTGGATGATTGATGGAAAAGTACACATTTTTTTCCAAACCAATATTTTTCCATCCAATTTCACTATTTGGTTCTTATGGTAACCATGAACACACACCAATTTAGTGACTTCTTTGAGAGAAATCTGCATGAATATATGCATCACTTTGTACAATTTCTCCCAATCTGACCATACATACCAGTTTTGCAGCAGTTATAGGGATTTTTCTGTTAAAAAATGTCTGTTGTTCTGAAACTTAGCATATACAGATGGGATAGTCTGAAACAAATTAGCATAGGTGACAAGTTCATGCAAAATACAACCAAACACGACCAAGGTTAATATATCATTAAAAACAATTGACCAATAGCATTATAGTATTGAATATGTACACTACATCATGTTATGTATTTTGCCTTTAAATTTGTGTTTTATATGTGTTATAATTTACTGCATTAGTTGTATCACTGATTATGTTTCAAAGATGATCATTGAATCCCAATCATGTCACAGAGTTGTATATTTAAGCCTGACATTTGTGGTCATATGATCATTGAATCCCAATCATGTCACAAAGAGTTGTATATTTAAGCCTGACGTTTGTGGTCATATGATCATTGAATCCCAATCATGTCACAAAGAGTTGTATATTTAAGCCTGACATTTGTGGTCATATGATCACTGAATCCCAATCGTGTCACAAAGTGCCTTGTATGTGAGCCTGACATTTGTGGTCATATGATCATTGAATCCCAATCATGTCACAAAGAGCCTTGTATGTGAGCCTGACATTTGTGGTCATATGATCATTGAATCCCTATCATGTCACAAAGAGCCTTGTATGTGAGCCTGACATTTGTGGTCATATGATCATTGAATCCCTATCATGTCAACAAGAGCCTTGTATGTGAGCCTGACATTTGTGGTCATGTGATCATTGAGTCCCAATCATGTCACAAAGAGTTGTATATTTAAACCTGACATTTGTGGTCATATGATCATTGAATCCCTATCATGTCACAAAGAGCCTTGCATGTGAGCCTTACATTTGTGGTTATAGGATCACTGAGTCCCTATCTTGTCATATTCAGTTTTATAAGTGACCCTTACATTTGTGGTCATAAGATCGTTGAGTCCCTATCATGTCACAATCAGTTTTATATGTGAGCCTGGCATTTGTGGTCATATCAACATTGAGTCCCTGTCATGTCACAAACAGTTTTATATGTGAGCCTGGCATTTGTGGTCATATGATCATTGAGTCCCTGTCATGTCACAATCAGTTTTATATGTGAGCCTGACATTTATGGTCATATGATCCTGGAGTCCCTATCATGTCACAGTTTTATATTTGACCCTGGCATTTGTGGTCATATGATCATGTCACAAACAGTTTTATATGTGAGCCTGACATTTGTGGTCATATTTTTGTCCAGTTTTTTTTTGCAGATGTTGATAAGAATGAACCAGTGATTGTAATTTGATTTTTGAAATTTTTGACCATGAATGTTTAACTTGAGTCAACTTCAAAAGGGAGACTTTGAAAGCATCATGTTAAATGTTCATATATTCAGTGAATGACCTAATATTATTTGCCAGTTTAATTCTTATTTATCTGCTCACCTATATGCCACATGCAATGTTTCCATTTCAGATGGAAATAATTTTCCAATACTGTTTCATTGTGATTTTTGTTACTAGCATATCACAGCATGGTATATGTAGCATACATTTTGTACTGGTTGCATTTTTATTGTAATAACTGTGAAATTAAATCATAGTCATTTTGTTATCTTCAGCAGGAAATATTTTAAGCATTCCATCTGACAATATTTTGTGTTTACATTTTTTTGTATGTATTTTTTTTTTTTTTGTTATTATTTTCCTTGGTGGGTATTGGGTAGCAAATCAGCATCACTATATTAGAAAATAAGCAAATTTACTTCCTGGAAGATTCATATGAAAGCTTAATAAAGAGATAACTGTGTTAATTTTATTTTTAGATTTTTCAAAATTTCTTGCTGTAGGTAATGTTAACTCTTATTTTCAATTATGATCCATTCATTTTGTGTAAGTCCCTTTATACTTTATGATAGTTGCTGAATGGCAGATTTGTGTCAGATTGAAAGTTTCATGACAACAATTGTATCATTCCATTTTATGTCACAG
Organism: Margaritifera margaritifera; assembly: GCA_029931535.1. Taxonomy (NCBI): domain Eukaryota; kingdom Metazoa; phylum Mollusca; class Bivalvia; order Unionida; family Margaritiferidae; genus Margaritifera; species Margaritifera margaritifera. Next base: position 4,721,806 of record JAQPZY010001660.1, on the reverse strand, counting down.
TGTGATCCATCTGTCTCCGTGTGTTTGAATTTTGCATACATATAGTATGTATGATGTATCCTTGATATTAAACAAGATAACACTTCAGCACTATAGGAGAGCAGTACCCTCGGGAGAAGGCAATACAGTGTATATATATATATATATATATATATATATATATATATATATATATATATATATATATATATATATATAGTATGTACACTATATCCTTGATATCCCACAAGATAACACTACAATACTATAGAAGAACAGTACCCACAGGAGAAGGCCATATATGGTATGTATGCTGTATCTTGGGAGAAGGCAATACAGTATATACAGAGCATGGATGCTGTATCCTTGATGTACCACAGGATGTATACATTTTTTATTATAAGAAAACAAGGCTTGCCAAGCCAAGACACACATTCATTTTAGACATGCACATGATTTTTAGCCATATCTTGTTAATAAATATAGCAAAAGCGGATCTATTTTCAAATAAATAAGATATATCACTTTTTTTCTTGATAGTAATTATTTCATGTTAAATATAAATACTTCAAAATGCATTTTGCTAAATAGTTCGATATAAAATTAAAAGTATTTTTCACACAATACCATTTCATTTATGAGGAAATTTAATTTAGTGTTATAAATAGTCTAATAATGGTCTCAGGAAAAGACAATTTGTCTTATTTTGGCATATCTGTGACCTACTTTGCCAATGTGAGAAACAGTTTGCCCGTGTGAGACATTGATTATAAAACTGAACATGATTTGATTTCCCTATCTTCAAGGTCAAGGTCACGTGGCAATATTTTCAGTTATTGCTCTATGACTCTGAAGCCATTTGAAATAATGGATAATACTTGTATATTTATGTATTGCTGTTAGTAGATGTGCCACATATCACACCTGAAAATGTGACTCGAAGTTCAAGACCACAGGTTAATATTGCATTTTTTTTAACTCTATGCTTACAGCTCTAAAACCCTTTAAGATAGGCACATGGAACCAGGTACACGTTACACATATGTGTCACTACTAAACATTGTACAGGGAACCACATTCAGAGTTATAATTTCAAGGTCAAGGTGAGAGGTCAATTTTTGTTTCTGTTCTATAACTTGATAGTTGTCAGACCATTTGTTCAAAGCTTGGACACATAATATTTAAGTACTAGTGAACATGTAATTATTTTGCACACCACATTCACAGGGGTGGCAAACTGATTTTTAGCCTGCACCCACCAAAATAAATTGTGACCCATTTAACCATTATTTCAGACAAAATGGGTGGGTCCATTTCAAGTTTTTCTGGGTCAATGAAAATGTGTAATTGTGAAATTTCAGAAGTTTGGTTTGGTGGGCTATAAATCACATTAGATTTAGCATATGAAGTTGACAGTCATGGTTTGGCTTAGTCAAATGCATCAGCCTTCCAACATTTAGCATATGAAGTTGATGGTCATGGTTTGGCTTATTCAAATGCATCAGCCTTCCAACATTTAGCATATGAAGTTGATGGTCATGGTTTGGCTTAGTGAAATGCATCAGCCTTCCAACATTTAGCATATGAAGTTGATGGTCATGGTTTGGCTTAGTGAAATGCATCAGCCTTCCAACATTTAGCATATGAAGTTGATGGTCATGGTTTGGCTTAGTGAAATGCATCAGCCTTCCAACATTTAGCATATGAAGTTGATGGTCATGGTTTGGCTTAGTGAAATGCATCAGCCTTCCAACATTTAGCATATGAAGTTGATGGTCATGGTTTGGCTTAGTGAAATGCATCAGCCTTCCAACATTTAGCATATGAAGTTGATGGTCATGGTTTGGTTTAGTCAAATGCATCAGCCTTCCAAACGGAGAGATTACCATCACTGCTGTCTATCTTTTAATGCACTAGTCCTTTCAAGAAAACTGCATAAATTTTCTTTCCTTTTTTTTGACTGATCTTCATTCTGCTTGTAATGTTTATATAGCTCTTGAAATAGGCTGACTTTCACTGTAAACAGATGATGAGCACTCTTTTGCCAGAGAGCTAATGATTGCATTATTCAATGCAAGTTTCTAGAAAACCAACTGGGTTTCACATCTTTTCATGAACCACTAAAGAAGCAATGCATTGAAGCACAAACTGGTCTGACAGCGATATAATTCCAAGGTCAGCCTGTGTTTACATAAAAAAAACCATTTAAATTTTAAGTATTCGGTGGGCAAAATGATCTAGTAGAATACACGTAGCTGCCATTGAAGTTACAAACTATGGTAGACTATCCATATCTTGTTCTTGCAGATGTAATGAGACTATTACAGCCCATCAATCATATTGGTTTTTACAAGGAATTCCTCCCCCTTGAGTACTCTTCTTATAAAAGTGGAATAACTGTCTTATTTAAAAACAGATTGCTCTGAACATTTTGTTTTATTGCTGTTTAAAGATTTGTATTTTTTATCATTTTATTGAACTTTGAAAATAATCATTTCATTTATTTCCTTTGAAATTAAATGTAAAGTTGACCATTATTGATATGTTCTTGTCTGTTGCTAGGCTTCTTCCTATCTTTTTAAAGCTTGGTGTATGACATGGGTAAACATGATGATATCACAAATGAAAACATTTTTGCTAATGTTGGCATGGACTGTAAGATAGGTAACATGTAACTTGCCAACCAGTTAAAAAGGTACACATCATTGGTCGCTCTAAACTTGCCCGCCCTGGCGGAAGCAAGGGATTAAATCCAATTGCGAGGCTGACCTGTGGCAATGTCTCCTGTTTATATTATCCCAGAGGTCATGAGCATTGCATTGGCACGATTAAGAAACTTTTCTTCCTCTTTTTATTCAAAAAGGCTTACTGTCTTGCAGATACACCAGCTGAGTACCAGTGTATATCTGCCCAATGATATAATGGTTTCTTATTTATTATTTTTGTTTGTTCTTCAAGTAGGTAACACTAGAAATATGAAATGAGTAAACCCCAGAAAGCGAGCCCAGTTTGATATTGTATAGGAGTAATCGTGCTTGCAAATAAATGCTGTCGCAGCGCCTGATGATGTGCCATTACAACTGTTTGCACAAGCATAGATTATAACGATAGTGATAAAGAATGCTCAGAATTTTTACAATTTGTAAAAATTTCCAATCTACATCATTGAACTTTTTCAAATGAAGTTTAGGAATATATTTTTAATTTAAAGCACCACCATTAGTCATTCTTTTTGACAAATAACAGTAATTACATATGTAGTCGAACACATTTGTCGTGTGTTTTTGCTCATCACTTACATCTGAATGAACAGTGATGCAACTGCATGACACAGTTCTCGATTACTCCTATAGCTTTTCGATCTCCCCTTGGGCCATTACTGCTCCCAGTCTGCTTCTGCCTTTGTAGACTTTGCAATAAGTAATCTTTACCTTGTTTTAAATATTCTTCAGGTGTTAAATTAGGTTTTCAAGATGCATGCTTGGAGTATTTTTTCAAGCTCTCCATCAAAAAGTCTTTTCATCAAACATATGTCATGTTGCTAATGATGCCATGCTAATGTTAAAAAAAGGTGGTGGACTGTGCTCAGAGGGTTGACTAAGGTATGCTAAATTAATAATGAAAATTAACCATGCTTATTCAGATCTGTAAGGTAAACAAAAAGTAAAATGTATAATATTCAGAAAACGAAAAATGCAGCATCAATTTGTATATTACCCTGACATCATTTTGAAATTGTGCACGCTGTGCCGTCATGATGTCGAAAATGCCAAGACGTGCTCAAGGGATGAGATCAAAACATATCTACTTGATGACAACAAATCACAAAGGGGAGTGATTTTGCAGTTTTGTTTACCAGAATAATATCTGCAAACTCATTTAGCATGGGTCACTCTGCTGGCATGAGCATTCATCATTATGTGGTTCCAAAGCCAGATGTGTGCCTGGGTAATAAAAAAACCCACAGTGAAACAAAAACAAGATGCCCCAAATTTTGGGGCACTAGATGATGCTGTGAGCATTGACAAAAGAAACTGAAGAACAAATCACTCTGTTGTTTATGTGCATCCTGATGCAACACATAAAATAACGTCATACTTTATACATCATGACGTCAAGTAATTACGTTTATTTTTAGTTCAGCGTCGTGTGAAGGATGCATCACTAGGGCCAACGCAGTTTTTATATTTGTATTTCAAAAAGAGGGGATAACATACATATAAAATATAAAGAAACCAAGATCGCAGTTGACAAAAGGTGACACCATTTATTTTGCAACATTTGCAATGATGAAAAGTGTCCAATTTTTCAGCTTTCATTTTCTTAGGGACCCTTTTGAGACTTGTAGCCCAGTCTAGATCTGACTAAATAAAAGCACAATGTTTAAATATTGGATGAAAATAATTCATTTCTTGGACATGGAAAAGGTTTAAGACAGTTGCAGTTGATGATGTTAAGTCAATAAGTGTTTTTGTAATTCAAAAAACTCCAACGGCCCTGTTCAGGGCCACCTAAATCTCTTAGAAAAGAGATACTACTCCGTGATTGCCAAATCAACAAAACTCGTATCCCGCCATTATAATGTGTGTGTGTGTGTGTGTGTATTATCTTATCCATACTAAAATAAAATCAAGACAAAGAGACACTTATGGGTTGGTTTTTTATTTAGTATATTGTTGCAAAATCAGGATTACCATGAAGTTTCAAAACATATCACCAAAATCCATTTTCTTCTTTCTCTCTTTTACTCTCTTTCTCTTTTGAATTTCTTCAGTGGCATGGGTTCTTCATTGGAATGGGTTCTTCTGTTTGTTTGTGGGTTTTTTTTGTTCTGCTTCTAAAGAATGCTCTTTCCCCATGTTCTATTTTTTTGTTTGGGACACTGAAGACCAATGCAGACTTTCTTCTCATTGAAGACATTTGTCTTTACTTTTGTATCTTTTTTATCCTGTCTTAGTGGTTCCTTTTCTTTTAGATTGTGGACATTTGGGAACCTAACGCCATTTTTCCTGACAAATATAGCAGGTATTTTGACTTCTGTCTCGAATGGAGTTGTCAGAAGTCTTGTTGGAAGTATACTTTCGAATGACTCTCTGTAAATCTCTGATGAGAAGCGTGATCTCTTGTGACTCTTCCATCTTCACACTATAGATTGAAAACTGTGAGTGCATTCTCTTAGGGTGAGGGTTCTCTAATATATAGGGAGCGTGTACCCTAGTCACATCAAATTTTCAATCAACATGAAAAGATCAAGCATTTCCAACGAGAATCCAGAGGAAGCCAAGTGGCAACGACATTCTGTGTCACCCAGCACTCTTTCAAGAAGTATTGGCACAAGTTCATGCTAGCAATTTTGAAGAAGACATGAGTGATCCTGAGCCAATACCATCTGCCTCCACTACAAGACCTACAAGATCACCCAAGACCTAAAGTCGTCCTGTAGCTCCTGAAGATTATTTTTCCATTTTACCTACCCAAAAAGTGACTTCCAGAACTACGGCTTACACATGGACAGTGAAATTTAAAGAGTTCATGTCTCAAGTTCCAGCGGAGAAAACAGTTGTCTTCATTATGGATTTATGGGAATCATTATTAGAGACATTGAAATGACAATGCCAAGCTCAAGATCACAATTGTTTGAGATGATCCATTAGTCACGACAGTTTGAAGTCTCCTGTGTAGATCGAGTTTAGCACACCTGAAGAATTAAATTCTTCCAAAGTCTTTAATAAAATTCAACACGACCAACAATAGAACGACGAGTTTAACATGACCGTTGGAAAAGCCACTCTTCACATGATGCACGTGTCACATCCAAGAGGCAGCGGAACATGCCAAACTGTTTTATCGGTGGATCAATTTCCTAGTACCAAATGAAGTATCGTTCAGATTAACAATGAGCAAGACCAAATGTGTTTAGCCTATGCCATCGTAGTGGCTTGAACTTATGCCAAGAAAAATGATACAGCAGAATGGAAACTATCATGGGAGAGCATTAGAAAAGCGGACAGAGCCAAACAACGAAAAGAAGCAGATTTTTTTTGCTGCAAGCATGTATTTCCAAAGAGACCAGGTGTGGAGTTCTTGAAATGCAAAAACTTCAAGACATGTTGGCACCTCGTTATCCGTTTAAAGTGTACCCTCCAGTCGTTCGCGGAGCTCAAATATTTTGAGGACTGGATTTCCCAGATGGAAAATATATTCATGTGTATTATCACCAAGATGATGTTGATGCTATTACAAATCTTACATGATTTCTCAGATAGAGTTACTATTGCGACAAATGTGACAAAGGATTTAACAGTCGGGATCACCATATTCATTGTGCAGAGAGATGGCATGGGTGTTTAGCTTCCAGGCCTTGCATTCCTGAAGGAAAAGAAAGAAGAAAGAATTCATTGCTCTACATGGAAGCGAACATTCGTCAGTTCAGCCTATTATGAACATCACATAAAACAATTCAAACAACTTCGTTTTTGTGACGAAATTGCCGACTTTGATAATCAGTGTTACATTCCAAGATATGGCAATGAACTCGAGGAAGTATTAAATGATCAGAACGAAAATAATATGAAACGTGTGGAATTTATCCTTTTTTATTTTGAATGTTCACAAGAGACTGGAATTCACATGAAATAATTTTTGTATAGCTCATTGTGGTTGTGGCAAATGCATTCAAGAACCTTTATTTTTTCGCTGTCTAAAGGAAGGTGGGTTGGGGAAGTTCCTCAGGAGGAGGAAGTCTCATTTGAGCTTGTGCATTGGACTGGGGCTGCATCTGTTTAAAAATTTAGTGGGTGGCCCCTGGGGGTAATTCACCTTAGTGTGCTTCCTGGTCGATTACGATGGGCCAGGTGCAGTTGTGAAGGATCTATGTTCATGATCCTTCAAATCTTGTGAAGCCACAGTGGGGATGAGTCCTCCGAAGAGGCTCTTGGCTTCCAAAGGAGCAACCCTTAGAAGGTCTTTCCTATGGTTAAATAAGACCTTTGAGGAGTCCAGCACAATGTGATGGTGGATGTTAGAAGTTCCCCTGATAAAACCATTGCGACAGAGAGTGAATTCCGGGATGTCTTGATCACAGCTTCCAGCACGCATTGTAATGTCGCTGGATTCAGAGCAGCCTCCTTCAGCATACTGAACGAAGTATCTGAGAAGAGGTCTGCATGGGAAGCTATGGTGACCAGAAGCCGGCCTTTCTGCACAAAGGCTTGATTATTTTAATAGGAAGGCATGCCCAGGCTTCAATTATAATACCCACTTGAGACATATCTGCATCCAACTGGAGAGGTTCTTAATGGGTTTTCACTTCGGGAATGTACCCAGTAATTAGAGGCAGAGACCAAGGTCTCAAAGTAGAGGGAGGGACAGACCATCCTCTACGCCGTCTAGTACAGGCTGGCCTGTGGAAAAACCTCTATGACATTTCCTCATTCGTTGAGGAATGTAGAAGGAGGAGGAGATCTGGTTGTGGCTGGATCCCGGAGATCTTTTAAACTGGAAAGGCTCTTCTTGGGATGTGCGCAAGATGGCTTTGGGCACAAGTTACAGCGTTATCAAAAGACCAGATCTCTTCCATATCATCTAAGTGAAAGGAACTAGTGGGACTGATAGGAGGCGACAAAATAGCTGTTTCTACCTCGATCTCACTGGAGTTAACGAGGGTAGATAAATGCATCATCATCTAGAACACTCCGAGCAGGAGAGTGGCTGGACATCATTATGTCCTTCTTAGACAGTGACATAGGTGTACCCGACGCCATTTCCCGTACTTGTTCGTCTATGTGCTCTAGATGTTCCAGGGTAAAGACGAAACCGCTTGTCTTTCGTGGATGATGCTATGCTTTCGCCTTGCTGATGAATGCCACCTGACGAGGAGGCGATGGCGGGACACGAGCCGCGGCATCGCCTCTACTCTGGGTCCCACCTCTCGTACGGATTCATTGGGACAATAGGAAAGGGGGATCCCGATCCGATCCCCTTTCCTCGTCTGAACCCTGTGGGCAGACTCCCAATCCTGTACAAGGTATGATGGTAGAGTTGGGAGAAGATGGGGTCCTTTTTCAATCCGATCCCCTATCCCCGCACTATGAGGCCTCTGGGTGATGACCGGTATAAGGTTTGAAAGGTTTGAGATGACCGACGGCCTGTGACGATGTAAGCAGCCACCGGGACGAAGTCACCGTTGACCGATCATCATACATTGACCGGTCATTTCTACCGGTCAATGCCCATTGACCGGACCGGTCACCGGTCAATACCCGGTGACCGGACCGGCCACCGGTCACCGGTTCCTTATCAACCATAGACCGGTCACCCGATTCGACCGGTACCCGGTGACCGGTCACCCGACACCGACCGGTGACTGGACCGGTCACCCGACACTGACCGGTGACCGGACCGGTCACCCGACACTGATCGGTGACCGGACCGGTCACCGGTCAGAAGACATATCAGATGCCAGTTTGTCTTTATCACTACCCAGGGTACGGTGCGACACGCTACACTGGAAGTGTTTGGTGCGGTGCAACTCCTCCCACTCTGGAGGGTGCGACACGCTACCTTGAGACGAGCGGTACTCTGAGATAAGCGGTGTACTTCCTTCCTGGTGGAAGGCAGCTACACGCTACTGTTCATGTTTGTCTTCTCCCTTCCCGGGAGAGGCGATCTACTCTTGGAACGTTCACTGCCTCCTACAGGAGGGACCTCAACCATATCGGGGGGGGGGGGCTGGTACCATAGGCTCCTGGGGCCCCGGAATGTTCTTCTGATCTATGGTGGTCTTCTTACAGTACGTTCCCTTTGACTGAGTACCTGCAATAGAAAAACCAGAAAATTCAGACAATGAGGGTGGATTTAAGTATCTTCTTCCGCCCTCTGTATGTACGCCTGGAATCAGCAAGATTCCAGGTTTCATTCGTCCATTTAGTGCAGAAGGTGCAGCGATTCTTTCGCTTACACTTGGAACATGTGAGGCAGTCTGGGTGTGTATCCCAAGGGGCCTTCTTATGGCCACACTTTCCTACAGACTGTTTTGCCGACATCGTTCTATTCTGAAATAAATGTTTAATGAAATATAATACAATAATAAAACGTGTTATATACCCCTAGTATATTTGCACAAGGTAACCAATTGTTCCCTGAATTAAGAATTTATCCGAAGGAGAACAATAATAATAATATTAACAATGTTGTATTTCCACACGTGAAAACTCGCCAGTTCATCTGACCTCTTTGCATCCACTGCGTGCTAAATGCACCCCAGTGAATGTTCAAAGGTAAACAATTGTTATATAAAATAATACAATAATAAAACTTGTAAAACTCACCTTTTATTTCCACAAGTGAAAAACTCACCCTTTTTGTATATATCGCGTGCTATATGCACACCAGTTCACCTCGCTCTCTTTGCATATACTTTAGCGGTCTGTATGCACCACAGTGGATTTTGTCTAAAGGTAAACAATATACATATGCATGTTAACAAGGATTAGAAGTCTAGTTCTCTTGACAAACTTTATTGTTCTCAAGAAAGTACAGAATAGCAATGCGACGCGTCACGCGTGGTTATTCTAAAAATACAATTAGCAAACAGAATATTTAATCAAATATTTAATTGGTAGAATTATGCGCCTGCTAATTGCGGCGCTATCCCGGTTGTCTATGTTACGTTGTAATGAACACACAAGACTTACCGTGAGCTAAATTGTATTCCTCCCTTCCTTCTGAAAAGAAAAAATATATGGTGTACCCTAACCCCTAAGGACGGAATACACATGGCAATCTAGAAAGACTCTTTCTAGAACAAACACTGTCGTAGGGCAGCATAAGACATAAGACGGGATGGACAAATGTAACCCAGATGAATTTAGGCTGAAAGGAGAACCCAAACGTGGTTGAAAACCGCAGCAGACAATTTTTCTCTGGTTACGTTCGCACGACACAACCATTAGCCATGGCGTCCATGAAAAAGATGAATGTTCGCGCAGGCGCGGAGAGGTGCACGGGTGTGACGTGTCTTGTTGACAAAATCTCCACTCTAAGTGGGAGGATGTTTTTCACATCAAACGGACGAGATTTTTCGACACAAAAAAGTAATAAGCTATATAATAGTGATAGGGTATGTATTGCTGCTATTAAAAAGATATTTCAGGGCTATCGTACTCTTGCTGATTTTGCCAAAGGGATTTTAGACCCCACCGACGACACTTGGAGCGAAGACGAAGTCCAGTGTTACGGGAACTATCATCGATTCACTACAGTCATGGCTCACAATTTCTCAGGATACGATGGACAATTTCTTTTGAAATATAATTCAGAATAAGGAACCGAATTTCCAACAGTGACCATGAACAGGGACAAAATCATTTACATGAAACTGGGAAATATACAGTTTAAAGATTCCATGATTTATTTGGCTATGCCTTTTAGTCGAATACCTAAAACGTTTCGAATGCGAGAAATGGCTAGAGGCTATTTTCAACACTTTTTCAATACCGAAGCTAATCAACACATCGTGCTCCCACATTTGCCTTTCACTACTATGACCCCAATGGTATGCGAACAAAACAACTAGAAGCTTTATACGCTTGGTACCAACTGCACTCTTCAGACCCTGTGGTTGTCAAGAAGAAATGTTGAAATATTGTCGATCCAATGTGGACATTTTACGATGGTGTTGTGGACAAGTTTGATAATTATTTCTGGATCACGGGGGTATCGATACCGTGAAGGAAGCTTCTACCATTGCCAAAACATGTGGATTAGTGTACGAAGAGAAGTTTATACCCAAAACAAACTAGCTATCATGCCACCTCAATCCTATCTCTCTGTCTGCCATCTGTATTCAGCCAAAGCTTTGCGCTGGCTCCATTACGTGTGAAACTCACGACAAGTGGACACAACATGCTAGAAACGGCGGAGAAAAGAAAATTGGAACCCTTTCCGTGGATGGTTGGGATTTAGAAAACCCATATATAGTCAACGAATTTCAGGGATGTTTATTAAATGGATGCCCTACTTGTTTTTCTCAACTAGGCCTGAAAAATCCTTTCTCAAAATTCACCATGGAAGAGTTGTACGAGTAAACATATCGATGATGCCAGAGTTTAGAAAGTCAAGGATACCAAGTGATAGAAATGTGGGAACATGACTACGATCGACGTTTGAAAACAGATCCAGAATTTAAATGTATCGTCGAAGATTACGATGTGGTGGACATCGAACCTTTACATCCAAGTGATAGTTTGCTTGGTAGACAAACCAAATGCTGCATACTTGTTGTACGAAGCGGATGAATCTCAAGGAGATCAAATCAAATACATCAATGTGTGTTCCTTGTATCCTTGGCTATGTAAATATGCTCCATTTCTCACCGGTCATCATGAAATTTTGATAGAACACATCGACATGGAACACATTCGCCAGTACGAAGGTTTGGTCAAATGCAAAGTTTTGCCACCGACTAACTTGTACCATCCTGTTTTACCCCATTATTGCCACGGAAGACTGATGTTTCCATATGTGCCATACGTGTGCTGAAACGTGTAATCAAGTCCACCCATGTTGCCACGAAGTCCAAGAACAAACCTTGACAGGAACGTGGGTAAGTGTCGAATTGTTTCATGCTCTTGATCACGGATACCGCTTGTTTAAAAGTATACGAAATTTGGCACTTTCATACAACAGAACAATACCAACAGGACAGTGACTTGAGTCTAGGGATTTGTTCAAGCTATGTCAGTGAATTCCTGAAACTGAAGCAAGAAGCTAGCGGCTATCCTTCTTGGTGTCAGACTCCAGACGACAAAAAGGCATTCAAAGAATGGTACTAATCCCTAGAAATCATCACCTTAGAACACGTGGAAAAGAAGGAAGGAAGATGCTCGTTTGCAAAAATCATTCAGAATTGTGTGTGGGGAAAACTGGCTCAACGTCCGATATTGCCAAAGATGGAATACTTGGTAGATGCAAGTCGATACTTTCAACTCGTCGATAATAAAGGAAAACTCATTAAACACGTATAAATCATCCATGAAGATTTGATATTGGTGATTATGAAGAAGTCGCAGAGTTTGCACAACTCGATGAGTTTGGAAATGTCCTCATTGCAGCGTACATGAAACCAATCTCCATTTAAGATTGTATTCTGTTTTGGAGCCTTTAGGTGTTCGAGTCATTTATTTTGACAGGTAATTGTAAATTTAGGAAAATGTATAAGTGCATTGATTTGGAAAACTTATATCCTTACCAGAGAGTCGTTAGGAATTGGTCAGTTAGGAATTGGTCAGTTTCAGATATTGTTCTATACCCACTGTAATGGTAGACATTTAATTTTTTAAATGGTGGAACATGCCAGATATCACCTATTACAGTCTACTTTAAAAATTTAATTATTTTACATTATACTAAGTAGCCGTATTGCGAGGCACCACTGTACTGAAGAAAAGTTAGGAGGTGTTTATAGTGGTAAATTACCAAATTGCTATGGAGAAGGTAGAGGATTACTTGTCCTTGTACATTCTAGCTGTGATCATTAAATATAACATATTTTTTCCATTCATTTTCAAGTTATATTATTCTGTTTTGTTTTCTACATAATGATATTGCACAAATAAATAATGTTGAATGAAATTATATCCTTATATGATGGGGCTGATTCAGGCTGGTTTAATATACTTTTATGACATCACATATACTCAAACATTAGAACTGCATCTGCTGTTCGAGTATTGTCCAATGTGTTCAAAAGATCCTTTTTGCAGATTAATGTTACATTAGCAGTGTACTTCATGAGATAGTATTCTGACTATACTGATACTATTTCTGATGCTGCTGATTGATGATGATGAAAATCAAAGTACTTATGATATACTAGTAATTGAGTATGCTCTAAATATGGTATATTAATATATCTTCTTCAACAATTAATCATCATGTGTGAAAAATCAGGCTCAGTTAGGTAAACAAATTCATGATTTTTATATTTATTATTAAACTTGACACATTCATTCTGAATGTTTGAGAAAGATTTTGTCTCACGCCTTCTGCTATTACATGTATTTCCATTCAACTTCAGACAAGATTGATAAACAACAAAAATACTAGTATGACCAATTAAACTAGTATGCAGTTCTTTCTTCATTGCACACCTAAAAATGATTTCTGTGAAAGAAGAAAATATATTGAACATAATATTGTTGTGTAAATATGTCTTGCTAAGGTTTTTAATTAGTTTCTGCATATAATTTCATTTTGCTATAAAGAAGAAACGTTAAATATATAACAGCAAAGATAATTCATTTAAAATATATCTGGAGACTACATAGATACCATATGCCAAATGAGACTTAATAGAAGGTGCAGACAATATGAACTCTTAACATACTGCCCATAATGTCATTCATCTCTGGCCCATTCATATCATGAGATCCTCTTTGTCATTATGTCTAATTATGTACTTTCTGTCTATTCCTAAATTGGGTAGACAAGGACAGGCCACTGTCAACTGACAAGCCCTCATGGATAAGATCATAAGCCCAGAGTGCAGGCAAGGAAACCTTCTCTTCAAAATACCAAATGTCTGTTCAACTAAAACCCTGGTTCTGCAATGGGCTTTGTTGCAATTCTCCATGGGGGTTGAGGTATAGTGTCATAAGAAAACTTTGGCAAGGGTACCCTGAGTCACCAAGTAGTATCCGATGGTGCAGTCCTGAAATTTCATGTTATAGGTTGATTCAATTCCTTATATTTAACAATGACTTGGTGATGATTTTGATGTTGTGAAAGATGTGCATGAGTCATTATGCAGAAATCATCCTAAACTATTCAAGAGAAACTCCAAACCGGTTGATAATATTTAAGGTGATCTGTCAATTTGCACAGCATTTTTAAAATTCTGGTGCAACCACACATTTGGGTGTGATTAAGGGGTGAGTTTAGCAAAACAAAATTGCACACAAGTCTCAAAATTTGCAACAAACATGTATGAAAATTGGTGTGTTTAAAAACTGAACTAGTTGCTAACAAATCTAACAAATGTAACAGATAGCACTGAATGGAATGTACGAGCAATGCCACTGGTTTCATACAGTTGTAATCCCTTTGTCAGGATCAATATGTTAGATATTGAGATCCTCACTCTGTATGATCTTATTAGGCATGAAAAAATTAATGTATACATGCAACTATCATTGACACTGGTGGCATATTTTTGGAAGTAAAGAGGCATGTATATATCTGCACACAAACACACAGCTGGCATTAAGAAATGAATTCATATACTAGTATTCAACATAAATTGGCCCCTGCTTCTATTCTAATCAAATGCACATTGATCAGAGAGTTAGATTTTGACTGGTGGATAGTTAGTTTTGAAAAAGCAGTGGAACATGGGGATATGTGTTTTACAAGTATTATAGTTCACCATAATTATGTAATGATCACTGCATATTTTGTGATAAGCCGATCACACATTTTTATTCATATTTTTTATGTAACATAGCTTAATCTGATGATAATCTAATAACAAATAAATTAAAAGACCCACGCTTGTGCCAAAGGATAAATACTATAATTAAAAGAAATTAGTGTGCATTTTTAAATCAATCCTATTCAATCATTAGCTTGCATCAGTAAGTTTCGTTTGTATCATGATATAGTGACTGATAAGGTATTTGGAACCACATGGGTATGTAGTGGCACAACTGGTCTTTGCATAAGGTGAAGGAACTGGAACATCCAGAGACAAGAACCAAACATGGAAAATTACTCGTACCCCATAGATGAGCTGGCCTAATAGATAAAGCACATGGAAAGTTACTCATACTCCATAGATGAGCTAGCCTAGTAAATAAAGCACATGACCACAGAGGGATCATTGAGAGAGTGGTCTATATCTTCTGATGGGAATAGTGTGTGCATTCATAAATTGTATGGTAGTCTTTATTTTGCACTCCAAAAAGTAAATGTGTACAATTATATTCATTTTTATAGTCTGTGATATTCTATGCATGTTTTTGAAAGTTTGGTAAGGGGTATTATTCCCATTGAATATAAAATGTTATTACATTGACTTCTCGCACATGTAAATACGACAGCTCCTTAATGACGAAATAAAAACAAACATTTCATACCAGAACATTCAAAGAATGGAAACTTTTTTTTTTTAAATACTCTGCTTCATTTTCCTATGGTACTTTGCTCTTGATAAAAATGTCATCAATATATCCAAGTACACTTGGGAATCCTGTTTAGGAAATTAACAAAATTACGTACTTAGTGAAGTTTGTCTTTTCTATTAGCATAGTGTGTATGTATGTCTGTCTGTGTGAGTGTGAATGGAT
The DNA here is from genome assembly GCA_029931535.1 of Margaritifera margaritifera. Taxonomy (NCBI): domain Eukaryota; kingdom Metazoa; phylum Mollusca; class Bivalvia; order Unionida; family Margaritiferidae; genus Margaritifera; species Margaritifera margaritifera. The sequence goes on along the minus strand of JAQPZY010001660.1, from coordinate 4,706,483 downwards.
AATCTTTCTTATTAGCTGGTACATATGTTTATAAATGAGGTCCTTAAGATAACATTCTTTGTAACTAATTGAATCAATGTTTGAAAATAGTTATTATTAGTTTTATTATTATTAATCAAATAATTGAAAGCTATACACAAGAAATTATTTTCATAAATAATTTCTACACAAGAAATTATTTTCATAAATAATTTCTTAAAATATGAAGAAAAAATTTTCATTATATAATTTGCTTCTATATGAGATGTAATTAAGTGGAAGTGTGATTCCATTTTTTAAAAAGAAATTCAACACCATATTTGTTAAAAATGTGTTGATTTTATTAATAAAATGAGGAAATATAAATGGCATATTACACATTATATTTGATGTTATACAAAAATCTACAAATCAAAACAGTTATTGTATATATATATATATATATATATATATATATATATATATATATATATATATATATATATATATATATATATATATATATATATATATATACAGGGCTGAGCAAATTCTTTTTTCGTCCACTAGTCTCGGACTAGCAACTTGGAAAATTTTACTTGCCCGACTTCAAAAATGAATAGTCTGGGACGTCGGGCTATGGGATTTGCTCAGCCCTGAAGATGATTAAGAAGAACCTGCAAGTCTTCCCTCCCATATTTCAACAGAACTGTGCTCTCTCATGAGGAAAGTGCCTGTAGTCAAATGCTCTAAAACATCTCAAAGGTTTTGCTTATGTCTCTTTGGAGAAATAGCTACCGCTCATTCAGTAGCAGTCTTACGTTTTATCCATCCACTTTCACAAAAATGTTCCTTCTCCGAATCGCCCTTATTACCTTCCTTGCGAAAATAATTTAGCAAACTCATTTTATCCACAGAGTAATTATCGGCTTGCTTGACAACTACTTCTAAAGTGATCATAACATATATTTTCTCTTTTAAATACGAACAGAGACAGCTCATTAATTAGCGTAATTGTTTCGCTTCAAACGCAATATCGCACATGGAGTTAATCATCTGTATAATCAATTAAACATTAAAGAATCATTACTGTCATTTAATCAGTTCATGAAGGAAACCAACACTGATGTCGGTAAAGTACCTTTCATTAATTTAATTACACTGACTCGCTGGATTAAAATCATAGCGAGCCGCTCGTGAGGATCTGGCTTGAGTAAACACAATGCAACAAAGTCGCTTAAAACACTGCTAATTGACCATACTGGCTTTCGTTTTGATTTGCTGATAATTTGGTCGCTTAGCTCAATATGCAGTCAAGCGGTAACAGAATGCGCATATGCAAAAATTATCACTGACCACATGTATGTGTTATACAGAATGTAAATGTATACATTACGAGGGGTAGAATCAAGTATTCAGTACGCCCGGAGGGCATGATTGGCCAAATAAAGGTAGATATAGTGATTAAAGCACGAAAATAAGGACTTGCCCGACTTTTTTAGAAAGCACTTGTCCCGGACTAGCGACTTGGAAAATTGTACTTGCCCGACTTCAAAAATGAATAGTCCGGGACGTCAGGCTATGGGATTTGCTCAACCCTGATATATATATATATATATATATATATATATATATATATATATATATATATATATATATATATATATATATATATATATAATGTATATACACACTAACAACATGTGTAAATATATCAATCTTAATTCAGTGTTGGTCATTATTGTTGTTGTTGTTATAATTATGTATAAATGTCTTTTCAAAATTTTGAGATTGCCCATTTGTAAGTTATTTTTAGAAGATTGAAATGGGAAGCACTCTGGACTATATTGTACAATAAAAGAAATAGTCTTCGCCGATACTAGTTTGAAATCCAAATCCTTGTCGAAATGTATCGTTGTAGAACAGTATCATTAAAAAAAAATGTAGTTTTCTTTTCTTAATTACAATAATAAATAACTACTGCATCAATACTGCTTGTCCAATATGGAACTAATGTTCATCATGAATTCTTCTCGTACACAATTACATACGGTAATGTAAGGTCAGAGTTAAAAGAAAATGGCAGAGCACATTGTTGACAACACGTTTGTCTTAGTTATGTTGCCAGACAGTGACTATGAGTCTGTGTGCAGTTTTCCAGTGTTTAGGTAAAAGAAAAAGAGTACTTACCTGCTATTTTGGAAAATGCTTGTTTGGCTTCTACTGCCTTCTGCCCTTGTGGGAAACCACGAATCGATCCCATACTTCGAAATGGCGGTTACTACTGCTCGAACGCTGCGCCCTACACAGTCCTTGGATATAGACACTGTCACCAAGCAGCTTGTAAAAAGTACCTGTGGCACAAAATATGAGGGTAACAAGGATTTGTAAAAGTGGTGGGAGGGCAGGGCCAGCGCAAGGGTATTTGGCGCCGTAGTCAAACCTTCATCCTTGCGATCCCCCCCCCCCAATTAACAACTAAGATCGTGGAGAGACATGACCAGACAAGTCCAATGTCACACACACACACATTTATTCTTTCCTTCTGTTTTTTTTTCTTTTATACACTTATTATCTATTTTACGCTATTTCTCTGTCTATTTTTATTCATTCAGGTTTGTATTCCCCATTTTGCTGCCCTAGACGACCGCCTAGTTCGCCTAGTGGTTAAACTGGCCATGTGGTGGTTGTGGTTGTGGTTATCGTTATCTAGAGGATGATCGACCTCGGTGTTATTGCCCGGATCGAGTAAAGAATAATATAAATTGTGAAACTTATAGATGGAATGAATAGAGATCTGAGCAGATATATAGAACAGACTAAAACGAGCCCCCGTATATGAAATATAACAATTTAACCAATTACATAAACAACTGTGATAATGCATTACATTAGGAAGATACACTTCTTTTTGAAATAAATCATTCACCGAATTTTAAACACAAATATACTTGTATAAATAGCCGATCTGTTTAAATGATAGAATTGATTCATCATAGAATCGAGTGAACAATCGAAGTCATTGCCTTGTACAGCTTCATAACCTGGTTTCCTCCTGTTCACTCTAGTTTCACCGTGCTGTTCAATTGGTTCCTTCGCTTTCTTCTCACTCTGACTATCTTGCCTCTGTCGGCCCTCACACTTTGTGTGGGTAGGTGGATACGTAGGTATGTAGATACGTAGGTACGTGGATACGTCAGTGGATTGCGTCAGTGGCTTACGTCAGTGGAGCTATTTTCCCTTTCAAAATAAACAGAGAAGCAACCTAAATCTTCTGTCAGATATCCTACTGGGAATAGATCATTACTCCACTCTCGTTATGTCAGATATTATCCTATCGGAAGTCAAACAGATACCAACGGCTATCTGGTCAAGCCAAACACGGCAGGCCATAAACAAACAAACCTAGTTTCATAAGATTAATCTAATTCCTAACGGCTATTTCATCGCTGACTCACATTAACATCACACGAGACATAACAGTTCCGTTCTCGATTATACAAATGAATGAATGAAATTCATTACATTGCTTAACTACGTTAATTTCAGCGAATACACACATTCAAGTCTTTAGCGTCCATGAAATCTCACTTCATGGCTTAACGACGTTAATTTCAGTCGATACGCACTTAAGTTTTTATCATACATGAAATCATCTAAGATCGGTGAATTCACACGGATTCTCATACTCATATCAACTAAAGTAATGCATGAAATTCTTAGAATACATGATTCCTAATACACTCAAGACAACAAATTCAAACAATCTGTCAAACTTTTATATAAGAAGATCATTGTACGAATTCAGATAATGAACTCAAACACAGTTATACTCATATCAAGAAAATTGATCTACGAATTTATACAAATAAATTCATGCAAATATAAGTAAATAAATTCAGGCAAATAATTATATTGGTATCAACGAATTACATGAGATTGACCCAAATACCTTGTGCTTTCAAGCCTTGCTCGCTTCTACCGCCAGAATTGTGTCCGTCAACTTTCCAGACATCCGGTCCCTTGGATAATTGTTTTACGAGATAATTTCTTGCAAATTCAATCTCGGAGTCCCTTATACTCTCACGGAAAAAACGTAGACTGGCTAAATTTTGCGATGTGGCATATTAAAACTATGAAATTTCGTGTGGGAAACACGCCCCTTATTTAGCGTAGCCAGTCAGGATTTAATATATCTACCGCCTTTTATAAATAGGCGAAAAAATTTGCGGTCATCCTGACCCTCTAGATTTCCAAATAACTGATTCTGGACAATCTCAACTCCGACATTTTTGATACAAAGATTGAGTTAACCTTTTCCCTTCCAGTTTCTCTGGCTGTTAAATAAACGAATGCTTAATTAAAAATCGGTTCCTCTCACAACACAGACCTTAAAATCCTTGCAGCATAGCGATTCAATACGCACCCTGTCCTCATAAATCTAATTAATTGTTCTCTGTCCAAGTTAATGTTCTCTTTATAGATCGACAGAAAATTGCACACATACAGGGACCTGAATCTAAATCTTGAAAATACTCCTTCCTGTAACAGAAATTCCAGAGGATTAATGTAATCGACCATGTGGAAATATTGTATTTAGGAGTCGCCTAAAGCGCACGTGTCTGGCCACAGCTGCCATATTTGCTTCAGTTTGGAGTTTACTTATAACCAACTCTATATTTTTTTATATCTCAAACTCGACTTTCTTTGTCAGAAACTTTACTCCAAATTTTCAAGATCCACAAATGAAGTAAAAACTCGAAACCCGATGTTTAGACTAGAGTTTGGAGTTAAAACTAGTACTCGACCAACTTAACTTTTGAGATCTTGGGGCCTAGATATAGCCCTCTAGCCTAAGGGGAATTAATATTATGCTGTGTTACAGTCTCTAACAGGAATTAACTTTACGCCGTAGGTTTAACTTTCAGAGGGCACTCTGGCCTCTAACGGGATTTAACATAGGAATGGCACTATGATCTCTAACGGGAATTTAACATAGTGGGGGATATCTGGTCTCTAACAAGAAACGTAATGTTAAAAAACGACCATAGCTTTAAGATAAACTTTAAGTAACCAATACACAGTGACCTTTTATCCATTACCACCACGCATACTATCCAATACCTCTACACCTAATAACCGACACCCCTTTTTGACTGACCAGCACTCATAGTTACTCATTAACATAGAGTAGGAGTAGGGTTTACAAGAAAGGTGTATAAAAAAGACTTTAAATTCCTTGTAAAGAAAAATTAACCTCACTATTATCCCTTTAAAAATAAAGCAAAACACCTTCCCGTACCATCCCCTTAGAGATAAAATTTGTATCTCCAAACTATTGTCATAATCCCTATAATTTTGGCCAGTGTAGTGACAGAAAAGGAAAGACGAATAAAGAAGAATAAAGCAAGACATTTAAGGATAGGCATTGGCTTTCTTATTACAAACACAAAAACATTTTTTATAAATCCTTTATTGAATTCCATGAGCAGGATGGGAGTGGGGTGGGGGCAGGGGTAGAATTTTGGCCTACCTAAGTTTAAAATTCTAACTGAAAAATGCAACCTATACTGGCAGCTACTTTTATTTCAAACATATTCAGTGTTAAATCGGGCAAATTTTCATTCATCAGTTGGTCACAAATGTTACAAATTTGCTAACCGTACACAGACTTGAATTTTTTCTAATCCAAGGTCTGTTCACTTGTTACAAAATTTGTTTGTCATACACTAAGTGAAAATTTTATCTACCTGTATGAAATTGTTCGTCAGTAATTTAGACATACCTGAGGCATCAATTTTTTAAAAATTTCTGGCGTGAGATCTAATAAAGACTAACTGATCTGAGACATAAACCAAGTGGAATTGAGACACAAGTCAGGTGGAATTTGAGGTGAAATATGTAAATTAGCTCCGCACGTAATTTCGACGTACCTGAGGTATCAATTTTTAAAAATTCCAGGCGTGGAATCTAATACAGACTAACTGATCTGAGACATAAACCAAGTGGAATTGAGACGTAAGTTAGGTGGAATTTGAGGCAAAATATGTAAATTAGCTCTGCCCGGAATTACACTTTGCCGCCTGGAAAATGCTTCAGCTTGCCGCCTGGAAAAATGCTTTAGCTTGCCACCTGGAATAATGTTTTGGGTTCCCACCTCCCTCCCAAAAGATGCCTGGAACAGAATATTATCAGGGAAAGTGACAGGTATCATTTTAAAGGGTCAGTATTGAGCATCATTAGAGAATTATATGATCAGGCCAACCTGGAATTAACAAAAATATATTTATGTTTTGATGAACCCCCATTTAAGCAATAAATAAATAAATTACAAAAAAGACAAAATTGGCTACAAACTGATTTTATTCTAGAATTTTGTATTTTATTGGTAAACACCTTCAAAAGTTTAAACCGACTTGAATTAAATTGAAACCTAATACAGTAAAACCTGTCATGAGCGACCTCTGCTATGAGCGACCAAAATCGTAATGCACGGATAGATTATTAGTATATAAACACACTGTCGTGAGCGACCACCTGCAGAACGCGACCACGATTTCTTGGCAAAATATGCATTTCGACACTGCTATGAACAACCGCATCACAAAAATAGAGATGAACACAACTGACCTTTATTTAACCCTTTGTAACTACAACCGTTTAAAAAGTAAAGACTGTTATAAACAAAACCAAAAGCTAAAAAAAAAAAAAATTAGGCTGGCGATCGGTTTCTTACATTTTACAGGTCATACATGTAGTGTCATATGTTATTGTTCGTAAACTAGACTGAAGTACATGCATATTGGTCATTCGGAAATACCACGGCTATTTCTGCGTGACTAAAGTATGATACGTAGGATTTCCCGTGAAGTTGCGAATGGCAGCTTGGTCTAAAATAATACTACTATGAACGACCCTATCGCGAGAACTGAGACAAACACCACTGACGTTTATTTAATCCTTTGTAACAACGACCACTTCAAAAGTAAAGACTGTTCTAAAAATAAAATTAGGCTGGCTACCGGTTTCCTAAATTTCGCAGGTCATGCATGTAGGCGTCCTTTGTTATAAACTGTAAACCAGACTAAAGTACATGTCACTAACTACCATTGTAGTGCCAAAGTCAATAGCGGTCGCATATATCGTTTGTCTTTGGAGTTAATCCGCAATGTCTGGGGTGAATGAGGTCTTTGTCTTTAATATCAGTAGGTGAGAATCGCTTTCTTGATTCCATTGTCGTTGTGAAAGACTTGTGTTTGTTGTTTTGTTTTTTTTTTTGTTTTGATGTTGCAGTGATTACAGTCCACACACCAAGCCGTTCATAGAGTTAATCTCTTTGCGTCGTCGGTTAATTAAGCCTTTGACTTTTGTCTCTAAATAAATTTATTCTGTTTCTGGACGAGTTAATTATGTCTTTTTATATCATTAATTGGTACATATACATTGTATATGTATTCCAAATTTCCCCAAAGCCTGATCAAAACCGCTACAGTCGTTATTACAATTTATCCTTGTAACATTAACACCAAGCGCCTTAATAACAATGGTAGAACCTGCAACGAAAAAGAGAAATTCTAACACTGGAGGAAAGAATTAATGTAACTGAAAGAAGTGAAAAAGGGGAGACCGTTTACAACATAGCAGCCAGTTGAAATGTCAGTAAAACTCAAATTTAGGGCGTTATAAAAGACAAAGAGTCAATTAGAAATGAATTCATATGCTAATACAAGTACATGTACATGTGATCTTCAAATATAAATATGATTCATGTTTAATGATGGATGTATATCTTTATTGCTATATAAAATTATATTCAGATGAATGCATGCAATATTTTAACAAGAACTATGAACAAATAATACAATAAATGCATGTGATTGTGTTTATTTTTCTTTCTTAAACAGTCCTGAATTTCGACATTGGAAATTGGCCTTTTTGTACAAACCTGTTATGAGAGACCACCTGTCTTGAGAGACTGCTTTTTGTTGGCAGAAGGGGCGGTCTCTCAAGACAGGTTTTACTGTACATGGTCATGAGTATGCAGAAATGAAAAAATGTGAAAGCTCTTCTGTTTTGTATTCAAATAGGGGTCTTGCACGCTTTGGAATTATTAGATACTTCACGATAGTTGATACAAATGATGAGAATGCTGATATTGTTGCAATTGTATTAGTTCTTTCTTTCTTAATGATCTTAATAATGACGATCTCGATGATAACGAAGTAGACGATATCGATGATGACGATATTGATGATGTTGATCTCGAAGATGACGATCTCGATGACGACGACCTCGATTATGACGATCTAGATGACGACGACCTCGATGATGACGATCTCGACGATAACGACGTAGACGATCTAGATGATGATGATCTGGATGATGACGATTCCATGATGACAATCTTGATGATGAAGATCTCGGTGATAACGACGTTGAAGATCTCGAAGATGACGATCTCAATGATGACGATGCCATGATGACAATCTTGATGATGACGATCTCGATGATGACGACGTTGACGATCTAGATGATGAAGATCTCGATGATGACGATTCCATGATGACAATCTTGATGATGACGATCTCGATGATAACGACATAACCATCTCGAAGATAACGACGTTGACGATCTCGAAGATGACGATCTCGATTATTGCGATCTAGATGATGACGATCTAGATGACAACAACCTCAATGATGACGATATAGATGACGACGACCTCGATGATGACGATCTCGATGACAAAGACGTAGACGATCTAGGTGATGACGATCTGGATGATGACGATTCCGAAAATAACGACGTTGAAGTTCTCGAAGAGGACGATCTCGATGATGCCGATCTTAATCATCCTAATGATGACGATCTCTATGACAACGACGTAGACGATATCGTTGATGATGATATCGATGATGACGATCTAGAGGATGACGATCTTGATGATGAGGATCACTATGATGACGATCTTAGCGATCTCGATGATGCCGATCTTATTGATCTTAATGATGTAGATCTCTATGATAACGAAGTAGACGATATCGATGATGACGACATTGATGATGTTGATCTCCATGATGACGATCTCGATGATGACGATATAGATGACGACGATAGCAGAATGACGATCTAGATGACGACGATCTCGATGATGCCGTTCATAATGATCTTGAGGATGACGAACTCGATGATAACGACGTTGATGATCTCGATGATGACGATCTAGATGACGACGATCTCGATGATGACGACGATGACGATCTCGATGACGAATATCCTGATAACGACGATGTAGATGATGACGATCTTGATGATAATGACGTTGACGATCTCGAAGATGACAATCCTGACGATGACGATTTAGATGATGACGATCTCGATGATGACGACGTACACGATCTAGATGATGACGATCTCGATGATGACAATTCCATGATGACAATCTTGATGATGACGATCTCGATGATAACGACGTTGAAGGTCTCGAAGATGACGATCTCGATGATGACGACGTAGACGATCTGGATGATAACTATCTCGATGATGACGATTCCATGATGACAATCTTGATGATGAAGATCTCGATGATGACGACGTTGACGATCTGGAAGATGACAATCTCTATGATGACGATGTTGACGATCTCGAAGATGACGATCTCGATTATGATGACGTAGACGATCTAGATGATAACTATCTCGATGATGACGATTCCATGATGACAATCTTGACGATCACGATCTCTATGATGACGACGTTGACGATCTCGAAGATGACGATATCGATGATGACGACGTAGACGATCTAGATGATAACTATCTCTATGATGACCATTCCATGATGACAATCTTGATGATGAAGATCTCGATGATAACGACGTTGTCGATATTGAAGTTGACGATCTCTATGATGACGACATTGACGATCTCGAAGATGAAGATCTCGAAGATGACGACGTAAACGATTTAGATGATAACTATCTCGATTATGACGATTCCATGATGACAATCGTGATGATGAAGATCTCGATGATAACGACGTTCACGATCTCGAAGATGAAGAACTCTATGATGTGGATGTTGACGATCTCGAAGATGACGATCTCAATGATGACGACGTAGACGATCTAGATGATAACTATCTCGATGATGACCCTTCCATGATGACAATCTTGATGATGAAAATCTCGATGATAACGACGTTGACGATCTCTATGATGACGACGTTGACGATCTCCAAGATGACGATCTCGATGATGACGACGTAGACGATCAAGATGATAACTATCTCGATGCTGATGATTGCATGATGACAATCTTGATGATGAAGATCTCGATGATAACGACGTTGACGATATCGAAGATAATGATTTCTATGATGACGACGTTGACGATCTCGAAGATGACGCCGTAAACGATCTAGATGATAACTATCTCGATGATGACGATTCCATGATGACAATCTTGATGATGAAGATCTCGATGATGACGACGTTGACGATCTCGAAAATGACGATCTCGAAGATGACGATCTCGATGATGACAACGTAGACGATCTAGATGATAACTATCTCGATGAGGACGATTCGATGATGACAATCTTTATGATGAAGATCTCGATGATAACGACGTTCACGATCTCGAAGATGACGATTTCTATGATGACGACGTTGACGATCTCGAAAATGACGATCTCGAAGATGACGATCTAGATGATAACTATCTCGATGATGACGATTCAATGATGACAATCTTGATGATGAAGATCTCGAAGATGACGATCTCGATGATGACGTAGATGAACTAGATGATAACTATCTCGATGATGACGATTCTATGATGACAATCTTGATGATGTAGATCTCGATGATAACGACGTTGACGATCTCGAAGATGACGATCTTGATGATCAAAGTCGCAGGTAGTACCGTCTGCTTCTGCTTACCGTAGCAGGCAATGCCTGACCTGACTCGATGATGATGATGATGACGATGATGGATGATGAGGATGAGGATGACGATGCTGATGCTGATCCAGTACAACAATAAGTTGAAAAAAACTCCATCTCAGAAGTGGAGAAAAAATTGACGTTCTCGATGATTATGATGATGATGATGGATGACGATGGATGATGACGTATGATGATGACGAATGCTTTTGATGATGACTATGATGTTGGATGATGATGATGATGGATGATGATGATGCAGTACAACAATAACAACAACAAATACTCCATCTCAGAGGTGACCATGGAGAAAAATATTGACGATCTCGATGATGATGATGATGATGATGGATGATGATGAATGATGATGGATGATGATGATGTTCCAGTACAACTATAGGTAAAAAAAAAACTCCATCTCAGAAGTGACAATGGAGAATAAATTGACAATCTCGATGATGATGATGATGATGATGATGACAGTCGCAGGTAGTACCGTCTACTTCTACTTACGGTAGCAGGCAATGCCTGACCTGACTCTATGATGATGATGATGACGATGATGGATGATGATGATGACGATGATGATCCAGTACAACAATAGGTAGAAAAAAACTCCATCTCAGAAGTGACCATGGAGAAAAAATTGACGATCTCGATGATGATGATCATGATGACAGTCGCAGGTAGTACCGTCTATTTCTACTTAGGGTAGCAGGAATTGCCTGACCTGACTTGATGATGATGACGATGATGGATCATGATGATGACGATGACGATGATGATCCAGTACAACAATAGGTAGAAAAAACTCCATGTCAGAAGTGACCACGGAGAAAAAATTGACGATCTCGATGATGATGATGGATGATTATGATGGATGACGATGGATGATTATGATGAGGTCTATGATGATGGAAGATGATGATGATGATGATTGATGATGATGATGATTATGATGATGGATGATGATGATGATGCAGTACAATAATAACAACAACAAAAACTGCATCTCAGATGTGAACATGGAGAAAAAATTGACGATGTCGATGATGATGATGATGATGATGATGATGTGCCAGTATAATTATAGGTAGAAAAAAAACTCCATCTCAGAAGTCACCATGGAGAAAAAATTGACGATCTCGATGATGATGATGATGATGATGATGATGAAGATGATGATGATGATGATGACAGTCGCAGGTAGTACCGTCTACTTCTCTTACGCTAGCAGGAAATGCCTGACCTGACTCGATGATGATGAATATGACGACGATGATGGATGATGATAATGACGATGACGATGACGATCCAGTGCAACAATAGGTAGAAAAAAACTCCACCTCAGAAGTGACCATGGAGAAAAAATTGACGATCTCGATGATGATGATGATGATGATGATGAAGATGATGATGATGATGGATGACGATGATGTATGATGATGATGATGATGACGGATGATTATGATGATGACTATGATGATGATCATTGATGATTATAATGATGGATGATGATGATGATGATGATGATGCAGTACAACAATAAGAAAAAAAAAAACTCCATCTCAGAAATGACCATGGAGAAAAAGTTGACGTACTCGATGATGATGATGATGATGATGATGATGATGATTATAATGATGATGATAATGTTGGAGTACAACTATAAGCACAAAAAAAACTCCATCTCAGAAGTGACCATGGAGAAAAAATTAACGATCTCGATGATGATGATGATGATCATGATGATGGTTGATGATGGATGATGGCGATGATGATGTTCCAGTACAACTATAGGTAGAAAAAAAACTCCATCTCAGAAGTGACCATGGAGTAAAAATTGACGATCTCGATGATGATGATGATTATGATGATGGATGATGATGATCATAATGTTGCAGTACAACTATAGGCACAAAAAAAACTCCATCACAGAAATGACCATGGAGAAAAAATTAACGATCTCGATGATGATGATGATGATGATGATGATGATGGTTGCTGATGGATGATGATGATGATGATGTTCCAGTACAACTATAGGTAGAAAAAAAACTCCATCTCAGAAGTGACCATGGAGAAAAAATTGTCGATCTAGATGATGATGATGATAATGATGATGATGACGATGATGATTCAGTACAACAATAGGTAGAAAAAGCTCCATCTCAAAAGTGACCATGGAGAAAAAATATACGATCTCGATGATGATCATGATGATGATGACAGTCGCAGGTAGTACCGTCTACTTTTACTTACGGTAGTAGGCAATGCCTGACCTGAATCTATGATGATGATGATGATGATGATGATGATGATGATGACGATGACGCTAATGATCCAGTACAACAATAGGTAGAAAAAAACTCCATCTCAGAAGTGACCATGGAGAAAAAATTGACGACCTCGATGATGATGATGATGATGGATGATAATGGATGACGATGATGTCTGATGATGATGACGGATGATTATGATGATGACGATGATGATGGATAATGATGATGATGGATGATGATGATTATGATGATGGATGATGATGATGATGATGCAGTTCAACAATAACAACTAAAAAAACTCAATCTCAGAAGTGACCATGGAGAAAAAATTGACGATCTCGATGATGATGATGATGATGATGATGATGATAATGACGACGATGATGATCCAGTGCAACAATAGGTAGAAAAAACTACATCTCAAAAGTGACAATGGAGAGAAAATTTACGATCTCGATGATGATGATGATGATGACAATCGCTGGTAGTACCGTCTACTTCTACTGACGGTAGCAGGAAATGCCTGACCTGACTCTATCATGATGATGATGATGGATAATGATGATGACTATCACGATGATGATCCAGTACAACAATAGGTAGAAAAAAAAAACTCCATCTCAGAAGTCACCATGGAGAAAAAAAATGACGATCTCGACGACGACGACGACGATGATGATGATGACGAAGATGATGACGATGATGATCCAGTATAACAATTGGTAGAATAAACTCCATCTCAGAAGTGACCATGTAGAAAAAATTTGACGATCTCGATGATGAAAATGATGATGATGACAGTCGTACCGACTACTTCTCTTACGGTAGCAGGCAATGCCTGACCTGACTCGATGATGATGATTATGACGATGATGGATGATGATGATGACGATGACGATGATGATCCAGAAAAAACTCCATCTCAGAAGTTACCATGGAGAAAAAATTGACGATCTCGATGATGATGATGATGGATGACGATGATGTATGATGACGATAACGGATAATTACGATCTCGATGATGATGATGATGATGATGATGATGATGATGATGATGATGATGACGATGATGATCCAGTACAACAATAGGTAGAAAAAAACAACTCCATCTCAGAAGTTACCATGGAGAAAAAAATTGACGATCTCGATGATGATGATGATGATGATGATGATGTTCCAGTACAACAATAAGTAGAAAAAACTCCATCTCAGAAGTTACCATGGAGAAAAAAATTGACGATCTCGATGATGATGATCATGATGATGACGATGTTGATCCAGTACAACAAAAGGTAGAAAAAACTCCATCTCAGAAGTGACCATGGAGTAAAAATTGACGATCTCGATGATGATGATGATGAGAGTCGCAGGTTGTAACTTCTACTTGTACTTACGGTAGCAGGCAATGCCTGACCTGACTCGATGATGATGATGATGATGATGACGACGATGATGATGATGACGATGACGATGACGATAATGTTCCAGTACAACAATAGTTAGAAAAAAACTCCATCTCAAAAGTGAGTATGGAGAAAAAATTGACGATCTCGATGATGATGATAAAGATGATGATGATGATGGATGACGATGGATGATGATGATAACGGATGATTATGATGATGACTATCATCATGGATGATGATGGATGATGATGATGATTATGATGATGGATGATGATGATGATGCAGTACGACAATAACAACAACAAAAAACTCAATCTCAGTAGTGACCATGCAGTAAAAATTGCCTATCTCAATGATAACGATCATGGTGTTGACGGTCCTGATGATGATGACGACGACGACGACGACGACGACGACGATCATGATGATGATGATGATGATGATGATGATGATGATGATGATGATGATGATGATGATGATGATGATGATGATGATGATGATGATGGTGATGATGGTGATGACGGATGATGACGGATGATGATGATGATGATGATGATGACGGATGATTATGATGATGACTGTGATGATGGATGATGATGATGATGGATGATGATGATGATGATTATGATGATGGATGATGATGAAGATGATGGAGTACAACAATAACAACAGAAAAAGCTCCATCTCAGTGGTGACCATGCAGTAAAAATTGCCTATCTCGATGATGACGATCCTGATAATGACGATCTTGACGATGATAATGGTGATGATGATGATGATTATGATGGTGATGATGACGGATAATGACGATGATGATGGATGATGATGATGATAATGATGATAACGGATGGATGGATGAATTGAGGAAGAGGAGCAGGAACAGGAGAAGGATTTCGACAATAATGATGAGGGGGATCTTAACGATCTTCACGATGATGGATGATTATGATAACGACGTTGAGGATCTCGATGATGACGATCTTGATGAAGAAAGTCGCAGGTAGTACCGTCTACTTCTACTTACGGTAGCAGGCAATGCCTGACCTGACTCTGATGGATGATGATGATGATGATGATGACGACGGATGACGATGATGATGATGGATGATGAAGATGAAGAAGATTAAGAAGATAAAGATGAAGAAGATGAAGAAGAAGTTGATGATGATGATGGATGAAGATGGATGAAGATCATTATGATGATGATGATGATGGATGAAAATGGATGAAGATCATGATGATGGATGATGAAGTTGCATGATGATGATGATCATGATCATGATGATGAGCGATGAAAAAGATGAAGATAAAGATGAAGATGAAGAAAAAGAGGAAGATGATGATGATGACTGCGACGATGACGATTGATGGATGATAATGATAATGGATAGATGGATGGATGGATGATGATTGATGGATGATGATGACGATGATGATGATGATTGATGGATGATAATGATTAATGATGATGATGATAATGGATGATGATGATGGATGATGATGATAACTGCAGATATTTGTAATGGGACTCTTGTTTAGTATTATAACTGCAGATATTTGTAATGGGGGTCCTGTGCAGTATTATAACCACTGCTATTTGTAATGGGAGTCATGTGCAGTATTCTGACTGCAGTCATTTGTATTGGGAGTCTTGTGCAGTCTTATAACAACTGCAACTATTTGTAATGGGAGATCTTGCACCATATTATCATAACTGCAGCCATTTCTAATGGGAGTCTTGTACAGTATTCTAAAAACCACATCTATTTGTAATGCGAGTCAACTGCAACATTAAAACTGCAACTATTTGTAATAGAAGTTTTGTGCAGCATTCTAACTGCACCTATTTGTAATGGGAGTCTTGTGCAGTCTTATAAAAACTGCATCAAAACTAGCTATTTGTAATGGGAGCCATGTGCAGTATTGTAACTGCAGCTATTTGTAATGGGAGTTATGTGCAGCATTATAACAACTGTAGCTATTTGTAACGGGAGTCATATGCAGTCTTATAACAACCGCAACTATTTGTAATGGGAGTCTTGTGTAGTATTACAAAACTGCAGCTATTGGTAATGGGTTTTTTTGTGCAGTATTATAAAAACTACAGCTATTTCTAATGGGAGGTCAACCATCACATTATAACAAATGCAAGTATTTGTAATGGGAGTTTTGTGCAGTACTATAATAAATGCAGCTATCTGTAATGGCAGGTCTTGTACAGTATTACAACAGCACCTACAACATTCAACCTTCACCAATTTGTCATCCTGATGATGAAACCGAGCAAATGTGACAACACAACTGATTCAAAATGAAGCATTCAACAACACTAACTTGCTGAGAACCTGTGCATAGCACCACTTCTGCAGTATTTTAACTGCCGCTATTTGTAATTGGAGTCTTGTCCAGTCTTGTAACTGCAGCTATTTGTAATGGGAGTCTTGTGCAGTATTATAACTGCAGCTATTTGTAATGGAAGTCTTGTGCACATTCTAACTGCAGCTATTTGTAATGGGAGTCTTGTCCAGCCTTATAACTGCCGCTATTTGTAGCGGGAGTCTTGTGCAGTCTTATAACTGCAGCTATTTGTAATGGGAGTCATGTGCAGCATTATAACAACTGTAGCTATTTGTAACAGGAGTCTTGTGCAGTATTAAAACTGAAGCATCCTTTAACGGGTGTTTTGTCCAGTATTGTAACTGCAGATATTTGACATAGATCTTGTGCAGTATTATAACTGCATCTATTTGTAATGGGAGTCTTGTAAAGTATTATCAGAACTGCAGCTATTTGGAATGCAAGTATTGTGCAGTGTTATAATAACTGCAACTATTTGTAATGGGAGTTTTGTGCAATAATATATGTGCAGCTTTTTGTAATTGGAGTCTTCTGCAGGATTATAACAACTGTAGCTATTTGTAATTGGATTCTACAATAATATAATAATCACTGCAGCCATCTGTAATGGAAGTCTTGTGCAGCTATTAGTAATGGGAGGTCCTGTGCAGTATTACAACTGCAGCCATATCTAATGGGAGGTCAATAGCTGCATTATAACAAATGCAATTATTTTTAAAGGCGAGTTATGTGCTACATTATAAAACTGCAGGTATTTGTAATGGGAGTTTTCTACAGTACTATAATAAATGCAGCTGTTTGTAATGGGAGGTTTTGTGCGGTATTATAAGAACTGCAGCTATTTCTAATGGGAAGTAAATCGTCGCATTGTAACAAATGCAGTTATTTCTAACGAGAGTTTTGTGCAGCATTTTAACTGTAGGTATTTGCAATGAGAGTTTTGTGCAGTACTATCATAAATGCAGATATTTGTAATGGCAGATCTTGTGCAGTATTACAACAACGGCACCTATAGGTATTGGGAGTATTGTGCCGTGCAGAGAACCTGTGCACACCACCAAGCCATGTCATGGAACAAATACAATAGATTAGATTTAACTTAACTATTCAACACCGCTCTTGCTCGTAGAACTGTGCACACTACAAACAAAATTCAACCTTCAGCAATATGTTGCCCTCACCATGAAACTGAGCAAATGGGACACAACACAACTGAGTCAAACTGAAGCATTCGACAACACTAACTTGCTGAGAACCTGTGTACAGCACCACTTCTGCAGTATTTTAACTGCCGCTATTTGTAAATGGAGTATTGTAGTCTTATAACTTCAGCTATTTGAAATGCGAGTCATGTGCAGTATTACAACTGCAGCTATTTGTAATGGAAGTCTTGTGCAGAATTGTAACTGAGGCTATTTGTAATGGGAGTCATGTGCAGTCTTATAATAACTGTAGCTTTTTGTAATGGAGTCATGTGTAGTTTTATAACAACTGTAACTATTTGTAATGGGAGTCATGTGCAGTGTTGTAACAACTGTACCTATTTGTAATGGGAGTCTTGTGCAGTCTTACAACAACTGCAGCTATTTATAACGGAAGTCATTTACAGTACTATAACAACTGCAGCTATTGTAATGGGAGTCATGTGCAGTGTTGTAACAACTGTACCTATTTGTAATGGGAGTCTTGTGCAGTCTCACAACAACTGCAGCTATTTATAATGGAAGTCTTGTACAGTACTATAACAACTGCAGCTATTGTAATGGGAGTTTGTGCACTAATACAATAAATGCAGCTATTTGTAACAGCCGGTTTTGTGCAGTATTACAACGACAGCACTTATAGGTAATGGAAGTCTTGCAGAATTATAGCCTATGCAGCTATTTGTAATGGGAGTCTTGTGCATTATTATAAGAATACAAGTGCAGCTATTTGTAATGGGAGTCTTGTTCATTATTATAAGAATACAAGTGCAGCTATTTGTAATGGGAGTCTTGTGCAGGATTATAACAGCTATAGCTATTTGTTATTGGAGTCTTCTGCAATATTATAACCACTGCAGCTATCTGTAATTGGAGTACAGTATTACAAAAACTGCAGGTATTGGTAATGGGAGGTCTTGTGCAGTATTATAACTGCAACTATTTGTAATGGGAGTCTTGTGCAGTATTATAACTGCACCTATTTGTAATGGGAGGTCTTGTGCAGTATTATAACTGCACCTATTTGTAATGGGAGGTCTTGTGCAGTATTATAACTGCACCTATTTGTAATGGGAGTCTTGTGCAGTATTATAACTGCACCTATTTGTAATGGGAGGTCTTGTGCAGTATTATAACTGCACCTATTTGTAATGGGAGGTCCTGTGCAGTATTATAACAACTGCAACTATGTGACATAAGAGTCTTAGGCAGCATTATAACTGCAGCTATTTTTGGGTAAAACAAACGTCTTTATTTATGATTATGATCATAACAATGTATTAATGAATCTTAAAGTTTATGACAATCTTGTTGATATTGATGATACCATCGTAAAAGTAATACTTATGACTTGCCATGCCATTATAATGATACTTATGTCTTGCCATGCTGATTGTGATACCCATGTCCTGCCATGCTGATTGTGATACCTATGTCTTGCCATGCTGATTGTGATACCTATGTCTTGCCATGCTGATTGTGATACCCATGTCTTGCCATGCTGTTGTGATACCTATGTCTTGCCATGCTATTGTGATGCCTATGTCTTGCCATGCTGACTGTGATACCTATGTCTTGCCATGCTGATAGTGATACCTATGTCTTGCCATGCTGACTGTGATACCCATGTCTTGCCATGCTATTGTGATACCTATGTCTTGCCATGCTATTGTGATGCCTATGTCTTGCCATGCCATTACAATGATACCTATGTCTTTCCATGCTGATTTTGATACCCATGTCTTGCTATGCTGATGGTGATACATATGTCTTGCCATGCTATTGTGATACCTATGTCTTGCCATGCTGATTGTGATACCCATGTCTTGCCATGCCATTACAATGATACCCATGTCTTGCCATGCTGATTGTGATACCCATGTCCTGCCATGCTGATTGTGATACCTATGTCTTGCCATGCTGATTGTGATACCTATGTCTTGCCATGCTGATTGTGATACTCATGTCTTGCCATGCCATTACAATGATACCCATGTCTTGCCATGCTGATTGTGATACCCATGTCCTGCCATGCTGATTGTGATACCTATGTCTTGCCATGCTGACTGTGATACCCATGTCTTGCCATGCTATTGTGATACCTATGTCTTGCCATGCTATTGTGATACCTATGTCTTGCCATGCTGATTGTGATACCTATGTCTTGCCATGCTATTGTGATACCTATGTCTTGCCATGCTATTGTGATGCCTATGTCTTGCCATGCCATTACAATGATACCCATGTCTTGCCATGCTGATTTTGATACCCATGTCTTGCCATGCTGATTGTGATACCTATGTCTTGCCATGCTGTTACAGTAGTGACAAAAAGTTTAATAATTTCAATAACCAGTTTACCAACCCGCAAGATCTGGAGGATGGCATGATAAAAGTACTAAAACCATAGGATGCCTGATAACTACCAAAACACAGGATGCATGATAAAGTACTAAAACCAAAGGATGCATGATAACAGTACTAAAACCATAGGATGCATGATAACTAGAACCATAGAATGCATGATAACAGTACTAAAACCATAGGATGAATCATAAAGTACTAAAACCATAGAATGCATGATAACAGTACTAAAACCATAGGATACATCATAATGTACTAAAACCATAGGATGCATTATACAGTACTAAAACCATAGGATACATCATAATGTACTAAAACCATACAATGCATCATAAAGTACTAAAATCATCGGATGCATGATAAAAGTACTAAACCATAGGATGCATCATAAAGTACTAAATCGTGGTATACATTATAAAAGTACTAAAACCATAAGATGCAAAAGGACTGCAGCTATTTCTATCGAGGTCTTTTGCAGTATTACAACTGCTGCTATTTGTAATGCGAGTCTTGTGCATTTTTATAACAACTGCAGCTATTTGTAATGGAAGTCTTGTGCCTTCCCGAGAACCTGTGCACACCACCAAGCCATGTCATTGAGCAAATGCAACAACAGATTGGATTCAACTTGAACTATATAACACCACTCCCTCATAGAAAAACTTTTCACACTGCAAACTATATTAAACCTTTAGTAATACACCATCCTGACCATCAAGCAGAACAAGTACAAAACAATATGCAAGTGATTTGCTACCTGAAGCATTCAACAACACTAACTTGCGAACCTCTGCGTACCACCACTTGTGCAGTATTATAATTATAGCTATTTGTTATCGGAATCTTGTGCATAATGATAACTGCAGCTACTTTTAATGCACGTTTTTCTCCTGTATTATAACTGCAGCCATTTTCAGTGAGATGTCTTGTGTTGTAATATAACTGAAGATACTGGGAGGTTTTGTCCAGTATTACAACTGCATCTGTTTTTATTGGACTGTGTGCAGTATTATGCCAACTGCAGATGTTTGTAACGGGAGTCTTGTGCAGTATTATAACAACTGGAGCTAGTCTTCTACAGTATTATAACTGCAGCTATTTCTACTAGGAGGTCTTCTGCAGTATTATCAAAACTACAGCTATTTGCAACGGAAGTCTTGTGCAGTATTATAATAAGTGCAGCCATTACTAGTGAAAGTCTTGTGCAGTATTTTAACCACAGCAGCTATTTGTAATGGGAGTCTTGTGCAGTATTAAAACAACTGCAGATATTTGTCATGAAAGTCATTTGCAGTATTGTAACTGCAGCTATTTGTAATGATTATCTTGTGCATGATTATAACAACTGCAGCTATTTGTAATACTCAGAACCTATGCACACCACCAAACCATGTCATGGAACAAATGCCACAAAAGAATATCATCAACTTGACTGTCCGTCATAGAAAACCTGTGCACACTATTAACATTCAACTTTCGCGAATATGTAGTCCAGACCATCAAACAGAACAAATGTGGCACAACACAAGCGATTCAACCTGAAGCATTTGACAACACTAATTTGCTTTTAACCTGTGCACACCACAACTTGTGCAGTATTATATCTCCAGCTATTTATCATCGGAATCTTCTGCAGTATTATAACTGCAGCTGTATACATTCAAAGGACTTGTGCAGTATTATAACTGCAGCTGTATGCATTCAAAGGGCTTGTGCAGTATTATAACTGCAGCTGTATGCATTCAAAGGACTTGTGCAGTATTATAACAATTTTCAACGGAGAAATATTTTCAACATACCCTTCTCTTTTCGTGAGGGCTGGAGTCGAGAGGTAGCAGAATTGATTTCCTAATATCAATGTGAGGAGGAATGTATTCAACGGAGAAATATTTTCAATATATTCTTTTCTTTCTGTGAGGGCTGGAGTCGAGAGGTAGCAGAATTTATTTCCTAATATTAATGTGAGGAGGAATGTATTTAATGGAGAAATATTTTCAACATGCCCTTCTCTTTCTCTGAGGGCTGGAGTTGAGGCAGCAGAATCTATTTCCTAATAATAATATGTGATGAGGAATGAATTCAACAGAGAAATATTTTCAACATACCCTTTCTACCTAGAAAAAATTGCAAACTTTGACATTTCTAAGCACAACTCATTAAAATGTATTGAAAAATATGCAATTATTGATGAACACTCATTTATTCACATTGAAAACCATCACAACCACATTTTAAAAAAAGGTTAATTCCACACAGAACTGATCGTAATAAAATATGTACATCTCACCAAGACACATGCCATCCTTACATCCCACCACAACACATGGAATCCTGGCATCTTCCCTGGTCACATGGAATCCTGGCATCTCACTGGGACATCTCATCTGGACACATGGAATCCTAAAATCACGCAGTAAAATCTTTAAGAAAGATTCATGCATTAATACTGATCTAAAGTTTCATTTTTGGGTAAGCAAATAATGCAGAAAATATACAACTTTCAAATACTTTAATATCTAGCCATTCTTGATGGCTATGCCACCATTACCAGCATGCAAGTCACTGTATCTATGTTTAATCATTCACAAGACAAAAAGCATAGATTATTTTGTGAAGTTCTGGTTATGAATTTTGCCATTTGCAGGTCTGTGAAGCTGAACATAGGTTTGTGGAACCAATTAAACAATGTCATGCATTCCTCACAAGAACCGTTGGATTTTAGAAGATAATGCAAGTCTTGTGCAGTATTATAACACCTGCAGCAATTTGTAATGGGATGTCTTCTGCAGTATTATAACAACTGCAGCATAATGGGAGGTCCTTTGCATTATTATAACACCTGCAGCTATCTGGGGGAAAATAAATTTCTTTCTTATGATTATGAACACAATGTATTAAAACTGCATTCTAATGTTATTTATAATTGTACGACCTGCATTTCACAGTGTATGAAAATCGAGTCTCACATCTAAACATCAGTATCAGTGGGTCAGGAACAAACAACAGAAAATGCCAAGAATTTTTGTAAATTCAAACAAAGCAAGAACTTCATGCAAGTGCTATTTCAAATGAAATTTATAAAACAGGTTGAATAATTTGTATCTTTTTTGTTAAATTTAACAAGCTCAAGATTTAAATTATTGAACAAGCTTCATACATTTCATCTGAGAAAAGCACAAATGTAAATATCCTATTTATTACATTTAGAACAGGATTAGTTTTTGTTCAATGAAAAGTCAAAAGTATTGTTCTGAAATATTACCATGCAAAACAAAGCTGTAGACTTTCTTGCTGCTATATATATATGTGACTACCTTATCTGAAACTTGAGCAATATGGGAATCCTGCAAAGTTGTATAGCAGCATGGACCTTCGTCCCAATGTTAATTGTTGAAATCGAGAGGTCTCAGGCATCCTCAGATAGTGCTTGGATCATGTTAAGTTCACTCCCCAGTTTTAGCAAGTGCACAGTAGTCTTTCATTCATGGTCACTGCTTTTCTCAAGATTCTCTGGTTTCAACGGCACCAAAGACTACCTCCTCGTACTAACATCCGAGCCATAAAAAGTGTATGTGGCATTATTTGTAATAAATTGTTGTACAGTTACAAAATTAAACTAACAATGTGTTGATGGAACACAGATTCCCAACCTAAAACTGATTTCAATTCACAGTCTAACAAAGGTGTGATGGACAGATGGGCAGACATTTATGAACAGATGGATAGGTAACAAAGTACACTAAATGTATAAGCCCCTGCTACTGCCATAGTGGGGCACAATAAGGGTTGTACAGAACAGTGACTCACCTGCAACCTATGCAATGGTGTATCCCCTTGTTTCTGAAAACACCAACACAAAGCTGGATCTGCTAGAATTATACAGCCATCATCCATAGCAAGACAGACCCTGAAAGAGACAGAAGTGAATCAGCATGATGGGACACGTATGATCTGTATTAACAAACATGTTGAAATGTGGAACGAACAATATCATCCATCGTCACAGCAATCAAAACAGATGTGAGACCCGATTTCCAAATTGCTAGTGAAAGAAAATGGGGACTTGCTTGGAAGCATACCATGATGTGTAAAACTGCAGTTTCAAGTAGTCAGACTACAAACTGTGTGAAGAGATAAAAACAAATAAACGTGGGGCAAATCCTGCTGCTGTAAATATGTTTCAAGCTCAACTGCGGGATACACCAATGGGCAACACCAGGGCTACAGTACAGCTCACAATTTTTGGGAACCCCACACTTCACGGTGGGTGACTTAATCCCCTCCACTTTAGCTCTGTGGTGGAGGGATAAATACCTACAAATCACTGCCGTGCCTCGGCAGGCACACTGACATCAACTCCACTGTGGATGGGGGCTGGTCGACATTTCTGACTGACATATGAACAGCCAATGAATGAAGACCACCTATGGAAAGACTGAAACCTCAACAGTGATTTAAAACCAGATACCATTAGAAGAATCAGTCTTTATTTCAATCATATATTTGGACAATAAAAAAATAATTTCAAAAGTCTTGTATATGCAGTACACATTACTGTTTATTAAAGGTTGATCGGCTTCTTTTGCAAGAAGTTTATGCTTTCAATTTATTAAAAGAAATATGAACAAACTTATGCACGAACTTGACGAGAAACACACTTTGCTGAGATTCTCAAACAGCATAAATTTATCATTTTGTTCCAAAGGAAAGTAATTCTCTGATATGGACAATTAAAATACAAACTGACATTGACTTCTGCTTTAAAAAAAGCAACAAACAAACCTTAAAACATTGAATTTACACTGAAATGCAAACCGCGTGCGTACCGTCGGTAGATTCACAGGTATGCATGGATGAGAATGGCATATGAGCAGATGCTACATCTGTCTGTCTGTAATCTGCATACAGAAAATATAACCAATATGACAATTCGCATACAAGGGCATCACCCTATCACTGACATACCTTCTAAAGATGAAAAGACCATCAAGTTGATACGTGTATTGATAATTTATCGTATCATAGGCTGTGTATCATGAATCATATCAATCTGCGGCACAGGTTTATTGTTCACCCCTAGCCATAAGATTTTCAAGATGGTGTCCATATTGAATGTCAGATCAGCACAATTTTCCTTCAAGCCCAACTAGTCCTCATAAGATGACTTTTTGTGAAAACCTGTGCTGATATGACCATCCATTCAGGATTAACATTAAGAACATTTTCAATACAGCTGCCAAAAAGTCCATACTGGACATCAGATTGACACCATTTGTGACCAACTAAATATGACAAGAAGTCATTTAGTGAAACCTCATTCTGATATGACCATCCACTGTATGTCATAATGGAGGTCCAAGCAGTACCAGTTTCAATTAGGACCATGTAGAAATCACAAGTCTTCTGCTGAAAACCCCATATCGATACAACTTTCCATTCACCAGGAGTTTTGATAAAAAGATTTTCAAGATACTGGATATCAGGTCGGCACCATTTTCATTTAGTACCAACTAGACATCATAAGAAGTTTTTTTTCGTGTGAAAACCACATGTTGCTGTGACCAATCATTTAGGAGGAGTAGCAATAAGATTTTCAAGATGGGCATTGTGGACACCATACTGGATGCCCAAGCAGTACCATTTTCATTTAGGACCAACTAGACACAGATGAATCTGTATGTAAAGTTTCATGGCATTTCTCCAGTAGATATGCGAACAGATGGATAGAAGGATGATGCATGTCAGACAACAGGCCATCACATAAGCTCTTCTGGCCTATGACCAGCAGAGCTAATAAACTATAAAATATACATGTACAAGTAAATCCATGTTTGCAAAGCAAACAAAGCATTTAACTGTGCAAATATCTATTGTAGGATAGGATGATTTCCAAGGACAAAACACAAGAAAGTTGTTTCTTTTTTTCTTTGTCTATTATATATTCAATAAACCAGTTCTCTCAACAGAATTTCAAAACATGGGTCCATGGAAGCCCCAAGTAAAATTTTAGAGAATCAGTATGTATGTATGTAGTGCTTTATGGTACGTCGGCACCAAAGTGGCTATTCAATGCCAACAAAAAGGAATCAAATCCTCCAATTGAAGAATCAAGTTTTAATTTTCAGGAGTCAAACACCTTTTTTCATGCTATATACCGGTGTAACATTGAGGCACCAGAGCTGAGCAATTTTTTTTTTTTCATCCACTTGTCCATTACAAGTATAATTTAGTAAACTCATTTTATCCACATAGTAAATATCACCATGCTCAACTACTTCTAAAGAGATCATAACATCCTTTCTGTCCCTTAAATATGAAGAGAGAGTTCTTTAATGAGCATAACTGTTTTGCTTCTAATGGATGTGGAAGTTAATCCTCTAAATAATCAGTAAAAAATTAAAGAATCATCACTGCCATCTAATCAGTTCATAAAGGGAACCAACACTAACGTTAGTCAAGTGCCCTTCATTAATTTAATTGGATCGATTCGCTGGATTAAAATCATAGGGCGAGTCGTTCATGAGGATCTGATTTAAGTAAACACAAGGAATCCATTTAAAACACTGCTAAAATTAATCATACCAACTTTGTTTTGTCTCATGTATTTCGAGTGGCCAATAATTTAGTCGCTTAGCCCAATATGCAGTTAAGCGGTATAATAACATGCACACAATTAAGCAAGAGTTATCAATGACCAATTGTAGGTGTGATACTGGCTGTAAATGAATACACGAATAGGGGCAGAATCAAGCTTAAAGTACGCCCGGATGGCATGCACAGCCAGACAAAGGTAGATAAAGTGATTATGGCATGAAAATCGGCACTTGCCCGACTTTTTTAAAAATAGGCAAAAAGCACTTGGAAAATTTTACTTGTCCGACTTCGAAAATGAGGTCGGGCTATGGGATTTGCTCAGTCATGGGCACTAATTCTTCTTGCAAATAAAAAACAAAAACCTGCTAAAAAATAAGAATGATATACATGTAGTGCATATTTTTAATGTATAGTCCTACCCACTTATATCGACATCACTTATGTCAACAAGCCGCCTATGTCGAGAAAAAAGCAAAGTCCCGGTCCCTTGGTCTACTATTACTACCAAATTTGTCATGCTTATGTCGACGTCGAGATAAAAAATAAACGTACATGTCGACAGAAGCCCTTGGTCCCAGCTTGAACAAATCCTTTGTTTTCTAATCATTTATGTCGACAAGCTGCCAGTTCTGACCCATACTTTGTTCAAAAATTGGTTGATCTTGCCGCCAAGTTTTAATTTTACCGCCGAGTCATTTATGTCAACAAGCGGCCAGTTCCGACCTGTATTTTGTTCAACAATTAGTTGATCTTGCCGCCAGGCTTTAATGTCTCGGTGGATTAAAAAACAGGCTTTTGTTTGGTCCTATAAAGTTGGCCTCTCGCGGCGACTTAAATAACACATGTACCCTTCATCAAAGCAAGCCGTTTACAATGTTCAATAAAAACAATCCACCTTTCATTAAAAAAAATCATCACCAAACTTGAAAAAAAACAATTAAATCTGATCGATTGTTGCATTTTCCAAAGTGATCGGTGATTAAAACAAGTTTGTTGTGCTGTGAAAGTTTCCTTTTTAACTTTATTTGTGTTTACGATGGCTACAAACTGCAGCGTAAAACGCAGATTAAATTTACAGTCTCTGGAAACTAAATATCTGGCTGTTAAGGAAGTTGAAGGTGGGGCATCTCGCAAATATGCCTGTGAAAACTTTTCTCTTAAACATAACACCCTGTCAGGATGGATGATAAACCAACAAGTTGTTCTCCACCTTATTTTTTTATTATTATTTTTTTACTGGTGGCGGACCAAAAATAAAACAAAAGGAGGAAAACAACTTGTTGGTCTAGATGGATGAAAGCTGCTGAGTCTATAAAGAAAGGCTACGTTGAAGGTAAATTAATCATATCAGCCGCATATCTCTTGTTCAATTTTATGTACTTTTCACGATGACTTCCGTAAATAAATACATGTTATCATTTCCCTGTGAATAGCCCCATCCCCTTGGTAGCCTCAGTAAGATGGGAACATTGTTTCAGGCTGACCAAAATCTAAGCCAATTTAAGTACATGTACATGTACTTTGTAGCATGTAAATAACAACTATGCAACCATGTGCTACTGGCGACAATTATTATCGTAGTGAATTGCGAAGACGTGTTAGTTCAAATGAGGACAACCGTTTTTTATACATGTGTTTCCTATCAGGATGTGACCGATGCATACATTTTCTAACATGAGACCCGTACACGAATTCATGAATATTTCATATACATGCACTTAATGTATTGTGGATTTTATTACACAAAGGTAACCAAAATGTAATTTGTCAATATAGGCGTGTATTTCACGCTGGTTTTGTCTTCATGTACTCAAAATTTCCATTGTTTGTTTTCTCGAAGTGTAAATTCTGCTCACTGACGACAGGTCACCCGTCAACCCCCCCCCAAAAAAAAAAAAAAAAAAAAACTTATCTCGACATCCGCTTATGTCGACATTATTTCCTCGGGCCCGAGGATGTCGACATAAACGGGTAGGACTGTATAGTCAAACCTTCCTGAACAGTCACCTTTATTTGGCAGTCACCTGGTTTCAACAACCATTCCAACTATTCTCTGTACAAGCATGGAACTAAATACAGGGAATGGAAATCACAGCCTATCTCAAAAGGATTATATAGGCACTTGAGAGCATCCTGAGAATTCCTGCAATGAGCAAGACTTGGTGAAAAACATCTGATGATGAATGTCCATAAAAAGGAGATCCTCTGCGGATTTTTAAAAAAAAAAACTTTAACAGGAAAAAAAAGTTTTGCAATTTTTGGTTCTGAAAGCAAATGTAGATCTTAGGCTTGTGCCACTTTGTTTAGCAAATCCTTGACAAATATTAATGATTTTATTTGACTGAAGTTTTTTGCTTTTTTTTAAAATTGAAAATAAAAATTATTTTGGTTTTAAAATAAAGATAAATACCCAAATTTTTCACTTTAGCAATTTCTTCCCTTCAGCCTCCTCCCCTAGTAGTAGGTGCCATGAAACCCACTGCAAACTGTTTCATAGAACCTAGGAATAAAGAACAGTCGACATTCAATGAGTGTACAGATGTATACCTGTGTGGATGCTGATGCCGACACAATGGGTAGTACAACAGCATAACTCTACTTCACAGAGCTAACAACTTAACACAAGCCTTTCAAATGTGAAATGTACTTCACAATATCCTCATTTTGTTGTAAGGGTATTGTACTAATAGGGTACAATCACCTAGTTCAACAATTCTGGCATAAACAGTGCTTGACAGTAAAACTAACGCAGTGAAACATGCAATATGGATCACAGTGAAATACTTTTGTGATGAAGGTGTAGTACTCAAGATACATCATCACTTCATGAATGTTGAGATAACAATGTGTGTTGGGTATTAAAAAACTTTTTTGGTCATGAGCCAAGTGCAAAAACTTTCCAATGCCAGTAAAGTGTAACATGTAGGTCACAATGACCTTTTGTGGTAAGTATATGGTACTAATAGAGATGCATACTCATCTAGTGTGATGATACTAACATAAACAGAGTTTGAGATAAACTTGAAACAACACTTAACTTATTTCTTTATTTATTTCTCTTATACATTAATGACCTGCCATTGTATACAGAAAACACTGAAAGTGATACAGTATGTATGCAGATGATGCAACATTCCACACATCGAATCAAAACAGTAACACAATCCAACAACAGCTTCAGTATAATTTTAATCACATCAGTAAAATGTGTCAAGACAATGAAATGTATATCAATACCAAAAATACCACTGCAATGCTAGTAGGTACATCAGTAAATAGTGTAAAGACAATGGAATGTATAGAAATACCAAAAAGACCAGTGCAATATTACTAGGAACATCAACAGATTATCCATGCAAAACCCCATTCGATTGTCTGTAAATGATGAATATATATCTAATATAGAATGCCATAAGCTCCTAGGAGTACATGTTGATGATAAACTAACTTGGAATCATCACACAGATCATGTCTGTAACATTATAGTCTCCAAACTAACACTACTGCACAGACTAAAGAAATATCTATCTACCAATGCATGCAAGGAAACTATTATATTCAACTTGCATATTACCTATTATGGACCACTGTTGCATAGTATTGGGCTCATGCACACAAACTAATATTAATTGTATAATCAAACTTCAAAAGTGTGTAGCTAGAATTTGTACTAGATGTCGATCCAATGACGCCATCTCAGCTGACATGTTCAATACCAAACATACATTTGTGTATATTGACAACCTTGGACACCATCGACAACCTTAGACACCAAGTATGTACTATACTAACTTGGGTGATATTCTAAGCACACTAAATGGTAATATTGATAGATGATCAGAATGAATGTTGTATTTCAAGAATGTTTACCATTTTCATATATTATAGATGTAGATAAATTAATGCAGTGATTGTAATAGTTTGTCTCATGTTTTTCCTTATTTCCTGTGTGTCTGCCATTCAGATATGCATGCATGAAATATCCACCTATAAGCATTATGTAATAAGAGGTGTCAAATTACGCAACCCCCTATTTTCATAAATTTCTGGTATAAAGATCATATTTTGGGTGCCTAAAATTTCCTTAATTGGAGATTTTGTTTTCTTGAATCATATATTAAGAAGCATTTATGGCACCCAACAGGTTTATTTTATTTTTCATCACTTGTCACATGAAAAATTGATAAATGTAGAGGTTTGGAATCTGAGGCAAAATGCAAGTCTGGCCAGACTGTAAACTGATACTAGCCTCCATTGATGTAAAGAATCAATATAAACAGTGCTGAATGTAGTTCTAACAGTGCTAAGCAGGTACTGAATTCACACTTTGAAACTCAAAACATAAACTTCAGTTATTTTACAATGTCAAAAATGTCAAAAGTACAGAGGAAAATCAAAGGTTGTCTTAATGCGAGAATTTAGTTTCACATCAGACCAGGAAATATTCCTCATACCAAACTGTAGAGACTGACGTCACAAAAACACTATAAAAAAGACTTTCGGAGGAAAAGTACAATATTGTCACAAAAAGACCAAGTTCACACTTTGATATTGAGAAACAGGAAGTTTCAATGCAGTACAAGTTCCTATGGCCAACTCAAACCAAAGATTTAGAGCCTGATCTGCATGCCACCGAACAAAAGAGGTAAACTGAAATTCATCATCATTCAATATTAAAATAAACATTATCAATCAATTTGGTTTCCTATTTTTCATTGCATAATTCATGGGGGAAAGTCATGTAAAGAAAAAATAAAACAATGATTAACAGGTAAAATTTAATTGTAAACAATGTATCAGACAAAATACGTGCACAAATAGCATATATTCTGAGAGGCAGATCTTTTTGCATGATTCCTAACTGTAATATAATAAAACAAAAATACCATTAGAGTGTTAAAGTTCAGATTTTGTTACTATGAGATCTGTTAGTTCATTCTCAAAAAATGGACTAGGGGAGCTAACCTATCAAAGGAAACTAATACCTTGACACAGAGTTGTTAATGAGAAATGAATGCATTTAAAAAGCACCTGGCAACATAAAATACGATAAATGTAAGATTCGATGTTCCAAAAAGGGTAATACATTCATAATTTGTATGTCAGGCCTGGTGAAAAGAGTCCATACAGGCTGGTACAGATCAAGAAAATTGAAGAACTGGAATACAGTGTTCTCAGAACACGAGAACATTTCAGTAATGTCTCAAAAATACTATAATGAAGTGTCAGAATTAATGCTTTGAAAATAATTGCAATAATAATGCAGTGGTAGTTTGCTTTAATGTCAGCAACCTTTAAATAAGTACATATTTACTCAGCTTTGGTAATCATGCTAATGTTATGTAGTAAAGGTAATAAAAGGAGTAATGTTGTAGCATTTGGACAAAATTCCCTGAGTATTTTTGAGACATTACTGAAGTTTAGTGTAGTGGTGCCTATGATTCGAAACCAAGAGATGTACTTCATTCAGCGCAAGTTGAAGTCTTCAACGTACATGCAGTGAGGCCATGATGTAAACAAGGTCACTATAAATGCGAGCGATTAACCAAAACTATTTTCGTTGTTGTAATACTGGTACCACATTTTAATGAAACAGGTCTTTTCATTTTCAAGTCAGAAAATGTAATTACTTGTGACTTTTGACAATTTTACTGCAATAATGCATAAACTGACAATGGTAAACTACAGGTAGAGCAAACACGGGAGAAGTTACTTCAATATGCTTACAACATTGGGAAATAACCAGCGTTATTGTCTCAATACTGGATAAGGTCTCAGTCACATAAAACCACATTTAATCTTATGTGATTTTATTTTATTATTTGATTTGGTTATTGAAAGTAAAATTCTTGAAGCATAATTCTTTATAGAATGCTGGAAGAATGGGATGGGTCTCTAACTCACATGAGAAAAACCAACTTAGAACAAATCTAAAATGTGTCTGATCAGAATCGAAGTCCAAATTTCTCAGGTGATGACTCACATGAGAAATTAGAACTCGACCTTATTTTCAAACACAGTCAGATGTAAGGGGAAAGAATGTTTTCTAAGTCGTACATTCTCATGTGAACATTCAAATTCTCAAGTGAGCAAAATCTGCACATGAGAAAATTTGGTTAGTTTTTCAATGGCTCACAAGATCTAACAAACTGCACACATAAGCTTGCAAAATATACCCAATTTGCATACGTTTCTAACAATGTTCTCATGTGAAGCTCATGAGCAGCTCGTGTGAATTGGTGAGATTTTTCTGTACGGGTGGTCACATTTAAATTCCAAGTGTCAAAACCCGAGGGTACACGTCTATTGAGAACCCTTAGAATACTACTGACGATAATGCTTAACAAAGAGTCCCCAGTGCAAACAACCAATTAATAAGCAAATATTTATCGGAATACATTTTCTTTATTTTTACATATAAAAATGGGAACAAGGGAAACACAAGCTTCATTAATTTTCTCTTACATTTACCGAGATCACATGTCGCAGACATGTTGGCACACTAATGTTATAGTAAAAGTCATACAGGTCATGTATGCATTCAGTGCCGACTACTTCAGCAATGGGCGTCGTTTTTAGAATTTGATTACACATGCTTTTAAATGGCAATTATTCACTTTATTTGGATAATCATACATCTATATTCCTTTGGAAGGTCATTATTTACAAGCCCTGAGAAACACATATGGAAAAACTCAATGTTAAAGTATGTGGACAATTTTAGATGAGGTCAACCTAGAGGTGTGATTGGAGGCACTTGATTCTATCAATCGAAAGGGGATTAACTTATGATAACACCCTCCCCAACTCCTAATTAATACAAGGTAACTAACTCTCGCAGTTCACAATCTGACCTCTCCATGACTACATTCTGATTTTCCTATACTATTTGTGCTTTTAGACACTCATAACTTAACACCACTGTAAAGACATTCTAAACCTTTCCCCCATGTACCAATTAAGTACCTTATTGACTCTGAATGACCACTTTTACACAAATTTATCCGTTGCTTCAGGTGTTGCCCACAATATCATGGTTTTCAAAAACAATACTTCTGGTCTGCTTCAAAGTGAATGCAACTATTAGTATTATGCATATGAACAATGAATATAAAAAAATAAGAATTTAATTTCAATTCAAATCAAATTTATTTTTCTTGAAGAATCATTTGGAAAATAAAATTGTGTACATACTTTTCTCAAATAATCTGCTCATTTACTATATTTGCCAGGTTAGGCCAAGATGTAGCGATTGGTGCCAATCTTAGAAAAGACTTGTAGAAGGAAATAGCCAATCACTGAAGCAATGACAATCTATAGTATTCGCACACCCTCCCGTTTGTTTGTACCCCCCACCACCGATTTTAAAAACAAAAAGCATGAAGGATATGAAAAATGCATAAAACTTGGTAATTTAATTCATCAATTTATAATTTCTAACCCGACTGTCACCAGAGTCCCCAACACTGCCAACTTATTGGCATTTCAAACCAAATGGAAGCTCTCGATGTAAACAAGCAGACAGACTGCTCAATGTCCTTCTCTGGTTTCTAGAACAGTCCATTTCAGTAAGAATAGTGTCCAAGTCCAATATTTGCAATGTGTAGTTTTAATATCGCTAAAAATAACTGAACAAATAAAAAGGAGGAACTCGTACATAAATGTGTTCAAAGAGATTAACTCGTAAATTTACCGAATTATTGAGATTATCAAAGATGGTGAACTACATCAGAGCTGTTGCTTCAAAATATAGACTCGCCCATGCAAATATGGTGACTGTATTACTAAAGGAACTCCTGTGGGAATCGTTATATTTACTTCTTCAAAATGGATGAAGCTGATGAAAACTGGTTATTTGAAAAGTTAATTTCAAACACGAGTTAGAACATGTGGAGATCAATAATTGCAGAGAGCGCTGAAGCAGCAAGTTACGGCAGTGATGTGGATACCAATTTTGATGAAAATAGACTATTTTGTGGGAAAAATCGTTGCTTTAGGCAGTGTAGATTGTGAGCTCGACTGAGACGAAATGAACAGGGATGATGACAACTGGTTCATAGAAAATTTGATTTTAAAACTGAATTTTGATGCGTGCAATTCAAAATGGCAGACAGTACTGAAGCGGTGGTGATGTGGATGCCAATTTTAATGAAAATATGGACAATTTTGTGGGGGGAAATTTATATGTTAGGCAGTGGGGATCGTGATCTTGTTTACATCAAATGAACTGAGCAGATGATAACTAGTTATTTCGTATTTTTGACTTGGATATTGACATGGATGCTTTTCAAGCTAACTGGACATTTTGAGAACTTCACTTCTCATAAAGTTCGCACATATACTCATGTTTGGTGTGCATAATATTATGTAATTTTACTGCATTCCTGGAAATGGACCAAAATAAATCAAACAGAACTCAAATATTATTACATTAGAATTTATTGTGGAATAAAAACATTTCCAAAATGAAAAGCTTTGTTGACTTGCCAGTAAGGATCATTCCGTTTGCTCTCCAATTCTCATGCGAGTAAATTTAATAAAATTGTAACAACATTTGACATTCTTGATGGATTTGTATTATTCCGTCACCTCCCTAAATGGTATACAATTCCTCCCATTTCATACATTTACATATTGGAGGTAAAATGAATATTGCAGATAGGAAAATTACATTGAAAGTTGTAAAAATGCACGTGCAATCATTCAACAGTAAACAAAAGTTGCATTACCAAAAATTTGTACCGAATTTCTAACGTGAGAATATCTTCAATGGCAGCATACAAAATTACAAGTCAATGTACATATCATTTAGGATACTCACTTGTAACAAAATCCTGCCACAGCCCTACAAAAACTTCCCAAAAATGTCTGTCCCCTTTTCGTACAGCTGATTGAAGTACGGGGCGGGCTAACGTTTGGCGGGAACTAGTCTCGTGACTAATTACTTTCGTGAAACTATGAAACGGAAAAACTTATGGACCGACAATTTAATGGGGGGGGGGGGGATATTTTCTTTTTTGGTGCGCGAATATTTTGAACTGACTGAAGAATCATGGGAGGGTTGAAATCGCTTTTTTTTTTCTCTTTAATTACATAAATTACCTCCTACAGATATGTGTAAATTGCTCATCCATCAGAGCATTATCGTCACCAGTTTTGATGTTTATATCTTACAAACTTTAAAACCATACCATCATCCTATGTTCGCACAAACCTTTACAATTTGGAAAAATGCCGTTGTCAATGACCAGTCCAGTGTGAATTCTTTGCTATTTTGGGGACATAATGTAGAATACTGTAACATTATTATCAGATTTACGGGTCCAGTTAGGGAAGGAAACTACTCAATATAATATATTATTGATGGACTGGACGTTAGATTATTTAGAAGAGGAAATAAAATGAACAAAATATAGTTTAGACCTTTATATCAAAATCTTTTGTCTGAATCTATTGCAGTTTATTAAAATATTAATATACTGAAAATGGTAACAATTAGAAAACAGCCGATATTAATGAATATATTACTGACATCTGATGCCATCAAATACATTATTGGGGGGGGGGGGGGTCGGACAGATCATGGAACTCTTTGAAGTCATTGACAATACCTCCCTACAACTAGAATAAAATGGACATTGCAAAAAGGAAAATAAATTCATTTCAGTCGTATTATTATCACACAGTTCATAAATTCTTCTTTTTAAAGGAGTAATAGGATTTGAATATCTCCCATTTTCTATTTTTGGATTGCGGGAGATCGCTCATAATTTTGTAAGAATACATCTTTCAGAGAAGTCTTTGATTTCCAGAGAGATATTTTTTTCACGTGCAAAGTGTGACTTGAAGAAGAAATATGTTCTATATTTCCAATGGGTGCGATGTGGCTGATAATGACACAGAGATGATATGCTATATTGATTATACGCCACCTGTCGGCCATAATTTGTATTTTGAAATATCCAATTGAAAGTTAGTATAAAACTGGCTTTTGCCCGAACTCTACCCTCAGCCCATTAACATCTTAACATGTGTTACTAGATCTGAACCATAATTTTACCTTTATCTTACCAGAAGTCACCTTAATCATGCAAAAGCCTGGGATTGCTACTAAGTTACTTTAATTGTAATTAGTCATGGTCCAAGCTGGACCCTAATATTAGGGCAAAATTACCTCTGTTCAACCAGAATAGGGTGAAGTTGGATATAAATAGAGAAAAGTGGGGTGTAGAGAGTTAAAAATAGTCTCTTTAAACTAATGTTTTTACATTTTTTCATATCAGACTATGAAAATGCTGATGAAATATTATTAAAAGTTTGTACAAATAGTATTATTTTTGTTTGTTTCGCCGCATTTGTCGTATAACAGACAAGGACAACCTCAAAAATAAGTTGTAGTCGAAAATCGGCACAATTTTTGACAATAGAAGTCCTTTTTTGTTGTGTCAGTAGAATTAAA
The DNA here is from genome assembly GCA_029931535.1 of Margaritifera margaritifera. Taxonomy (NCBI): domain Eukaryota; kingdom Metazoa; phylum Mollusca; class Bivalvia; order Unionida; family Margaritiferidae; genus Margaritifera; species Margaritifera margaritifera. Next base: position 4,668,914 of record JAQPZY010001660.1, on the reverse strand, counting down.
TATCGGATACAATTATGAGTTTTGTTAGTAACGGCCTGGATCCGTCCAGTGAGTCATAATTTGCTTCAAACTGAGCTACAGGAAGTCAATTTTTCATTTGTTTTTCAAGGATAATGTGTGAAATTTCGATGGGAATTCCGTAGATAACAATGTACATTCTGGTATTTATCATCATCAATTTAGCACCAAAATTGACTGCAGAACATAGAGCTTATTATTATTTCTTTGCACCTTCCACTTTTAAAGAAAAATTTACACGAAAGTCGACGTTTTACTTCGATTAATAGAGCATTTTATTTAAACAAAATTGGGAGTGGGAGGGGGCAATAATGTCATCAAAGAAGTGCAGAGTAAAGTGAACTTCGCCTTTGGGATCTGTTTAGGTGACGGACTCTAAGGTGACTATTTCGCCCTTATCACTCTAGCGTGGACTCTATAAGTATTTACATTCTCCAAAGTGTGCATTGTCGAAAAGCTGACGAGAGCAGACGAATCCCCATTTTCATAACGACAGATATGTACATGGGCCTTCTTTAATTAGATATTTTTTCCTGTTTGGATAGTTGACTGTACATGATGGTATTTTAGTTAATTGACTTCTCTGTGCTTGTTAAATATGCTGCAAAGATTCCTATCCTTTAAAGCGCATAACTTTAATTTGATGTGAAACAAACTAATGGTGCCATCTGATCATAGGGCACCTTTATTCCAATAACACCTGTAAGTAACAAATATAATTATTATAATGCAGTCTAAATTTATATTGTGTTAGGCGAAAAACAGTCAAGTTTGTTTCATATTAAGGACCTGCTTTTTATACCAAGAACACAACAGCAACAGAAATATCTACTACCGCTACTATTTAAAAAGGCAACTTCTCTACAAAACAAGAACCAAATTATACAACTAATTTTGGTTTACATCTGCTACAAAGGGACATATACAAATAAATTGCAACAAAAATTATGAGTGATGAGGGTTAGGAGGTTATAAACAATAAGCCGACGAGTTAAAAATTCCCCAAAATACTGGTTTCACGATGAAAAGTTTACACTTTTATTAATGGAATCATACCTGTAGTGTTAACATTTTTTATATTTGTCATACAATTTTTTTTTAAAGAACATTTTAGTGTCATTCATTTTCTGGTAAAGGTCTATAATATGTAATCGAATGTTTACAATATTAAACATAGATTTAAAATACTGGAAAACCAGTAATGTCTCCCTTGTTCATAAAGAGTAGTATAGTGGTATACCCTGCAGTTAAATGGGCCGATCTGAGGTCAGTGGGAATTAACACTACGGTCGCCATCTACAAAGTATGGGTATCTGGAGTTAATGGGAATTCCAAGTAAAAATGCCCATAGGATTAATATGTGAGTATGAGTCTGGGGTCACTGGGTGTTAACATTATGAAATAAGCATGACATTTTCCCTTCACCAAATAAATTGTTTTTAGTTTAGATACAAATGGTACTCTGGGGTCAAGGGAAAAGATAATGTTAAAAATGTTCATAGGATTAACATGTTAGTGGGAATCTGGAGTCAAAGGAAATTCTATGTTAAAATGTCCATAGGATAAAGAAGTGAATGGGAGGCTGTGGAACAAGGGGAATTTAACATGAACTTTGGACTCAAACGAAAATGCAATGTGAAAAAGATTCACCATGTTACTAATCAACACGCCGTTTGACTGAACATCAACGACACCTACTAATCAATAAACCGTTTGACTGACCAGGGGCCCGGGTGGCCGAGTGGTCTAAGGCGCGAGCCTTTACATATCACTCACATCTCACCTCTGTCCGCGTGGGTTTAAGTCCCGACTCGGCGAACGTGGGTATGTGAGAAAGCTTGCAACTAGCTTCCCGTGAGTCGATGATTCTTCCCGGGTTCTTCCTCCACCAAAATATTCAGGATTAGTAATGGGTGGGGGAGTACTCGGGAATTAACATTAGCCCGTAGGTTAACATTGGGGGGGGGGGGCAGAAATGTTTATAGGGCAGAAGTGTTTATAGGGCAGAAGTGTTTATGGGAAAGAAGTATTTATGTGGTAGAAGTGTTGATGGGGTAAAAGTTTATGGGGCAGAAGTATTTTATGCGGACAGAATAGACACATACACCCAACAAACACACAAACATAGAAACACCATTGGCAATGTTTTTTATTGTTTCTTTTCTAAAAGATGTGGTTGGCCCTGAAAAGGGCCGTTTGTTTTAACTTTGACCTCCCTGACCACCATTTCTTCAGGAAGCCTAGAATGTTCGTCTTCTTCTTTGGTGGATCAGGGATCCAGTCCGGTTGACCCAATCTCCTGAATTTCTCCTGGACCTTGATCCAATGAGCATTCAGGCGGTGGAAGTCCCTTTCTCTCCTCTCCTGCTTCTTCACCATTCTTTCCTGAGTCCAAACCTTCTTGATCTACAACACCTCCTTCTCTATGACTTCTCTAACAATACCCTTGGCTGTGAGCAGGGCAGCCTCTTCCCTCCTCACACTACTGAGGGGTTGATAAAACCAAAAGTCTTCATGCACCCTATCTAGGAAGTATTCCACCTCTTTCATCAAACCCAAGGCTTTCTTTAACTTTCCCACTTGACAGGGTGCAACTACCGAGGACACCTTCATCTTCATCGCTTCCTCCTTCATGACGTCATGGACAAGACCTTTGGCTCTTGTAAGGGCTGACTGGATAACGCCAATAACACTGTATCTTTTCAAGCAGATACTCCACTCCCAGCATCCAAGCCCAGGCTTCCTGCAAATTCTCCACTGTTGTCATTCTTGTCTTCTTTTCAGTTGACGACGAATGACGCAAATGGTGAATGCGTCGCTTTATATGCTGGAAGTACGGACGTGAAGGAAAACATCCCCAAAAAATAAAAAAAAAACACTTACACACAAAACACACCAAGTGTGCGGACTTAAAGGAAAGTATTTTTAAGATAGGAAGGGCAAGGGAGTGTTTATAGACACACTCTACACAAACAAACTCCATACAAGCACACAAGGGAACGGGATTTTTTGTTTTTTAAAAAGACAGACACAAACACAAACCCAACATACAAAGACAAATTGTTTAGGCAAATCAGATTTCTGTTCTTGGTAATTGTTGTGGCTCTGAAAAGTTCCGTTTGGTTTTTGTTTTTGTTCACCTAGAGGTGTGGACACCTCCCCGGTCTGGCCCCACAGGCAGCACATCTCCCACTCCATTGATCTCAACCCCAGGGATTGATGGAGATGGGAAAAGAGGACGGGGGTTGAGTGGCTTCACCGTCCCAATTCTCTGTTGCAGGGACCGTGAATATTGTCTGCTGTGGTTGCTGTCGCTGCTGTTGTTACTGGTGCTGCTGTGTTTGCTGTCGCTGCTGCTGCGTCCTCACCATTGGTTTGACAGCACAGTTGGGACGTATCTTTAACTTCTTTTCTTTCTCATAATTTTTTCTGTCCTCTATCACTTCTTCCTTCAAAGATACCACGATCAGTTGATTGGAAAATTTTAAGTTTATTATCTTCCTCAGGAATATTTTCCTGTCTGGATCTAGCTCCTCGAGGTCATCCAGGAGGCGACGAACATGCTCTAGGTGAACTAAGACTTGGCTAAGTTTTTCTGCCCTATTACTACTCATTCTTCTTCTTTGTTGATGAATGCACCGCTATATATACTTAAAACACGGACGTGAAGGAAAACATCCCTCACACCAGAAAATACAATCCACACATGCATAAAACATAACTCGCGCAGACCTAAAACAGGACTCACTTGAACCCGGCTACCGCGTCTGACGTCATCAGTTTCTGAGTATGACGCCATTCACATAAAACATACCAAGTGCGCGGACCTAAAAGAAAACACGTTTTTAACATAGGAAGGGTAAGGGAGTGTTTATAGACACACTCTATACAAACATACACCAAACACACTCCATACAAACACACAAGGGAAAGGGAATTTTTATCGTTGACGAAAAAAACAAACAAAGACAAACATACACTCAACATACACACATTTTTGTAGTCAATCATAGAGTAATCTTTTCTACAGATACGGGTGTCCTCGAAAAGGACCGTTGTTTTTTTTTGTTTGGTGAGAATTTTTAACTTCTTTCAGGACGGCCACGTTTCACCACAGGTCTCACCGCCGCAGGACAAGGACGCTTCCTTATGAAGGAGAAGGCAAACTCCTCACAGTCCATCTTACAGGACACTTCTCCTTCTTGTTGTTGCATCTGCTGTAAGAGTTATTGTTGTAGCTGTTGTTGTTGTCTTTGCTGCTGCTGCAGTCTTTGTTTCTCCTCCCATTCCGCTCTGTCCCTGATGATCTCTTCTCGCAAAACTTCTTCCATCAGATCTTGGGCCATTTGCAGGAAGATCATCGTCTTCTTCTCTGGGTTCTTCTGAATCAGGTTATGTCTAACCCGCTGCATGTTCACTATCATTCATTCAGTAAACTAATCTTCGCAGCCATGTTGACGAGTCAACGAGGGTGACCCGACTGATTGATTGATTAGTTGAATTAGAGACGTGTTCGGCCATAAGGCCATTTACGTCTATATATCCCCAGTGTGCGCAGATGGCTCCAAGTGGTCCAAGATTGAATTTAGATTTGCTTTATTTGCCAAAAGATGAATGTTGTCGTCTTGCTTCTTATCTAATGTTAATTTTTGATGAGATACTCTGTACTAATGACAGATTGCCTACGTCAGTTAATTAAGGTTACTACTATACCAGCAGAGAAGAAAGAAGGAAATGGATGCACTCTGAGCCCGGTTTAGTTCAGGGAGTACGATTATAGGTTTGCAAGCACAGGCACCTACTATTATTGGGGTTTTGTTGTTGTGTTTAATCGTTGCCACCTTGTGTGGCTGGGCCTGATGGTCTGTTACCACCTTATATTGACTAATTTGTGTATATGTCCATAGTTTTTCTCTTGGCGTCTGTGCTTCATCGTATATTTGGGTGAGTATTTTTGAGGTATCAGTTACCGAATTGTGCGGTGGGACCCTGCTGGTCTGGGCTTTGAACCACCTTATACTCTTAATCATGTTGGTGGTCAGTTAAGCGGGACCTCTAATAATTCTGAATTTCAAATCAATGCCACTTTGAGCGGCTATGTCTGATGGTCTGGGCTTACGACCACCTTATGCTAAGTTAATTTCAATTGAGGTTCAAGTTAAGTTATACAAAACATGGTACACCGGTGCTACCTAAAGAGTTTAATATAGACCAGTAGAAATAGATTATTTCTATGTTAATGTGAGGTAACATGCTTTGTTGTTAGTGACTTTGTTAAGAATTTAGTGTTGTGTTCGGGATTGGGAAAACGTAGGATTAATTTGAGGGTTAAGATGATGTAGTAAATGGGGGGGGGGGGGTCAAAAAGTATCGCTTTTTTAAAATTTTGAATTCTATGTCTGGATCTTTATAGGCAACTATCCCAAGTTTATTTTATTCATATATTCCAATTTGTATTTGTATAATTTTTTTCTTTTTTTTTGGCTTGCCTCTCAGTCCTATCATGGGAGAGGAGTCTCTCCCGCTTAAGATGGCGGTGATTGGCTCGCCTTTGCGGCGTACCACGGCACCCTAGCGTCCTAGCGATCCTGATATACCAATCCCTTTCCCCCTTGTGCGAGGCCCTCCTCTCCCGCCTTAGACTGTTCGGGTTTGCCATAGTAAATGTGTTTTGTTGTTGTTGTTATCTTTCTTAACCAGGCATTATATCTTCCCTCTCTTCCCAATGTCGGTGATGAATCCCAGTATGTTTGAGCACACCGAACTTATGGTATTATTTCCTGTTTTAAGGAAATCCGGGTAGCTATCTTGGGTCTTTAGTTTCTTCTGATTTTCCTGGAATTTTTCCCTTTCTTGGGTATATTTGGGGCATTCGTTAAAAATGTGGCATAATGTTTCAGGTGTGGGACAGTGTGGGCAATTTATTCCTGCTTCTTTTATACCTGGCAAAAATCTTCCAAAGCTACTGACCCGACTGGCAAACGCACCGCTTTATATGCTGGAAGCGCGGACGCGATGGAAAATATGTCTCAGATCGATAGAGAGAAATGTGAAAGAGTAGTTACCTCAGATCGATATAGAGAAGTCAAAGAGCATATACATTTAATTTTATTAATTCATAAAACAACACAACACCATTTTTTTTCAAAAATCAAGATTTTTTTAATCAACAAGAAGAAGCTTCTCTGACACAAAATACAAACAAACATATTTAAACGTGAACGTATTTATAGGGTTGACAACGTTGTGAAGTCAAACTCGACTTCCACTGTTCAAAGTCATTCTGCCCTCGATGAACACTACTTTTCTGAGATAAAGACAACAGATAACCAAGATGTTCACAAAACCATCTTTCAACTTTAACATCGTTTCTAGCGTACTCTTTATCAAAATAAGTCACTAAATGTTCTAAGGGATATCCAAGACTGCGTTGATGAAGAAAATGTACACAATATTGTCCACACACCATGGAATCTGATCCTTGTAATCTCACATTACTGAATCGAGTGGAGGTAGCATTTCTTCTCATAAAGTCAATGATGTCGTCTTCCAAAGGAGGTAATCCATAAGAATCAATATACTCCACACTGTGATCGTTGGGAAAGTTCACTGCCACCTAATGGGTTCCTGGTCGATCGGTATTGATGACATAAGCTTGAACGTCTTTAGGTTTGCGATGTGGAAGTTCATCTTTAGCACACACCACAGGATTCCAAGAAGCGGTGTACGAACTGCGAGTCAACATGTAATGAAGTTCCCAGGTATCCATTTTTTCACAGGTAATGATAAGTCATCAATTCACACTTGACTTTATGCTTGAATATGTCTGTCAAGTAAGTCGATGAACGGTAGTCTCTGTACTCTGTTGCAAGAGAGCTACGATGCGTCGGGTCTCCAGAGAAGTCAATGGAGGTGAGGAACGATCCTGCAAGTCTTTATAGCACTTTCTCAACATCTTTTCTTCTTAGATCTGAGACCATGCCTCATCTAGATACTCTTCCAATTTGTCTTCTGCACTCATCATCATACATTTGTCGTGTTGTTTCTGACTCGGATGCTCGATTTGACATCCATGACTATGTTCTCTGGTCAGACCTGTAATTCTTTCAGCCAAATCCGTAGCAAAACAGCAGACTAAATGTTGTTCTTGTTCTGGCCATCTTGACATCATGACAGTCTCTTTTTCTTCTTTTGGTTCTGGATCAAAAACATCGTCATCGCAAAATCCCTCATCTTGTATCTCCATAGGTTCTTCGTGTTGCATCTTTAATAGTCTAGAATCACTTCGCTCAAACTGTTGATTTCCAGAGTATTGTCAAATTCTGCATACAAGATGACGTTCATGGTGTTGGCTAGAGCTGTGGCAAACTGAAGTTCCACACGAAGTTGGCCTGATTTTATAGGGTGGAAATGTTCTTCGTCGCTGCCTTGGTCGCGAGTGAAATCAAATTCCCACAAAGCATATCCTCCTGCATAATCCACGTACGAAATACAGTGGCTGCTGTTGGTACTTAACTGTCCTGTGGCTTCAAACAGAGTCAAGTAAGATCTCAAGTAAATTTTCTGGGCAAAGTTAGGTTCAAAAGGTCTGGTACCCAACGTCTGGCCATCTCGAGTGACTTCTATCTTGGAAATATTGAAGTGCTGAAAGTTGAAATGATTTTGATCGATAGCTCCGTTGAGGGCTACATTACTGACGATACCAATCAGCAAACGTTTGGGCAGCTATCCTTGGAAGACGTGATCTTCGACTTTGGATCGGTGTCCAGAGGCAATGGTAAACGTTTTCACTTCCACTCGTCGCACAGGATACTTGGCGATGGTTCTGTTCAAAGTTTGACTGATGTCGTTGGCTACTTTAGGTAACACTTCTACACGGCGCACGTAAAGTCTGGCTTCTTCGATGATAGTTTTGTACTCGTTCGCATTAGCCATCAAATGGAAGACAGTACTGCTGCGATTCAGTCTCAGGCATACATCCACTCCGTTTAACAAATGTTTGTCTTGCAACCACATGTAAAAATGCAAACGATCCATCAGTTCTAAAGTGCGCCCTTGTCTGATTTTCTTTCGACGGTTGCTAAATCCCATATTGTGAGGATTGTCATCTTATGTCAACGCTGTGTCGTTGAATGTATCCAAGGTGTCAGGTTTCGATGCCACAGAAGCATCCAGATGGGTGTTCTTGGCTTCTTTTTCGTACTTCAAGATATTTTCCAAGTAAGCACGGTAAGGGTTAGTATCCATGCTGCTGCTGACAAGTTTGTGATTCAAGTACAAATCCACTTCGCTGAACAAGGAATGCATGAAATTATTGACGGGAGCTACTCTGTCGTCGGTCCCAGGATTGCTGTTGTCCGTTTTGAGCACTTTAAGTTTCAGATACAAGTGACTGCTATTCAGATCGATGTAATCTTCGGTTTGTCCTTTGATTTTAAAAGACGATACAGGATGAAATTCGACCAATTTGGATTCTTGCATTGTCATCATGGTCGGGGGCATTGCAAACAGATCCAGTTCTGACTTGGTACATTCGCAAGAATCTCGGTGCATCATTTTCAATGGTTAGTAATCAAACACGTTTTATTCTCTGACAGTTCTTCTTTTCTTATTCTTTTTCTGAACACCGTGTTTATGAGCTCTGAAGGGGTGTCGACGTTCAAATCGACAGGGTAGCGAAAAAACTGGCAAAATCGATCGTTGTTGTGGATGTCTTTCATGGGAGCTAGTTTTGTGTATCCACCCAAAATATCAAACAACCCAAGACAAAAATTGATGGACAATATTCTGGGGTCCGAAAAATGCATTTTAAGACGATGTGAAACTTTATGGTACTCGATCATGACAGTTTTCTTGGCTTTGTCCAAGGCTTTGCCAAATTGGTCGTTGAACATAGCTGCAATGGTGTCCACCAAATGTTGAGCGTGTTGACAATAATACCCTGTAGGAATTCTCATAGTATAGCTAGTCAATGAAGGAGGATTGGTGTGTAATGCTTTTTGGATTCGTAAATGCTAGGATAATTTTTGTCCAAGTGTCCTTGCACTTACTCGTTCAGGATATCCACGATGAAAGTGTTTTGACCTTCGTTGATATTGAGGGCTTGCGTAGGATGAATGATTTCTACCAAAGCCACTTCCCAATGAGCTTCGTGATCCAATTGTATGGACTGAGGTAATTTGGCCGTGAAACAATATAAGATATTTTTGGGAAACACATCCATAGAACTGTCACTCGGTAAGGTTAAATAAAATCGGTTATTCATAGTAGTTCGAGGGTTTTGGTGTCTGAGGAGTCACTCGTGGTCAAAGGAGAATGATGTTCAAAATGTTCCAAAATAGGGCTGCTGTTGTTGTTGTGACTGGAAGAAGGATGACTGACATTGGCCGTACCATTGTGGTTGTTGCTGTTGTTACTGTCCGTCGTATATTTCAAGGAAGGACTAGACAGAAGATAACTGATGCAACTGTTAAGTAAAATGGTCCACAATTGTTTGTCACCTTCTTGCAAACTCAAATTGGCAATGGCTGCTCCGATGACACAATACACGACAAAGATTTGGCAGAAAAAGACGATTTGATTTTTTAGGTACACGTTCTCCGCACCATACCAACAAAGGTTGTTTTTGTAATTCTTTAAGAGAGGAACTCTGCGAAGAAGAGGTAGCTGCTTTGTTGAACGGCATGTTGGTTACTTCTTCTTTTTATAGTCGATGACTTGGGAAGCCGCAATCCAAGAATCAAAACTAGGAGGATATCCTTTTAAACGCACTTTCACTTCTTCCACTCGACGTTTACCCACTTTACGTGTTCTTCGTTCCAAAGAGCTGTAGCTGTCATCTTTGTGATAGCCCATGATGCTTTGACGTACACGGCGTAGTTCGGGTTGAAGAGCATGCCCGATACGATACTTGAAGATTCCACGGATGTATACATAGTATTATCACAGTAACGCGATCTTGATTGCTAGATCACGTCGAGTTGTCAGCATTAGAAAATCCGGATCATTACGAGACGCGAATTTTTATGCTGACAACGAGACGTGATCTAGCGATCAAAATCACATTACTATGATAATGATATTTTTGTTATATACCTTTCAATTTTCAGACAATTTAATAAAATCACTATATGTAGTTGAAAAACACAAGAAATTGCTAAACATTTCAACCTCCATAATACGATGTTCATCTTAAAGCATAAACCGAATTACTTTTTGAAAGGCTGACATGCGCATGAATATTAGTTTTATGAATGAAGTTTGTGAAACAACGCTCGCTCAGTTTGACTACCATCACTGTCAATAACACGAATTCTTCGACGCTCGAGGGCAGACTACTCATATATGTGATTTACAGTTATTGTGCAGTTCTGAAATTTTGCATCACGGAAGTTTTCACCAGCTGAATGACTGGAAGTTTCTTTCAGAGGCAATGCTGAATGCGGTTGAACTGTTTCTGGCGCCACCTTGTAACAGGCTCCGATGGGAACTTGACACTGGAATGACATCATTATTTTGATAGTTATTTACAACACAATTGGAGAAATTGTTGGAACTTAATGGTACAGATTTGTTGCAAAGAATATTACTCATTTATAATTTCAAATTCATCCATTATGCGTGAAACTCACTAACGTTACCATTTATGAATTTCCGTAAATGGGTTGTACTGTACAACTGTAATGTTTTGGTAAGCGATTTCCGAATATGATCTTGTTTCAGACGAAGATTTTGGCAATATTTTACTACTTGAAAATAAAGGAAAAAACGCTTTTTTATTGTTGTTGTGACAAAAACATGGTTTAGACCTTTCAGATATTTTACATATAACGCAAGGTTTCTTAACTAACGTCGCTGTGAGAGCTTTGTTTACTGCAGGTGTTGGCATTCCATCGCTAGGGGCGCTGCTATTGTCACCAGGAAACCTCGAGGATAAAGTAGTCTCAACCTCGTTTGAGAGTATGGTGATACGGGTTTGGAAAACGATAGTATCGTTTCCAGCTTGTAAGAAATGACGGTAAGATTCTGGCTCTTTCTTGGGTTCATCGGACAGCTACTGACGTGGGTAGCAGGAAGTCTACTACCGAATCTGCTCGGAATCGGTCGAGGACTAACTCTTCCAGGAACAACTCCAACATGGAGAAAAGGAGCGAAAAAAGCGAAACGCAAAACAAGAAAAAGAAGTCAAAGTGCTAAGCAACTTTGAAATTGCTGATCGTTTGAACGGAATTAAAGGTTTTATTGGAGTTTTTTCAAAAGATCAACTTCCACAAAAATGGAACCAGGAATATGTTGGGTTGTTAATATACGATTCTGGAACTCATTGGGTAGCACTACACACAACAACTACTTCGATTCGTTTGGCCATCCTCCAAGCGACGCCATCAAAAGATATGTTCTTTCGTGTTCGCAGTCACAATCCCAATCCGCAAGCGGATCACCGATCTATGAAAAAATCAACTATTCGTTCAACAACTTCAGCCAATTGGCACTACAGCATGTGGCTATTATTGTATTATGTTCATCGAGCAGATGTCCTCTCCAGGATTCAGTTTTTTACATTTTATTATACAAAATGATCCTTATCCTAGCAGTAATAATGATCGGACAGCAGTAAACTTTATGTAACGGATAACAACTGATAACAAATTTTATGTAAAAGCAAGTATAACTAACGAAACATACTGTCTTAAGTGTAGAACCAGAACAGAGAATGTAGATGAAAGAACATAAACAACAAAAAACAACAGATCCGGTGTAAAAAGTACATGCGCTATTTGTGGCATGAAAAAGAGCGTCTTTTTAAAAAAAACACTAGTTTCTGATGCCCCTGAAAAGCAGGTGGGGTGATTATAGTTAGACCTGATTAACCATGTTAGGTCGCAAAGCTCCCTTAATTTTATCAGATGGTTTTAATAAAAAATGAAACACTGCGATTGTGATGTACATTCGCGATCTTTGTATCGAACGAAATAAAATCGTAGCTTACTGCCAACGTTGTAATCATCGAGAAATAATAGGAGGAGCAATAGATATACATAAGCTTATTGGCAAGTTAACAAAACCTAAAGGAGGTTGGACACTGCCATCACACAAATACACAGGACCTTGGAATTCGCTTAATCAACAGCTAGACGAAAACGACAATCCTCTTCCAGGACAGGAGCCTTATAATCAAGTTGATGCAATAGCAATGCGGCATGATATTTGTTACAGTGACCACGAAGAAGATAAGCATGGTTGCGACGAGAAGATGCTTGACGAACTAAAAGAAATGAAACCACAAAACATGAGAGAGCGTGTTGGTCGAAAGCTAGTTCAGGCTATGATTGGTGCAAAACATAAACTTGGTGTTGGTATAAACTCAGCCTCTCCTGCTGTTCAAATAGCATCAGCGAAGTTGTCATCGGAGCGACTCGTGGCGAGTAAACTCGCTTGCGAGCTTGCGAGCTGCATCGACCAATAAAAAAAGTTTGTTCGTAGACGTGTAGTTGCAAATGCTGTTGATGATATTTGGGCAGTAGATATAGCTGATATGTCTAATGTTGCTGATGGTAACGATAATAAATTCTTAAGCATCATCGACATCTTTAGCAAATTCGATTTTAGTGTACCGGTCGAAAATAAAGCTGGAAGTACAATCGCAGATGCATTTCATAATATAATTGCAATGACCGAACTTCTCCCAAACAAGATCTTGACCGACCATGGATCGGAGTTTTTCAATAAACAGTTCGAACAGTTTCTAAAAAAAATAACAACATTAAAAAATACGTAACGGGCAACGAAGGAAAGAGCGTAGTTGTTGAGCGGTTTAATCGTACGATCAAAGAGAAGATCTATAAGCATTTTACAACAAATAATACTAACAAAAACGTTGATATTTTGCCACGGATTTTATCTGAGTAGAACAACACTAAACACCGCTCATTAGCGATGACTCATAACGAAGCTGTTGCCAATCCGATATTAGCTAATGAGAACATGTTGTACCGCCGACACAAATTTAATAAAAATGATAAAGTTAGAATCTCATTAGTAAAAAAAGGATTTGAAAAAGGATTTACTCCAAACTGGTCGGAGGAAGTTTTTGCTGTTGATAAAGTTCTAACAGCGATTCCTATGACCTACAAACTTAAAGATTTAGCGGATGAAGATGTTATTGGAAGCTTTTACGAACAAGAGCTACAACAAACAGAACAAGATGTTTTTGTCATTGAAAAAATAATAAAAACAAAAGTGGACCGCGGGCGGTCTCAGAGTTTAGTAAAATGGAGAGGTTATGGCGATAGTTTTAATAGCTGGATTCCAACAGCAAGTATCAAAATTTTTTGTCAAGCTCCTCGTAGATCTTCTCGTATTTTGCTAAAAACGATCAACATTTGACCGGACGATAAAGAGATATCAAGTATTGTTTTCTTTCAGCAGTGAGATCAATCAGATTTAAGATCTTAACAAAGATAAAATCAAACTTGATATTTTTTGTCGGCCTGGAATTATAATATTCATAAAAAACCGGAACCTATTATAGAACTGTTTGTGCTCGTCAGACATAAAATTAAACTTCTTTATCTTTTTTGTCAGGTGATATTTAACATTATATCGGCCAGTATTAGATCTACCGTGATAATTTCGATCTGAAACCGTAATCAACGAATCGTCTTCGACAACTTCTCCCTCCTTGGCGTCGAGCTTGCTCGCTACGTATTGCTGTTCTGCAACAGTATCTTGTTGGCGTCCATGATGTGGTGTTACAGGTTCAAACATCGGACCGCAATGCGGTCTGTGGTCTAATGATTCGTGATCGATCTGTGATCGGAGATCAGCTAGTAACTGTAGCTGGGCCATTATATTATTTTATATAACAACTCTTTATAAACATGTCGTGCGAAACGTCAGTAATATGATGTCATACAAGAGGGAATATAATAAACAAAACTCAACTTGAGGAGACGATCAGAAAATGCTTCAGAACAGGTGATCCTATATAGATATACCTCGAAATTGAAAAGGAAAAAAATGATAAGCTTTTGCTTACCACGGAAGAGATATTGCTGCTAGAAAATAATGAAAAAATATGGAGTCGCTACGATCGAGATGCGATTATGAAATATGCTCACTTTTGTATATCTACCGCAGAACTCGTGAGGATTATGAAAGGATAAGATTATATGTCACAATATAGGAAATCTATTTTGTTACCAAACCTTTTTAATGGTGCAGATTTTTTTACGCCGTCCGCAACAAATTGTATTGCTTGTGGATGAATGTCGAAGTGCTTAGCAGCAGACGTTATAGATGGCCATAGCATCTCCTCCTCCGTTTCGAGATCGATCGACAGCACTGATCTTGTCACCCTAAAGTTACTACCATCATTTCCGCTTCCTCGTCTAGTATTTTCCTGAGGTGTTACCAGGTCAAAGTTTTCGATACGATTGTCAGTTTTTATATTGTTCAGGTGGTCAACCACAAGACCTTCTGGAATCGCTCCATGAAATACCTCAAACACAAACCGATGCGATAAGTAACTTACATAACCAGTATTTATTCCACATACCCCGACTTTCAGATATCCGGTGTTATTAACAGTTCCAACAACTTTCTTTGTTCTGATATTGCGTATCATACCACAATCATTTGCTTCATACAAATCAAAACCTGGATGAGACTGCTACTCGTTTTGCAAAGCTAGATTTACCAAAGCGTTATTTACGTGGAAGACTCTCTTTCCAGCTGGAATATCGCCGTTGAACACCTGCCATACAAAATCATGAGAAAAAAACTTTTGTCAAATCTTTTTCAGTAGAACTCTTTATTCGAATCTTAAAACCTGCTGGAGTTACCCGGCCGACAGACATTTTAGTTTTAATGTTTTTAATAACACCAAGCTGATTTGCAACGTACTCGTCGTATTGTTTGTGAAAATAAAATTTCTCGAGATCATGAATGCACATCTTCTTATTGCAGCATGACATTATATCATTATCCCTTTCAATCTCTAAATAAAACTTAAAACAGCCCCCGCTATTGAGCGGTCCCAAAGCGAACTAGAGAAACAATATGCTATATAATATAAAAGATGAAGACTTTGCGGAATCTAGCACAAAGAAGTTTGATGCAAGCTAAAAAAAAAATTTTGACTGCATTGTAATAATCATCTCGTCCTTAAAAAAAAGGATTTTCAGCAGCGGACTTACATCAGCTTATCTCACCAGTTGTTAAAAATGAGCTTAGTAAGCAACGAGGACTCAAGATTATAGTACAATGTCATATATTGTTTACAAAACTCAAAGTGAGCGTGGCGGACAAGAGCGGACCGCAAAGCGGTCTCACTGATGAAGAACTATCAGAATCTTGTTAGGGATAATACCTTTGTTTACGGGTATGAGGATAATATAATATCGGTTAAATTTGATGGTTCCATATTTGGAGAGAATTTTGATTTATGTGTTTGCCTTTGCTATATTGTACCGGATGGATCTAGTAGGCAATCGATGGTAGATACAAATATTTTTTTTGACATGCTCTTACAGTCTCTGGTAAGAATAGAAAGTGATTCCAATAAAGATTGTAAGTTTATCATATGTGGTGATTGTAATGCCCGAACGTCAACACGCCCAGATTTTGTTGTTGATGACAATAGTCGATATATGTATGCATTACCTAATGAGTATATTGTTGATGATTGTAGTATTAAACCACGTGTTCCACAACATTGTCCAGCCAGACTCTAATGGAATACAGTTACTTGACTTTTGCAAGCAAACAGGTTTACGTATAATGAATGGGCGTGTAGGTAATGATAAGAATATTGGGGAGTATACGTATGTTGGATAAGGTGGATTTAGTTTAATAAATTATGTTATTGCGTCTCATTCTCTTTTCAGTAATGTACTATCGTTTGATGTTAGTGAGCCTAGCATTTTGTCAGACCATTGTGTTGTATGTTTTACGTTGGAATTTAATACTGTTAATGATGCCGAAGCAACATTTTTGAAAGAAAAAGAATATAAAAGTATAGAGGGTAAATATGTTTGTGGACCTGAGTTCTCGAATGAATATAAATCAAAATTAAGTGACGATTCTGTAACCGAAGAACTAGATAGTATTAACGAACAATTACTTGATAATGTTAACGCTGAGATTATTGAAAGTTATTTGTCGGCACTGCATGATATTTTTCACAATGTTTGTTTGCCAATCTTCAAAAGATTTAAAACACGTCATGCTAGAGTGCCGAAGAAATATGATGGAAAAAAAATCCTTGGTTTAAGGATATATGTGAAGAAAAAAGGTTAATTTTTATGAGTAAATTGAATCATTATCGAGTTGTAAAAACACCTAAAGCAAGACAAGAAATGACAGGTGCAAGATCAGACTATAAAAAACTACTACGAAAATATAGGCATGAATATGATGAACTTAAAACATTAGAATTTGAAAAAGCCAAATTTAATGATGCAAAGTTATACTGGAAAATGTTAAAAGATGCTGTGAATCCTAACCCCTCAAATATTACAATGGATACTTTTGAAAAATATTTTAAAGCTGTAAACAATTCTAATGTTCACTTGTTTATATCAGATATGGATGTTTTACATTTTAATGAAAAATATGTAAAAGGAGCGTTTAACGTCATGTTTAATGAACTAAATCAAGATATTTCCCTTCAAGAGGTAGAAAAAGCTTGACATCAAATAAAATTAGGCAGCAGTGCTGGTCCATATATGATTATCAATGAGTTTCTTTACATTGGTAAAGATATACTTTTAAATACATTTTGTAATTTATTTAATGCTGTATTTAAAAGTGGTCACTTTCCAGAAATGTGGTCTAGTTATACCATTGCACAAAAAAGGCAATTTAGATGATGTTAATAATTATAGAGGTATAACGCTTCTTAGTTGCACAGGTAAATTATTCACACGTATACTTAATAATAGACTTACTGACTGGGCAGAAAACAATCATGTCTTTATTGAAGCACAGGCAAGATTTAGAAAAAAACATGAGCATAGTTGACAATATTTTTATTTTACATGGGCTTATCTCACATATCATTCATCAAGGTAAAAAATTATTGTGTGCGTTTATTGATTTAAATAAAGCCTGTGATTATATAGTAAGGGATAACGTATGGTATAAATTAACAAAGCTTGGTTTAAGGGGAATATATTAGATATAATCAAATCAATGTACAGCAATGTAAAGTCGAGAGTTAAATACGATAATAAGTTAAGTGATGAATACTCTTGTATTCTTGGTGTCCGGCAAAGTGAATGTTTATCACCTTTTCTTTTTTCAATATTTGTAAATGATTTAGAGGAAGAGATTGCCATGCATGGTATTGAAGGTATAGATATTGGCATGTTACATGTTTTTATTCATTTATACGCAGATGACATTACCATCTTTTCAGGTTCGCCCGAAGGTATTCAATCCGGGTTAAATTATTTGAAAGATTATTGTGCTCAGTGGAACCTTGTGGTTAATACCTCAAAAACAAAGGTTATGATTTTTAGAAAAGGTGGTACTTTACCTAGAAATATGGAATTCACTTACTGTAATGAAAAACTGGAAATTGTAAATAAGTTTACGTATCTCGGACTTGTTATGACGTCTGGTGGTGCCTTTACTGAAGCACAGACAACATTGACAGGGCAAGCCAAAAAGCAATATATTTACTTGAAAAATACCTATTTTAAATATACGTCCTTAAAAACAAGCCATGTCATGAATCTTTTTGATAGACTGATAAAACCTATCTTAAATTATTGTTGCCAATTTTGGGGATTTATTCCTGCTAAATGCATTGAAAGAGTGCATTTACATTTTTGTAAAAAGATATTAGGAGTGAAGAAGACGACACAAAATGATTTTATTTATGAGGAGCTAGGGCGTACGACAATGCTAGTCAATAGATTGTATTACATTGTGAAGTATTGGTTTAAGATATTAGAGGCAAAGGAGGACAAATATATAAAATATATATACCAAATGATGTTGAACCATTTAGAAGCTCGACCCAATAAAGTAAATTGGGCATATTTAGTTAAAGATTTATTGTCAAGATTAGGATTCTATGAAGTTTGGGTTAATCAAGGGGTCGGTAACACTGACATATTTTTACAGTCATTTAAATTAAGGCTATCGGACAATTTTATCCAGTTTTATGTAAATATTGCAAATTTCGGATCAAAACTTTACCTTGATAGCATTCATTCTTTGAACTATAGAAATATAATTGCTAAATTTAGAGTATCCTCTCACATACTCGAAGTTGAAGCTGGTAGATGGGCGAGACCATATAAACCAATTCATGATAGACTTTGTTCTATTTGTAACCTTATTGAAGATGAATATCATTTTGTCCTTAAATGCGTATTGTATAAAGATATAAGAGCCAAATATATAGAGAAATATTTCAGAAAAAGACCAAATATGTTTAAATTTATAGAACTTATGAATGAATATCCAGAATACTGGAATTTAGAATAATTTGGCCACTTACATTTATAAAACTTTTAATCATAGAAATACCGTCGTCATATGCATAAATCTTGTAAATATTTTGACTGACCACCATTTCAATATGAATTTTAATTATATAACCTCTGATTTTATCTTCATATTATTACCTTTAATAATGTAGATATCTCTTTCTCTTTGCGGAGAAGTTTTGTAAATTAATCTGCTTATTTAATTTGCATGGATTTGCATCTGCATGCGTATGTAATTTCGTTTCTTACTATGACTTCTTTGTATATTGTAGACTATAGATGATGATACTTTGTTGTTTATTGTACTATCTGCCATTCAATTCAATTCATTGAAAAATGTATCCTCACAGTCCGTTTGGACTATTGGAATGAATAAAGACTCTCACTATATTTAACAGCAAAGTCTCGCCAAATTTTAGCAGGAGCTAACATAAAATAACTATCTGATCAGATCCACCAGGAAATGTGGAAGAAAATAGACGAATATACAGCACCAGGATCAGGTTGGAAGTTTGAGGTAATAAAATCTGTTAATGCGAGATCATTGTCATATTACAGGTCAATATAGGGGAGCCGCTCATGACAGCTGCAATTTATACTACAAAGCTCTGAGTTTTATTCCAGTTGTTTTTCATAACCTGCGAGGATACGACGTTCATATCATCGTAGAATCCTTTGGAGATCCGGAAGTAATAGAAGCTAAAAAGATACTGAAAAACACAGAAAAATATATGTCAGTAATCCTTGGTAAATTAAGGTTCATCGATAGCATTCAGTTTATGGATTGTCCCTCGAAGAACTCATCAAAGGCCGCAATCGCTTTGACAATTTGATCGGACGCTTTGGTGATGTACAAGGAAATCTGATGAAACAGAAGGGCGTCTATCCATACGAGTATATGGACTCTTGGTCGCGGTTTGATGAGACCAGTTTGCAAAGAAAGATAAGTTTTATTCGAAATTAAATCTGGGAGATATCAACGATCGTGAGTACGACTATGTGAAGATGGTTTGGAATCAGTTTGGTTGTCAAATACTCGGAGACTATCATGATTTATATCTGATATCAGATGTGTTACTACTCGCGGATGTTTTCGAAGAGTTTAGATCGGTTTGTTTGGCAAACTATCAACTAGATCCTGCTTCGTATTATTCATCTCGGGGCTGGCTTGGGATGCAGCTTTGAAGTTGAGTAAAGTAAAACTCGAACTGTTAACAGATCCTGATCAGCTCTATTTTATCGTAAAGGGTATCATAGGAGGTATATTTGTGATTATAAAGAAATATGCTAAAGCTAACAACAGATATATAGCTGAGTACGATCCTGATAAACCCTCGAGTTATATTATCTATCTGATCCAACAACTTGTATGAATCGGCTATGTCTCAGCTTATGCCTTATGGCGGGTTCCACTGGATACCAGAAGAACAGTTCCTGAAAGAGACCGACCGAAAGATATCAGATGATGTCGGGTACTTCGTAGAAGTTGATCTCGAATATCCTGCTGAGATCCACGAGTTACATGACGATTATCCGTTTTGTGCAGAACAAACGTTAAGCATCGATGATATGCTGTCTTCGGAACAGATTGAGCTCAAAGAAAAGTACGGCCTGGGAAAATGTACTGTTAATAAACTTGTTCCAAACTTAAGAAACAAAGAGAGATATGTGATTCACTACAGATCCCTAAAGCAAGCTTTGGATCACGGAATTGTTCTAACAAAGATACATCGCGTACTAAAGTTTAAGCAATCACCTTGACTAAAAGATTATATAGATTTTAATACGATTAAAAGAACCGCCGCAACTACAGACTTTGGGAAGAATTTCTTTGAACTGATGAACAATAGCGTTTTTGGAAAGACTATGGAAAATATCAGAAAACGAGTTCATTTTGAAATCATCAACAACGTTAAACGACGGGATAAGGTTGTGTCCGACGACAGCTTTATTTCCATGAGAATCTACGGGAAAATTTTAGTACAACGGAGAAAGACAAATCTAAAGTTGAACAAACCGATTTATGTTGGTGCTGCGATACTAGATTTATCAAAGACGTTGATCGACGAATTCCACTACTATTACTTCCGAAAAAAATACGAGCAAGCCGATCTACTGTTTACAGATACAGACTCGTTGTGTTACCATGTGTTCACCGACGATATATATCAAGGCATGTGGAATGATCGCGATCTGTTTGATCTTTCAGATTTTCCTAAAAGCAGCGGATTTCAGTGCAACGAAACAAACTTCATTCCTATTACAGAGTTTGTAGGATTTAGAAGTAAAATGTGCAGCATCAAGCTTGCTGATGATAAAGTAAAAAAAAAAGAGCAAACGGTATCAAGAAAAATGTTGTTAATAAGGTTGTTTCGTTATCCGATTGCATTGTCATAAGCTAGAAACAGATATCATCAATAAATCCGGACTGTACAACGTTGATGATAAAATATATTGTTCGGACGGTATTAGCACAAAAGCTATAGTATCCAGCAGTCCGGAAGTAGAGGCAGAGATTACATAGCGGTATGTTCTCGACATTATTTTCGGATAAGAAATTTTATGTGACGGATAATATCCCAATTTTATGTGACGGATAGCATAGTAGCAGATATAAAGGCGTTGATTTGAGCACAAAATCTTAAACTTTCTTATAACAAATATGTTTTACTTATGGTCGGGGCTAGCGAAGGGTCGCGGATCCTAAATGTTTTAGGTATGATGCGGCAAAAGGCTTTTGCTGAAATCCGCCTTTATATCTACTACTATGAATTATAGTTGCCTTGAATGTCCTGATATACCACAAGTTTTGAATGTCCTGGTGTACCACAATGATATAATCTGGAATGTTTTGAATTAATTCTCATAAATCCCAAATAGTTCTAAAATCTATGAGCACTTTAGTATTTCCAATTAATATTTTCAATAAATAATTCCTCTCTCTGAATTATATCTGGTTTTCACATCTGTAACATCTGATTTCAACAAGACAACTAAAATAGATTCCTTACAGACTGATCTTTTGAAAACCGAGATTGTAGAATAGAAATGAATTTGTTTACCAAAATCCGTATATAAATACACATGCCTACATGACCTATGTCACATGACAATATGAGTAATTCTAGTGGAAAAACACTTTGTGTACTTGACTTTTGTCACAACAAGACATGGAAATAACAGTCCAGCTGCTAACAAAACAAGTCTTGAACTCCAATGCTATGTTAATATATAGTTTACCATAATTTGACTTAAGTGCAACTTACAATCATGGACACATGTTACAATTACAATATACATAACAGTTCCCCTCATAAAGAAAAGGAAAGATTTATGCAATAAAGCTTTCTTTGAATATGCATACTCAAAATTACATAGGAAAATGTCTTATAAACGACACTCAGCTTAATTACAGAAAATAAAGCAATATAGTAATTCTATACACTTGCGAGTGCATCTGTGATAACATTGTCTTTTCCCCAGATGTGATTCAATACTCCACCAACCCATACATCACTTACACCAACAGTCATTTTAAAAAATTGTCTGAAATTTGGTGCAGAAAGAAACGGTGCATTCTTAAGCATGGCTTTTAATTTATCAAAGGATTCCTGACAATGGTCAGACCAATGAAACTTGGATTTCTTACTCAATAAATTTGTCAAAGGTTCGGCAACTATGGAAAAATGTGAAAAAAATTTCTGATAATATGCCATACCTAAATATCGCATCAGTTGCTTTTTACAAACAGCCACAGGGAATTCAGAGATAGCCTTGACCTTAGCTTCTACAGGTGTAACTTGACCTAGTCCCACAATATGTCCTAAAAATGTGACACAAGCATAGCAAAACTCACTTTTGCTTAAATTAATCGCGAAATTTGCATCACTGAGTCGATCGAGAATTTCCGAATGGTTTCCAATCACTACAGTCAGATTGTATTCCATCGTTTACATCCTCACTGTGTGGGACAGGTACAACTAGATTTATTGAATAATTAACTGAGCTATCTCTGTCAAAATACTCTTTTAACATATTTATGTGCCAAAATTGTTTCTGTTTCCGCCACCGAGGAGTATTAATGATATAATTTAAGTCATGTACTTTCTTTTCAACTTTTTCAACTGTATAAGGACCATACAATGTTGCCCGAAGGGGATTTTGAGGTATTGGCAAGAGAGCCATAACTTTCTCACCAGGCTTAAAACTCCTTTCCTGTGTATTTCTGTCATATCTTAATTTCATTTTTGACTGAGTAGAGTGAAGATTAGTTCTTGCTACTTCACAAGCATTTGACAACTTATATTTGAAATCTGAGACATAGTCAAGAAGATTATTCTTTGAATCTTCATTTGAAAGAAGTTTATCTTTCATTAATTTCAATGGTCACGGACAGTATGTCCAAAAACCAGTTAAAAAGGATTGAAACCGAATGACTCTTGAACTGATTCCCTAACAGCAAACAACAACAAATGAACACCCCTCATCCCAATCATTTTCCTGTATCAAAGCAATATGACTGAATCATATTCTTTAAAGCTTGATTAAATCGTTCCAAAGCTCCTTGACTTTCAGGGTGATAGGCAGAAGATTTAAACTGTTGAATGCCTAAATCATGCATAACTTGTTAGAAAATTCCAGACATAAAATTTGACCCTTCATCAGACTGGACAGATTTGGGAAGGCCAATAAGTGTAAAAACACTTTACCGAAGCTTTCACAGTGGTTTAAGTTTTAATATTTCTCAAAGGAATTGTCTCTGGAAATCTTGCAGACGCACACATTATGGTCATCAAGTATTGGTTGCCTGACATGGTCTTATGTCAGCGACCGACACAATCTACCATTAATTTGCTAAATGGTTCGTCAAATGCAGGAATAGGTTGCAGATGAGCCTTAGGTATCTTCTGATTTTGTTCCTACCATTTGCAAGTGTGAGAAGATCTAAAGTATTTAGAAACATCACTTTTAAATTTCGACCAATAAAAATGATTCAAGATCTTGTGATAAGTCTTACTGAATCTTATATGACGAGCCAAGCTAGTTTAATGTGCTAAACTAATAATATCCTGTCGATACGACTTAGCAACGACAATTTTATAGCTCACTGACCACTCGTCAATAGCGGACACCACAGCTGGTCTCCATTTTCTCATAAGATCCCCATTTTATACAAAGTAACACACTGGAACTTGTGTGGCTTCAGTTTTACTAATAGCCCTCTGAAACAAACAGGAGATCTCACGATCTTGTTCCTGTTCGACAACGAGTAATTGTCATTTGTATCGTACGGCTTAGTCCGTGGTCTGGTGGCCAAAGTCGGCACATAAAGCTTAAGTATGCGCATTGGTGAAGTACCAATTGCTAATATAGTTATGAAGGCCTATCCAAACCTTTATTTATTTATTTATTTATTTATTTATCGTTGTTGTTCTTTATATTGATGCAAAAGTCAATAGACAATGAGGTAGGTGTAGTGCTCTGCATGTAATGTAATAGTGCAATCCTTTTACCATATAGATCTATCGGTTACTTTTAAAAGTGAGTCGGCGTGGGAACTCGTTTTGTTTTGTTTCAGGGGAAATAATGCTTATGCATTTTAGATAGACTATTTTCACTCACTCTCTCTCTCTCTCTCTCTCTCTCTCTCTCTCTCTCTCTCTGTCTCTGTCTCTGTCTCTCTCTCTCTCTCTCTCTCTCTCTCTCTCTCTCTATATATATATATATATATATATATATATATATATATATATATATATATATATATATATATTTCTCCCATTGCAATTTTTTTTTATACTCATGCCTGAAGAAGACTACTTTTCCATCTTTTTTTTTCTTTAAGCCCAGTGTACCAACGCCTATCATGTATTTGTCGCGAGGCATTTGGAATATAGTGTACTTCTGACTTTGCTTTTGTTCGTTTGTTTGTTTGTTTGTTTGTTTTCTCACTTTGTCTTCATTATGAAAGCTGTAATTATGCTGTTTTTCTTATTCCTATTCTGTGGCACCTTTTGCATATTTTCCATATGGTTAGCACACCAGAAAACAGCATATTCACGGAATTAATCTTTTCACACAAAACAATATTTCATAGTTACCGCACACATACAGTTACAACAGAAAACTAAACAAAATTAATTCTATTTTTTTTATAATGTCTAAGTCACTATTTTGTGCCACAATTAATTGCCAGGGACTGGGAGATCTCAAGAAAGGAACGATGTTTTTAATTTTCTAAGGCAAAAAGAAATTCAAGTTATTTTCTACAAGATACACATTTCATTGAAAAGTTGGAAAATATTTAAAGGACTACATGGGGATATAAATGTTTCTTTAGTTCATGTTCTACTAACTCTAGACGGGGTAGCTATATTATTGAACAATGCTTTCCAGTTTATCTTACATGAAATAAAGAAAGACAACATCGGAAATAAACTTATTATGGATAGAACTATTGATAATTATAGATTCACACTTAAAAATATACATGGACCAAATAGAAACAGTCCAGAATTATATTCTCAGATATTTAAACAAAATAAAAATAACAAAAGATATTTTAGAATTTTTATTTTAAAACTGATTATACTGTAATTGGCGGAGACTTTCATTTAGTCATGGATCCAAACTCTGACACTTATAATTATTCTAATGTGAATAATTAAAGGACAAAAGAAGTTCTTTAACATATTTGTATGGAATATAGTCGTATAGATATTTGGCGGGAGCTGAATATTGGTGTCCATAGGTTCACGTGGAGGAAAAGTTTCACAATAAAACAAGCAAGACTTTATTTTTTTAATTTATTTTTTAATTTTTTTTTTAAATTTTAGTCTATGAAAATTTATTTACAATACTTTAAAATGCTAATTTTTAACCTGGATATAGAACTGATTACTCTTTGGTATATATGAAAATAGTCTTTCAAAAGGAAAATAGAAGAAAAAGTTTCTGGAAATTTAGTAATTCACTGCTCAAAGACTCAGAATACATAAAGAAGGTAAAATAAAATCATTAAAAATATAAATACCAGTACTTTTGTGTAGAACAATCTGATAATTTGGTAAATGTTCCATGTTCCATCTGCTGATCTGAAATTTACTATTAGTGATGAACATTTCATTGAGATAATATTGTTACAAATTAGACGAATTACAATATCATTTTCTTCTTTCAAGAAAGATAACTCAAGGTAGACAGGAAAATATACAGCTTAAGGAGATACAGTCAGTAGAAGAGAAATGATGCAAACGAATTATCAAAATTAGATGAAAAAAGGAGAGAACTTGAAGAGATTAGGAAGAATAAAATGGAAAGAGTAAAGGTTAGGGCTAGAGCGAAATGGATTGAAGAGGGGAAGAAAGTAACCAAATACTTTTGTAATTTAGTAAACAGAAACTACATTAGTAAAATGATGCTTGCTCTTGTTCATAATAATGGACATAACATAAGAGGAAATTTTGGAAGAAGCCAAACGTTACCATAGTAATTTGTAAAAGAAAAAAAAAAAACTTAAAAAAACGCAAAGTTGAACCTGTTGATGTTGAGACTTTTCTCAATTACTCTGACATTCCGAAACTAAATAATACTGAGAAGGATACTGTGATTGGCTATATGTCCTACATAGAAAAGTATCCGACACCCATCAGAACAGATACTTAATGAGCTTAATACACTCTTTTACAAGTTTCTATGGAAGGGAGCAGATGATAAAATAAAACGAAAAATTATCATTAAAGGATATTGTGAGGGGGGGGGGGTATAAAGACGATAAGTGTTTTTAAATTTACATATGGATTAAACCTTACATTGCTTAGGAGAATATTGTCTGAGAAATCTAAATGGAAACATCTATAACAGCTCTCAGTTCTAAATATGGATCATTTCTACTTCTTTGGAACAGATTTTGTTCAGTCCATAGGAAAGAATCTTAATCCTATCGGATGGATGTTTTTGGCGCTCTCTCAGAATTACTTAAATTCATTCAAGTTAGTTCACCTGAATACTTTTTGCAAACATCTGTGTGGTTTAATCCTAGCATAAAAATAGAAGGTAAGAGTACAATATATGGTTTCAGAAAGGCATCATCTATGTAAATGATTTAATCTGTTTTCGGATTGTCACATATCATATGCGGTTTTGTATAACGTGTTACAATAGATCAGGAGTAAGTGCAGTCACACCAACAACTTAGTTTTCTCCAAGAAATTTTTTTAATATTTGGAATTAAAGAGAGAACCGAGGCTGATGATGTAATAAATGTATGTATCCTTTTAGCAAAACAACTTATTTATAAATGTAGATATTATATGTAAAGACCTAATTTGCAATATTTTAAAAAGCTACTTAAATTTCATTTCAATGTCGAAAAATACAATGCATACAGAAACTGTGAATGAGAAAAGTTGGATAGTAAACAGTTATTATACAAACACTTGATCGAATAATAATGTTCGCAGTCTGTTTAGGTGTGAACAAAAAAGCATGTAAATTTTCATCTGACAGAGCTATTTATTCTTTACCTTCTACCTTATATGACACAGGATACTTGCTACGTATTTTTGTGTAACTGTTACCTTGATGAGATTGAAACAAAACTATATCACACGTGTGTGTGTGTGTGTGTGTGTGTGTGTGTGTGTGTGTGTGTGTGTGTGTGTGTGTACACACACCTATTATCCCGATACTCTGATGGTGATTTTGGGGAAAGAGTTTGTCTATATATGTTTGTACTGATATTTGTTTGCCAATATTATCCATATATATATGTGTATGTCTTTGCTGTCATCTTACAGTGACACCAAATAATTGTCTAGGACTGCGTATATTCCTTGTCTTGTTGAAAAGTCGTTGAAGTTCAAATAATTAATGTATTATATGTATCTGTCACCTATCTTGATGCCAATAAAACCAGTGGCAGCGTTAGAGGGCGGAGGTCGGGGGGTCGGAGGAGGGCAATTTCCACCGGGCACAGAGCGAGGGGAGGGTGGGTGCGCCTTCGGAAGCTTTTTTTTTTGTTGTTTCATTTTGCCCACCCCACCCCTCACCCCCCTCTAAATACTGACTAGAGTCGGTCATCTCCTACTAGTGCCTGCATACAGTACATTGAACACGGGGCAGGCGTATAATGAACAGTTCACAGTACTCTTGTGTTGCAGATGAGTATACTGTTATATATTATATCTAACATGTCAGCCCTTTAAACAAGCTTAAGGGAGTGATTTAAGTCTTTGTTATCAAACTGTGTTAGGTATACGCTCATCTAGCTACTCACTTTAAGAAGGCTTAGTAATAAAGCACGTGCATTTTCTTTGCATTTTTTAAATACTTTTTATTTTCATCGATTTCCTTTTCTTGACTTAACTAGAAATGTATTCACAGGACAGACGGATGCAATGAATTCACAGAGGGAAGGACCTGCACTGAAGTCGATGCATGGACTTCCAAATAAGTTTGTGCGCGCGAATGGCCCTGTTGTAAAACTTTCCATTTATTATATGAGTCATTATATTGATTCCATATAGGTCAGCTTCGACAACGAGATCATTCACGCCATTGTTTGTGTTAAGCTTTCCTACACGCACGAAGAACGCCAGAGCCAAATGGAAACCACTGAATTGAAAGACCACACTCTGGAACTCATCCTGACATGTCCCCACTGTATCTCTTTTAATTAGTCCTCCTCACTCCTCTTGGGGCATAATGCTAAGACAAACCTCTCAAATGCTTCCTATCTCTCTCTTTTCAAGCTTTTCCCATGATAGCTGAAATTCGACAAGCAGAATCTCCACGCCACTGTTCGTGTAGAGCTTTCCTACACACACGAAGAATACCAGAGCTAAATGGAAACCACTGAGGCGAATGACCACACTGAAATTCATCCCGACATCTCCACAATATCTCTTTTACTTGGTCCTCTTCACCAATCTTGAGACACAATGCTGAGACACACTTTCTCCACTGCTTCCTATCTATCTCTTTTCTACTTCTCCCCATGAGAGTTGGAATTCCTTCATTTCGGTCTCTATGGTGCTGCGCCATGTTTGATTTGGTCTACCTCTTTTCCTCCTTCTGACCATCTTAGAGCAACCTTGGTGATCTGATTCTTATCTCATTTGCTTTAGAATAAATAGCCTTGTCAAACGTACTGCCAGAGTTGTTTTGACCGAGTACAATTCTAGAACTCGTATGACGGTTGCTCTTTCATATTTTCGTTATTAATTTTTTTTTTTTTTTTTTTTTTTTTTTTTACGAATACAAATTTCATTAATATTTGCATTAAACCAATACTGTTATCGATAGAGGTCAACACCTACGTTTATTTTTCACAAACTCATATATTAATTGAAATTAGCTGTCAAATGTAGTACGGAGGGGGGGGGGGGGAGCGAGTGCTTCCTTAAAAAAAAAAATTGGGTCCTATCTCATAGACTAGCTAGCAAAATTCTCGTCTTGATAAGACTGAGTACTAGCGTAATCAATAGGTTGTACCGGTTCATAGTACAGGTGGAAATGAATAGACTGGCTTTTGTCCAAAATCGTGACAGATTATGGAAACAGGATATGATAGCACGTTTTATTATACATTTCATAGTGAGATATTGAAATATATCAGTGGGATAATAATTATATCGCCACAGTGGCGATATCACTTTTGGAACTACTTTTTTCCTAGTTAGAAAATATATCTGCCCTTTTGCATATTATTCAAACCTGTATTTCCATATTTAGACCTAATTAATTTTTCTTATTCTTCTGCTCCTTCTCTCTCTCCCTCCACAACAGGATGTGCAGATCTTAAAATGTGTCAACTGTAGACCCTATCGTGTACATTTATGCAATCAACGAGGTGCCATAAAGAAATGCCTAAAAGTGAACTCCAAACAGCAAAAATTTGACTTCAATTATTACCATTTTTATAATTAATTTTCTATATGAATCATAGAAACTGTCAGTGACTGAACTTACATGAGCTGTTGATACGTGTCACCCATACAGTATTGTATACCTGCAATACTCTAAGACAAATGGTACACATTTTTAAGAAAACAACATCGAGATTAAATATAAAATAAACTTTTTAAAGTAGCAATTTTAACTCGCATCACAATCTTGTTTCAAAATAATGGATAAATCGGGCGTTGGTTGGTGTTTATTCCAAACCGAAATTAAGTGACAATCGAAAATTAGATACAGCGTCTGCTACCGAACTCGATTGCAAGCTTGCCAAGACAACACAAACATTCACGTTACAATGTAGATATAAACAAAATAAGGAACGAAAATCCTTACAAGTAAACTCACAATCATTAAAATATGTTGTTTAAAGCTATTACCCTCTGAAGTCTCTCAGATACAACCGCGCTGTGATGTTTATTCATTATCCCACCCCAAAAGTATCAATCCGCGTATGAAATGTGTCAAGAAACATAAAAATCTCTTCATTTTCGTATGAATACAGTTATTATTTTGACAAAATACACAATTTAAAGCATGAAATGTACAAGCTAAATTTGTTAAACGTCGCTGTCCAAAAATTAGTGTAAAAGTTAGGAACTTCTTTGAATCGATGTACTAAAGCAGCTGTTCATCGCATTGGCACAAAATGGAGAAAATCCATGCAAATCAACGGCTTGTGCTTTTTAAAAAAATATAATAAAAAGAAAATCTACATTTTTTTAGTAGATATACGGAAATATTTCACTCGTGAAGTGGAAAGATTTTGTATTGTCACGAGAAGCCACTCGTGACAATACAATGTTTCCACTTCACTCGTGAAATATTTCCGTATATCTACTCGAAAAACGTAGATATCCTCTATCTACTTGCTGCAGGCTTTGGACTTTTTTAAAAATACCTAAATTAGCACATTGTCGTAATATGCTTACGTGCATGGTCATTTGCTCTGGATACTTACCTGGATGGCAGAATAACACAGGCTCAGAAAAGACCAGCAGATATGTGACGAAATTTATCTAAACCAATAAAACCTTGTTGATTCTCGGATGGAATTAATGCAAAACCCATCTTCTTGGACATCATGATAATAAATATGTAAGACTTTTCTCACTTGTAGGATATTTGGTTTTATTCATCACTTTCCTTCACAGCTCCCATATTTAATGAACACTGTTATAGTTATCTATGCATATTAATGAGGTGAGCTTGTTTCTGTCTAGCTGAGCTTGTTAAACAGTTGCGTGTGATTGACCATGGGGTATATGCTTCATTGAAGAGACATCCATACTTTACCTCCATCTTTCTCACTCGTTATTTACAGTAGTGTCTAGAATGCATTGTTTCATGTTTTATATACAAGGGGACGATTCTAGCACAGAAACACTGTTTGTGTTTGCCGGGTTCGAGACTAAGTTTAATCCTACAATCACATGAGCGGCTTCCCGTCTTCTCCTAGTGCTGTTTTTATGCGTTTACCAACATTTTCTTAGTGATTTTGTGGGTTTTCCTCTTCATTAAAGTAATATTTTGGACCCAGTTGTTGCCTCCTTATACACATGTATATGAAATATCTCGGATTTTATTCTATATAGATTCTTTATGGAGTTGAAAATCGCTGGTTTTAGGGATTTTCACGCGCTGAGGAATGGGAAAAGGGAAAAGAGGAGGGAGTATCTCTAAAGGGGGTAATCATATAAAGATGAGCTTTGCTATGCCAATCTTTTAACTCATTCGGTTTTTCCATTCTCTGATATGTTTGAAAATGTATACATGTTAACAGTTACAGAGTTTTATTTTGATAGCAGGTGGCTTCAAATGACAGAAGGTACGTCCTCAATCCCGGCCGTAGCCGAAATCTGTTTAGTGATACCTAAATAAACCTTGACATACTGTTCCGTCTTCTTTGGATTTTAATTTCAGACTTTAAATTTATTGATATTATCTTATCCCTGAAATAAAACATTTCTATGAAAAAAGTATGATTACAAAACTTAATACTCATGAAACATGCCCATCCCCCTTAATTCGCACTACACCTTTTTCATCCTAGCAACGCAAGTAACGTTAATAGGCAGAAATTTTACACTTTCACCACTTATTCCTCAAGTGTCTAAGAGTTATATTACAGCGTTACCACTGTAAACTAAACTACCACCGTCCAAGGTCATAAAGGATAATTTCACTGTTTTAGGTAAAAAAATTTTACGTATACCGGCTAAATTAATCGTTATTGCTGTACATTTCATCAGATAGTTTTCTATTTTTTTTTAAAATACTGAAATAAGTAACTGTATATCCAGTCGACGACCTTGATTGCGTTTACTGTCGAGTTTCGCATTTTTTTCTTCACATTTTCGTGGTGATATGCAGCTGAGCCTTCTCATATGTCGGTAATACAAATGTAACGAAATGCATCACGGTACTTTAGATGCCCATAAGTAGTTTAATCTTGCGTTCCGTATTATGCATAATCTAGTGTATATTCAGGTTGTAGGGAGAGTGAGGACTTAACACAAACTTTCGAATTTTTACTAAACCATTTCGTATGATTGGCCATAGGGGTAAATGTTGATTGAAGAGACATCCATACTTTATCTCCATCTTTCTTCCTCATTATTTACAGTGGTATCAAAGATGCATGATTTCATGTTGCACGCACAAGGTGATGATTGTAGAACATAAACACATTTTTGGATAGACGGGTTCAAGATTAAGTTTTGACCTACAATGCGCATGAGAGGATTCCCATTTTCTCCTAGTTCTGTTTGTATGCGTTTACCAACATTTCTATAGTGAGTGATTTTGTAGGAAATCTGTCCGTTTATGGTCCACTTTCCTCTTCATTGAAGTAATATTTGGAACTAATTGTGGCCCCTCTTATATCAAATCTCTCCGATTTTGTTAAGTATAGGTTCTTTTTGGAGTTGAAAATCGCGAGTTTCGGGGATTTTCACGCGCTGTTGGGAGGGGGCTGGTGTGACTCTAATGGGGATAATCATACAAGGATCAGCTTTGTCATGTCGGTCTTTTTTTTACTTATTTCTCTATTCTCCGATGAGTATGAAAAATGTATAAATTTAATGGTTATGGAGTTGTTTTTTTATAGCAGGTGGCTTTAAAGGTAGGAGGGTACATCATCGATCCCAACCGTAGCCGAAAACTGCTTGCTATCGTGTAATATGGGCTTGTATCATCAAGATTTCTGACAAGTTCGATAATGAGCAAGATCCACGCATATTAACGAGGCGGTCTTGCATCTGATTGACTGAGCGTGTTTCCACTCTGGATACCATATTTTGTTATCAGATTTTGATCATACATGAAATAGAGGCTAATATCATCAAGTTTTCGGATGAATATGATAATGAGTCAGATTTATGCATAATAATGAGGCGATCTTGTATCTGATTGGCTGAGCTTGTTACTACTTAGGAAGTTATATTCGGTTTTTATCAAACTTGAAATAGAGACTTATATGATAATGATCTCGCACAAGTTCGATAACGAGCGAGATCAACGCATGTTAATGGGGTTACCTTGCATCTCATTGGCTTAGCTTGCTATCCCTATATAGATTGTATTCCTGATCTGACTTTGATTAAACTTGGTAAACAGAGACAAATCGTCAAGAGCTTAGATGGGTACAATTGTGTGCGAGATGCATGCATATTCAGGAAGTTATTTAGAACCTGACTGGCTTTGCTTGCCAACACTTTAGCAACTCTATTTCTGATCAGATTTTCATCATACTTGGTAAAAAAAAAACAACTTGTATCATCAAGATATCCACTGAGTTTTATTATGAGAACAATCTACACATATTAATGATAATATCTTGCATTCGACTGGCTGAGTTTCTTACCATTCGAGTGATGTTGTTTCTGGCCCAATTTTAATTAAACTGAAGGTAAATTGGCAATCTGATAAATATCTATATCTGCTTTTAATATGTCAGAAATGTCGATTTTAATGGGATTGGGTAAAATTGGGTAATCTTATTAAGATGCTGATGAGTCTTATTATGAGCCAGACCTATGCATATGTATGACGTGATCATCCATCCGATTGGGTGAGTTTTATTAGCACTATACAGACTGTACGTTGATAGGATTTTGATCAAACTTGGTAAATAGGTTTATATCATCACGATCTCCGTCGAGTATGATTATGAGCGAGATCCATGCATATTAATGACGCGATCTTACACTTGATTTTCTGAGCTTGGTAACACACTGACAACTATATTTTTATTTTATATCAGATTTTGATCATACGTGTTAAATAGTCTTTTATTACAAAAATATTGGATGAGTTTGATTGTGAGCAAGTCTGCGCATATTAATGAGGTAATCTTGTATCTTATTGACAGATCTTGTTAGCACTCTAGGGACCTATTTCAAATAGATTTTGTTCGAAGTTGGTCAAATAAGCTTAAATTTTGCCTCTCATTAGCTGAGCTTATAACCTCTCCAGATCTAAAAGACTTTCGTCCAATTTCGCTAAAACTTGATAAATAGGTTTTTATCATCAAGGTCTTGGACAACTTCGATTATGAGCAAGAGACAATGCATATTAATTATATTTATATTCTTTGTTAATAATATTTGTCCGACTATAGTAGAATAGTTAAATTGATATGATATGAAATTTGGGAAAGAGTTTACATATGCTGATATAGAACTACATAAGCCTGCTTAGTGAGATGGTGATTGGTTTGGTTTGGAATTTTACGACACAGCAACACAAGAAGGTTATTTAGTACCAAGGCAACTGGAGCAATGTGCCTTGCCCAACACACCAGTAGCCGACTCGAGCTAATCCGATAGTCGCCAGTCCGGGAAGCTATAACTACTGAGCCACGGCGGCTATGGTCTCGACTGAGACTCCAATGTTTTGTTTTTTTTTAAATATTATTTATTAGTATCGAATAATAAAAACTATATATTAAAAGCGCATCGGGCCTATTCTCCCTGAGCCCGCAGGTATTAGGGATGTTTTTAACTTTTAAGTTATGTACGCTAGGTGGGCGATGTCAGATTATCTAGTGCCTCTTGTTCTATTGTCGTCGTTGTCGTGCCGAGTCAAACTGACCCTTTATTTAGCTACAAAATCGTCAGTCTTGCCAAGCAAGGAAATCTTATCATGTATTCCGCATGAATAAACAGAAGTACAGAAAACTCATCCATCCTAGGCACAGTACGTAGCATATAACCGTGCGAAACTTCTAACGTATATTGATTTTGATTAGTAAGACATGTCCATTTGCTTTTTCACACTCAACAACAACAAAATAGAAATTCATCGGGGGTCGGCAAAAAGGCAAAAGTAATGGATAATGAATCAGGTGTAATATTTTTGTTCGGATGATTTATTTTTCAAAAGAGTTCGATATTACACTATAGAAAATAGGTATAAGGATAACTTTTCTTGCTTAGTGTTGTCGAAATTATTTAATATCCATATATTTTCTTCATATGAAAATGTCAATAATGACTAACCTGTGATTGGGTTTATCGACTTGATAGCATGTCGTTCAAAGGCGGCACGTCTTTTCACCACAGAACACCACAGAAAACCGCAGAACACATCAAATTGCACCAATGACATCAAATAAATGTATTTTTAGTAGTTTGGAGTGTAAAATGTGAAAATATGTCATTTTTTCATATAATCGAAATGATTATAGCGTTTGGTATAACTGACCGCTTTTTTGATGGCTCTCTGATACGTTATTATTATTATTATTATTATTATTATTATTATTATTAAATATGCATGCAAAATTATACCACCCTTTTTAAAATTATCTACTTATAACCATATTTCATAAAAGAAAAGCATTAGTATTTCTTTTACGGGAAAATTATTGCGCTGAAGAACTGCCATTGAAAGCAACTCTTCCATGTGCAATGAACTTCGTTTCTACACCACAGAAGACAACATAACAATAAAAGTATTTTTAGTAGTTTGGCATGTGAAATAATGCTTTTAAAATGTGAAAATAAGTCATTTTTAGATAATTAAATCAAAATGATTATAGAATCTGGTGATTAGATTTATATTCATGATACTGTACATTAGATTGTTGTAATAATATATTTATAGGATTTGGGGTGTTTTATTTTATTTTAAGTTATATATATATATATATATATATATATATATATATATATATATATATATATATATATATATATATATATATATCAATGAAATAAGGGCAAACTAACCTAAATTAACTACTTTCATATTGAAAGGTTCAATCTAGTATGTTAATAAACATGTGAAAGTTTATCTGATGAAGAATTCCAAACTTGTATTTTTTAAAAAAAATATGGAATTTATCAAAGAGAATTTTAGCAGGCATATGTCTTCACTCCCAACTCGTGATAATCCTGAATATAATAATAGGTACATAAACATATGTTGTGTCTTTACACGATTGCGCGTGACCTTAATCCGATTATAACTACGTAATGGCTTTGAGGTGATGATGACAATTTATTTAATTAATTGCTGCTCCTAATCTTCTTGTATACTCATCAAAGGAATATACTATATGATGAAAGATAATGTGTAAGAGACATCGTACGGGGAAAGTCTTTGATCATCACAACAATAAAAGTGTAAGTGAATTATCAGTGGAAAACAAATTCATATACCCATATGCTCTATTGTCACATGTTTTGGCGATGAAATGGTTGATATGCATGTTTTATTGTTGTCATTATAACAACCAATTGTTATAATGGAAACACACATCTGTTTCATTACCTAGTCATGTTGGATACCCCATTCAGTAATTAAGGCACAATTAACGCTGAGATGGATAAAATGAGTGCAAGAAATCTGTTCCATTACATTTGCTGTCAGACTCCGCGTTTGCTGGGTTGTTGAATTTTACAGTGTAGATACGTTCTCTGTATATCTTTGTCATAGACTCAAGTTGTAAACTATTTCCAAATTCCTCCAAGAAAATAGTTACAGAAGCTTATTGTTATGCCGAAGATGCCGAAGCGTAAAATTCATTATTCCAAAAGATCGATGCTTTGGCCGTGTGGTGATTGCCGCAAAAACTGTATTACATATTCCGTCGAGTGTGATGTTTGCAAGTTATGATACCATTATGATTGCCAGAATCTGTGTGCTGATGACATTAGGACTTTGGAAGGATCATCTAGTTTCTCCTGCTTCAACTGTTTGAGAGAAGAAATAGGATCATGCTATTCATACTCGGCATCCTTACTGAGACTTACAATGGTAAGATTATTAGTTTCTGTAAGTAAGATACATATATTATAAATGCAGGCTGATGATGCCATGGATCCATTGTACATATTGGGACGTCAGTAAATAGTCATGTAACTATAACATCCAGTACAACTAGCTGCAGTCCTCTTACAAGCTTAAGATATACGTCTGCGTGACAAAAAACCAGTACCACAAGAAATGTCATAAACATACTTTATTGTCTTTGAATTCAGGTGTAAGTAGTAAGGTAAAAGGCGGTTTCTGGCACATTTTGTTTTTCGCCGGTCGCCGACCTTTTTAGCCTTTGTTAGAGACCCCCGTTAAGTTAATAAAAGCTTCTATTAGGCATTATTTTCCACCCCAAAGGTAAAAAAAGTAAGGGCAAAAGATGTTTTATAACAAATTTGGCGCCTCCATGATGATTACTAAAATTAACTGTTTTATGATCATTTAAATAGGTTACTAAAATAATTACTCATCATCGTCGTCAATTTTCAATGTGACAACTTCTGCTATCAAATAAAATTCATCCTTGTTAGGAGGCTTAAATAAGCAGAACTTAAGCTTTCCACTTACTTTAATACCTTCATATTTAAACAAATTTTCAACATCTTTTGGTGGAACACGTTTATTATTTTCAAACACAGTTGTGGCTTTGTCAATGGTTATAGTTGTATATTGTTCTTGTTTTATTGCTGACACATAATTTTCCTCCATTTCCATTAATTCTGATTCAAGATCTCCTAGCGCTTTGAAGTATTCACTTTCACCATCATTATAAAGAGATAGTTTATTTTTAAAATATCCACCTGATTCTGGATAGTTTTTAGAAGTCACTTCTGATTTTATTGTTATTTCGAATCGTTTTTTTCCGATCATGATATTTTTAACACCACATGATTTTACTAATGTGATTTTTTCGGTCGTCATTATACTATATATTTTATTCTCTAATTGATTTTTCATAATAAAATTTTGCCTTAGATATGCAATTAAAAGTTTTTATAATGTCCAATCGCATTCGTGTTTATTCCATCGTTGCACCATCGTTTGTCATCATTGTTACATAATCCTGATTTATTTATCAACGCAGTTATAATTTTATGCTTGTCTGATCGTATTGTTGTCATTGATACATGATCGCGCTTTCCATTTAGTGCATTTTTATAGTCGTCGAATTTTATCACTTTGCTTACAACTGCCCTCTGAATTCCTTTAGCACGTTTTTTTACTGATCCATCTGCGAGTTTAATACTGTATAATTTACTTCTCAAGCCTACAAATTCGACAATTGGCACAAAGTTTGTTTCGTCTTTGAATTTGCCTATTACTTTTTTATTATCATTACATTGGAATCCACTGCTGGCAGGATAATCTGATAGATCAAACCACTCGCGATTATCATACATGTCTTGGTAAACATCATCAGTAAATACATGAATACAGAGTGAATCAGTATCTGTAAATAACAATTGAGATTTTTCGCCAGGATACAACTTTTTGATAACATTATAGTAAAAATCGTACATTAATGTTTTTGAAACATCTAGCACAGCTGTCCCATTTGCAATTGGTTTATCTAGTATCAGATTTGTTTTACGCTTATGAACCGCCATCAAATTTTCATTAAATATTTTTCTTGACATGAAAGTATCCATTGATATCACTTTATCCCGTCGAGCAGCATTGTTCACTATTTCAATATCTTCTCGTTTTCTCTTATTTTCCATAGTTTTACCGAATACACTATTATTAATTAGCTTGAAAAGGTTTTTATCAGATTCTGTTTTTGCGATAGTTCTCTGACGCGTGTTAAAATCAATGTATTCTTTTAACCAGCACGACTGATCAAACTTTAGTACACAATGAATCTTAGTTATTATTAAACCTGCATCAACTGCTTGCTTTAATGCCACATGGTGCACAACATATCGCTTTTTCGTCATAAGGTTTGGAACTAATTTTTCTGAAACGCTTCCATAACCATATTTTTTCATTAAATGCAATTTGATTTTGAGAAAGCCTGAATTATTGATTAAAATCGATTCAGCACAGAATGGGTAGTCGTTATGCAGATCATGCAACGCAGATGGATATTCAAGATCAACCTCAATGAAATATCCGTTTTCGATATTGTATTTTTCAGCTTCCTTACAGTACTGGTCCGCTGTTATCCATTTATAATTTCCAACTGGTAAAAGTTGGCTCATTGCCCATCGCTAAAGATTATTTGTATCTAAATAAATTATATAACTTGATTCCTTTGTCAGGGTCATAATCTGTCAGATATTTGTTGTTAGCTTTTGCATATTTCTTTGTTATCACTGATATCCCGCCTCGAATACCTTTTTCCGTGAACAAATCTGATGTTTTATCATTAAATTTTAATGCTGCATCCCAAGCAAGACCTGGAGATGAAAGATAATAAAGCGCATCTAACCCATAATGTTTAATGCACATATCACGAAACTGTTCAAACACATCAGCTAGAAGAAGCACATCTGTTATCAAGTACAGATTATGGTAATCGCCAATATTTTCGCATTTAAATTTTGACCATATTGTTTGCGCATATTCATATTCATCTGAGTCTATTCCTCCTATACGCACCTTTGACTAAAACTGTGATCGATCAGGCAACGATATTTCATCAAATCGTGAAAATCCGTCCATGTGCTCGTATGGATAAACTCCTTTTCGTTTTAGTAAACTAGCATTTGCCCCAAAATATTTTTGTAAGTTAGAAAATACGGAGTAACCTTTCACAAGGTCATCAAGCGATGTTGCCATAAATTGAAAACTATCAATGAATCTAAGCTGTTTATAAGTCACTGACATATATTTTTCTGTGCTGTTTGGAATGCATTTTATTCTTTTTACACTAAATTTTTCATTACCAAAAGCCTCAACAATAATATGTGCATCATACCCTTGAAAATTATGGAAAACTACTGGAATAAACATTTTCTTATCATATACGCCATTGAGTTTAATTTCTTTTTTAATAGATGATGCCTCAATTAATAGATTACTTAGTAACCACTCAGCTGGATTTGCACCGCGATATATTTGAATATGTTTTGACAATTTTTTATCATATTCGCAAACAACTTTGTAAGCAACACTGCATGGAATATGATTATGTATTTTTATTGTTGATGATATATTAGGATTGTTTATTGCGTATTCCACAGGTTCCAACAATGCCTCAAAATCAGCATATATCACAAATGGAATTTTATTTTCATTCTGGTGGTTTTTAAAACTCAATTTCGAATTTTCTTCATTTGGCATGGTTATTTTTTGAATGCTTACACAGTATTCCAAATGAGTATCTAATATTTTTTGTGAGCTACATCTTTTTAAGCAACGATAACAACAAAAAAGTCTTCCTTTGTGTTTATTATTTTGGCTAAAAAGAATCCCATTAAAGTGTTTAATCCAGCAATAATGCCCTTTATAAAAAAGCAGATTAATTACATCGCACAACGCCTCATGACTATCCAACGGTTTTCCACTAATAATTATTGGGTGTACATCATATTCTTTTTTTCTTGTGCAATAATATAAGCCAAAAACGTTCACGGCGAGATTATTTTGTCTTGCAAATTTTTCCACCTGGTTGATTTTTACCGGAAATTCAATTCCTTTAAAATTTAGTTCGTTAACATATTTTGCATAATTTGATGTTCGATTTGGGTTTTTATTGGCTTTATATATTTTTGAAAGTACCGCCCATTGAAAACACTTATCATCATCGTTTTTTACATTTATAATACACTTTGAGTTTTTAAAATGGCCTGGCAGCTCAACAAAACTTGATCCACGTAATGGATTATATCTTGATGTGTGAAGTAACACCGCATCAGTGCTTTTACATTTCCAACCGGATCCAGCTGACTCATGTGATTCAATTTTTTGATGAAGGTCTTCAAGCGCATCCATGATTTTTTCTTCAATGTTCGTCCCTTGTAATATTATTGTTGTTTTAGTTGATTTAAATGATCCTGATTCTTCCTCCAGTACTACAAGTTCGCCTATCACAAATATTACCTTATACTGAACAATAATTTTTAATCCGTAGGGTGATATCAACTGTCCTCGGATTGTTGGGTACAGCATTGAGTAAAGGTCATTGAACATTAATCCAAATTTTCCTGTTTTTTCTATAGATGTTTCCGTAGATGCTTTTAATGCGGCCTGATTATCAAAAATAAAAGATTTCTCCGTGCCAGCAAATGCTGTTTCGATTTCACGCATTCGAAAAATGACTTGATGTGATAATACACGCAACGGATGGACTTGACTCATTATATTATTAAAATTTTAATATTTAAATGAAATTTTCGAATTTGAATTCAAATTTAATATTTTTACGTTTATTTAAAATCAAGGATAAGTATAGAATGAATAATAATAATTTTTTACCTCATCCAGTATACAGCAATTATGAAGCAAACGATAAAGGGGTCATTAGACACCGGCGTAACCAATACCCTCTTGGTAATTTAACCAATATGGGCTATCTTAAGATTAGTGTCAGTGATCAATCTGGATCGCTTGGTAGTTGCAAGCAGGGAAAATCAATTTACGCACACAGGTTTGTTTACGAAGTGTTTAATGGTATTATTAAAACTGATCGACGGTTAGTTATCGATCACATTAATGGTATTACCACCGACAACAGAATTGAAAACCTGGATTTGGTTACACAACAAGAAAATTGCCTTCGCGGTAAAAATGCAGATGGTTGCTATAAACCTCGCCGTCCTGTGAAATCAGATTATTTACAACTCGCGTTTAGGTCTATCAAAGCCGCTGCAAAGTACTTTTTGATAGATCCAAGATCAGTGAAATTTGCTGCTGATCATGTGTACAATTCAGTTTACTCAAAGCGATACAATTGCAGAATTTCGTTTGAGTATATCTAAATCAGAATCAGATTTAACCAGAATCAAGTATTCGCATTAATTCACCAACCTTTATGCAGTTATGGCAGTAATTCATAATTGTATCTATATCCCACCTGGTTGTAATTGTGCCATTTGTTTTAAACAACTTTAATTCATCTAACGTTAACAATACATTATTTTTTTTGATACTAGATTCTCCGCTAACGTCTTTGACATCAGGATTTTCATTTATTTTAAGAGTAACGTTTACTGGAACTCCAAAACAATGTCTTATCGCATTTTCAATATCTTCAATATTTTGTATGTACCCCTTAGCGTGATATCTTTGCATTATTAAAATATTTATATAAAATATAGCCATGATGGAAAAATTAATCTTGCTGATTAATGATCGTTCAGATGTAAATGTTCATTCAAAAGTACATGCAGCTGTACCAGTACATTCATACGGATGTGCGCAAATAGACCATCTGAACTATTTTCATCATGTTGATAATTACTTACATGCAGATGTAAATCCACAAGTACGTTCATATATGAATGCAAATCTGTATACAGATTCAGATTCAGATTCAGATTCACAAGTAGATTTGCACGCAAATACAAATCCACAACTCCAACATGTTGACGCACCATTAGATGATTATGATGACGAACACTCAAAAGTTGATTCACACATATACATGTATTATAGCGCACCAACGCGGCGATACAATGTTAAATATCATCTTTAAAAAAAATATTACGTTTTAATTTAACTTCAAGCGAGCAGGAGGCATTTGATGATCGTAAAAAAATATTTATGAATATTAGTATTCCTAAAAGACAAAAGAATATTAAATTTGATTTTACTTTTGCTAAGATATTTTTATTGCTTGCAGATATTGGTATCATAAATTTTAATCGAGCTAGCGATCTTGTTAAGATGTGCAAGCCAGTAAAATGTAAAAAGATATTACAACAGTATGAGCAAATATACAATTCTATCATTATTAATCACTGTACACGTATACATGTTGACGCAAAAGTAAATTCATAAGTAGATGTTTTAAATACGCGTTTTCAATAGTTCTTGCTCGTAAAAGCTTCCTATGATCGGTTCATTGTTTAAGTCTTTGATTTGTATGTGACGGGGATTGTCATCAGTATCTCACTGACAACAAATATTTCTTCAGTGT
This sequence comes from Margaritifera margaritifera, assembly GCA_029931535.1. Classification (NCBI taxonomy): domain Eukaryota; kingdom Metazoa; phylum Mollusca; class Bivalvia; order Unionida; family Margaritiferidae; genus Margaritifera; species Margaritifera margaritifera. The sequence continues at coordinate 4,626,092 of JAQPZY010001660.1, read as the reverse complement.
AATTTGGCGTATAACCCTTTTCAAATTGTTTTTTTACCACTGAAATTCTGACTCGGTCACCAACATTAAAGTTATGCCTTCGATACAAGTTTTCATTTGCAAGAATAGGATTATTAACAGCCTCATTTGGTGTCATTTTAATTGAACGATGTTTTTATTGTTGTAGCTGGAAATAATTTGCGGAAGATGATCAATGTATCTATTTGTGTTATTTGCTGTCATAAACATGTAAATCTTTTCCTTGAGTGTTCTATTAAATCGTTCAACTATTACACTCTTCCCCTCGTTTCCAGTTGTGTACTTAATGATGTTATGTTGCTTTAACCAGTTGTCAAACTGCCTATTATAAAACTCGGGTCCATGATCGGTCCATATTTTGTTTGGTTGCCGTCCACTATTTGTAATAATCTTATTGAATGCAGATGCAACGGTGCTGCTCATTTTATTTGGTATTGGTTCACTAAATGCAAATCTGCTCTGGACATCTACAGCATTAAGTAAAAAATCTGTATTATTATTGTCAGAAGCCAACGATGACATATCTGTCAGATCAACAGACCAAATTTCGTCGACTGCATTTGCTACAACACGCCTTCGTGGAAACTTTTTTTATTGGTGTGTGAAGCTCATTTGCTAGATTTGCTTGCAAATCCGGATTTGCATTCGGATACACATGCACATCAACATCTAAATCTATATCTCCATTATAAAAATCCCTCCCCCAACGATCGTCAAATTGACCCAAGCCAAGTTTATACTTTGCTCCGATGATCCCCTGCACTAATTTTTTGTCAAGACGTTCTCGCAGATTTTTCGGCTCTAACACGTTTAATTGATTCAACATTTTTTCATCGCATGTATGTTTTGTTTCGCCTGATTCATCCACGTCACGATAACATATATCATGTTGCATTGCAATTGCATCAACAGCATTGTAAGGTTCTTGTCCTGGTAGAGGATTATCATTTTCATCAAGTTGTTGATCAAGAGGGTTCCATGGCCCAGTATATTTATGACCTGGTAATGTCCAGCCTCCTTTAGGTTTTGGTAACTTTCCAGTCAGATTATGAATATCAATTGCTCCTCCGAGTATCTGACGGTGCTCACATTTATTACAATGACAAACTAATTTATTTCCCTCAATGGAAATCATTTTACTATCTTCACATTTGCAACTCGTACCTGTATACATTATCTTAAGTTATATTACTTTGTTTTATAAATCTGCTTTTATTTTTCGAACAAATCGAGCAAATACTTTTAATCACCACTCGGCCGTTTTTTGTTTTCACAGTTGATTCGTTCAGGTTGCCAGTTTTAGTTTTACGCTTTAAGCAATACGTTTTTTCCGTGCTGGTCATATGTATACATATGTTTTCACACAAAATTAATTGCCAAGTTATCATTATTAACACTCCCTCGCGGATCAAATTGAGAAATGTAGTCAAGCATAGATTTTCCCTTAGAAAGCTCTTTAATAAACATTATACAATAATACCCACATGCGTATGTGCCATTTTGCTGAATCTGATTACTGACATATTTTATTGGTTTATCTGAAAATTTTGGAAACGATTGAACATATTTTTTGATGTGATCACTCAGAGGAAAACCATAACTGTCAAAATAATTGTTATCATACAATGCAACCCAATGTGTCCCCGATCCATCATCAAAGTTTTCTATGTTTATGACGCAATGAGTTGAAGGTGTTGAATCTTTCAAAGAAAGATCGCTACCACTCAGAGATATTTTTTTAAATCTGTCTTTGGAAAAAACTCCATTGAATCCAGGTACATTTTTTAATTTATCATTTATATCAAAATTACTCAATGGAACTAATACTGAGGATAAGTCCCTGGTAATGTTAGACCGCTTCCAAACAGTTTCGAGATCAGCGGGCCTCCTAGTAATCCTGCTAGTGCTGGAAGTAACATTTGAAGGAATCCTCCTTTTTTCTCCGTTGCTAGCAATGTCTCCAGTTTTGAAAACAGTGGTTTTAGTTTTAATATTATTTTTTTAATGTCTTTGATTTTCTTTTCTTCAGGTGATTTCGACTTCGCTGAAGTTTTTGACGCCGCTGTGGATCCATTAGTTTAACTTTTTTGGTGTTCGCTTCTTTCTAGGTTTTAACGTCGTTGACGTTAGCGTCTATGATTTTGGTGGCATATTATTTTAATATTTTAGACTAAAGTGGATCTTTGAATCTTTCAAAGAAAGATTTGGATTTGAAAGATTCAACGCAGCATCGTTGCGTACTTGATACCTGATCCTGATTTACAACACGGTACTAGTACCCCAGATCCTGATACAGCTTTATTTGTCGCACCTGATATTGCACCAGTTGCTGCAGCCATTCCAAGTGTTCCAAGTACTGCTAAAATTTTTGGTAGCAACGATTTAACTAAAACTGCTGCTGCTGGTCCAATAAAACCGCCCCGGCGTGTAAGCGCGCTTCGGTGACCTGTCATTGTATTAAGTTCGTCTATCAACGTCTCAAGTTTGTTCATCAGTGGTTTGATTCGTTCAATGGTCTTTTTAATCTATGTAATTGATTTTAATTGTGATGATCCTTTTTTAACCATCTTTATTTAACGTCGTAGACAAAACTGTTTGAATCTTTCTTTGAAAGATCGCGTATTCAAATCAAACTGTTGCCGTCATCTTTCCATTTAATACATCGAGCGTAATATACCTATCAGATGTAATCAGTGCAAATGCTTGATATCCTGCAGCAGGGACTGCATCAAGTCTCCATGATACTTCAATATCAGCCATTGATCCTGATAGTCTTTCACTATGCTTACTAACATCAAAATGAAATATTGGATACAATGTTCTAAATTCCTCAATTGAGATTTGTCTTCCAGTATCAGTGTCCTGATATTTATGTACTGCTTCGATCAATGACTTATACACTCGTGAAATATTTCTATCCTGTGGTGCAAAATTGCAAATGAACTCTTTTTCTGGATATTGCCGAGAATTTATTCTAACGCGAATACTTGAAACAAGTAAATTATCAAATACATGTTTGTTGAAAGTTTGATTACCAGTAAATCTTGCATTGGTTTGAAATACTACAAAAATATGACGGGGCAGTTGTTATTCTCCATGTGTAATTTGCTGTTACAGGAATTGATTGCGAATACATCTTGTTTTGTTCAAAATGAAGTCTTCGAGTGAATGTCGTTAATAAATTTTCAAGTTGTAATTGTTTTGCCACCGATGGAATTACTTTTGGCATCCACATCGAAAGATGACTAATAATAAATTGTCCATCATTAGCATAAGCTGCATATATTAAAACAATACCATTGATATCATTTCGGTTTAAAATAACAGTATGTTTTATACCTCTGAAAACTTTGTTCACATCACGACAAAATCCAAATATTGCGCTTAGGGGGAAAAACATTGTAATCTGCGCTCCATTATCAGTAAATCTCATTCGTTTTACAAGTCCTTCATTGCTTTCACCAGCAGCTGCGGCTCTCAGATTGTTAATTACGTTAAAAACATTACCGCCGACGTTTAGCGGGGCGATAATATTATTAGTTATCTCTGTGGCAAGAGTATTAACTGATACTCTGGCAGCTGCTAAATCAGCATAATTAGCTGCTATTGCAGTAAGTGCTGCTAAATTACCATGCATAACTACTGGTGATGCGGCTCCTCCTGTGCCAGTATCCTTAAACCAAAGCATATTCGTCGCTGTTAATCTCGAATAATCCTCACTGAATGTTAAAATGTTCATAATAGTGCTTGCAGCAGGTAAGTAATCTTGAATGTCTTCGATGGTTTGATTATTTAGTTGGAATCGCGCATTTTTAAACAAACCGAATCCATTATTTTGAAGTGAAATGTTTGAACCTGCAGCATGTGCCACTGGTGGAACAGCTGTTGTCATTAAATTTCCACGCACTTCAATGTATGCTTTTTGAGGTAGTAAATATATGTCCTCATCACGTGTACTAATTTTTCTTTCACCGGATTTGTTCATGTCGTTGTCACCTTCAGTGTACTCAAGATACTCATATTCTACAGTTGTGTTATCGATCGTGTACGGTTCGTCAATGTTAAAAAAAATCCAACGTTGATGACATTATTAATTTCTGTTAGATAAAAATGCCTTAAAACGCGGCAATATCAGGTCGTCGATATTTCTTTGAAAGATCCGGATTTTAATTTTCAAGTCGCGCTGAAATCTTATCATTTAATTGCTTAATAATTTGCTCACTATCCTGAGACAATAACTTTTTTGCTGTTTTGATCATTGCACGTGCTGCTTCTGGAGATGGCGCAATCGATCTAATTAGTTGTTGATCTAGTTGACGTGATGTGTCTGAGGGTTTTATAAATCGTTCAGCAATAGGATTGCCAGCAGCATCACCAACTTTACTCATAGCTCCAGTTGCGAATGATTCTAATGATTTAAGTGCGACAGCCGCCAATTTTGTAGCGAGTCCAGGCCCATGCTGAACCAACTTTGACAAAATGTTTCCTAGCAGATTTCCTCCAATTGTATGTTCTCGATAGATTTTTCTTCGGTTCATTATTAAATTGTGTGATGATAAAAACTGATTCGTTGAATCTTTCAAAGAAAGATCGGATCGACCCATCATTCAATCGTCTTCAACCAGATGCAAAAAATATGTTACTAGTTCATTGTTGAGATCAAGTTGGCGTCCGGTTTGATCTGTTAACTTCATTGTGATCGATGATATCTGCGATTCTACGTTAAGTGGATAATAAATAATTTGCTTTGGGTTAACTTGAATTAATGATCCTGGTGGCGAATCAGGTGAAAAACTATAGATCGATTGATTACGAGTTCCGGAGGCAGAATACGATCCATTAGCAATACTGCAATCGATTAACACAGCATTGACATTAGTAATGTTAACAGGTTTTTCTCCTTCAAACGTGGCAGTTACCCCATTGGCACTATATTGTTTATGTTCAAAGCCAACCAAATCCGCAAATGAAAATGGTGCTGAAAAATCAACGGTGATGTTATTTTTAAGAATGATTCTAGCACGTAATGTATTATAATTTGGCTCAATTGTAAAATCATCTAACCCTAAGAATTTATTAATGTTATTTATATTGTATGCACCGGGTGGAATTGTTACAGTTACCCATGGAGATGCATTGTTGAGCCTGTACGTGAAATTATTGTTAACGACTAGGTCACCTGCGGTAATGGCATTATTGATGTTAAAAAAGCTGTTCCAAAGAGTCGCTGATATAAGTCCAATTCGGTATTTATTACTTGGATTAAGAACAACTGGTGGATTATAATACACAGTAAAATTTTTGCTGCTGAATTTAGTTTGAGACGAATCAAGAAAAAATGTTATTTCGCTCATTATTTATAATAATGCGTTATTAAAACTGTTCGAATTGAATCGGTGCGACACAACGGTGTTGAATCGATGAATCTTTCAAAGAAAGATCGGTTGGTCGCGTTGAGTTGAGTCGATCATAGTGAATCTATAAGATCTCTGCTAAGAATTTGATACTCATCTGTGGTAATTAAGTTATTTGACCGAAAGTAATCCAACATTTAAACGATCTCATTATCAATTTCAGTGCCGGTGTTTCCAGCTTGTTTTGATGAGATAATTAACATAAACCTATCATAAACATCAGCCGGAGATGAAAACACTTTTATTCCACTTCCTGTTTGCCATTTCATTATTCCTTTAGTTGACGGTACAACATCTTTATAATATTCAGCATATGATCTTTCATATTTCAGTTTAAGGTCTCTTAAATATTTTATTGTTTTATCCAAATCAGCTCTAACATCAGGACGTTTTGCAGCAGCTTTGCCTGAACGTCTGTTATGCACTCTGATAACATTAATAAGCGTTTCTATCTGTTCAGGTCTCATTTTTATAATTTCATCATCAGAGAGTAAACAATCGGCGATCATATATTTTTTTTTAGATTTCGCAATAACTTCATTAAAATATCTATCAAGGTCTCTATCATCATATGGATTAACAGGCTCATTTAATCTTGTAATTTCGATATTAGGATCGGATTTATAATTATCAATTTTTTCTTTTAATGTTTTAAATGTTATTTCCGCTACTTTAGATTCAATTTTTTTTCCTCCTGTTTTTTTAGCAATTTCAAGCACTTGTTCAGCTTGTTCAGTTTTTTTCCCTTCTTCGTCTCTTTTTGCACCAATTTCACGATATTCAGGACCTGTTTTAGTTTTTTGTTCGTCTTCAAGTTGTTTTAAAAGTTTTTTTTTTAAACATGACGTAATTTCTTAATCCAACCATATCTTTGTTTATGATCAACTGTTTTAAATCTTCGTCTTGAATGTAGAATCTTTTAATTAAATTCTCGCTCATATCACTTATTAATTTCTGTGTTGCTGCTGATTTTTCATCTGCTCCAGCTGCGAGACGGGCAACCAATTCCTTCACTGAATCAGTTTTAGTTGTTAATGACTTTTCAGCGGTTTCAGCAGCAGATTCAACAGCACTTGTAATAGGTTTAAATATTTCTTTTAGATCTTCCTCAGTTCGTTGTCTTCCAAGTCTTGCTTCTAGAAATAATTGCCTGTTTCGTTCTTTACCTTTAATTAATCCTTCAAGTACTTTTTTATCAACGGACCCCATTGATAATAATACGTTATATTAATGTTAACATATTATTTACACATTATTTTTCAATTGGCAATGCTATTGCTGAACGATGATCACTTTCATTTGGATCCGAATCTATCAAAGAAAAATCACGCTAAAATTGCTCGCAACTACGAAACATTTTATTAGGATCTGTTGTCATCCGATCAAATATAAAGAACTTATGTTTAGTGTCTTTAAGCGCTCTTGATCTCGTTGAATCTCTGGATCTTTCTTTGAAAGATTGACTTGAGAGATTAGGGTTAGCACTGGAGGTACCGCTCAGTTCCACATCATATCTCGTCGCTTCATGGTATCGCCGAATGAATTCCTCTTTGGAAATGGCTCCACAAAAGTCGTGTGCGATTTTTTCAATATCGGTGTTATCAAGGCCGTCAAAAAGTATAAAGCAACCAGTGTTACGTCTGATAAACTTATTCACGTTAAAAAAACCTTGAGCCAAAAAAATTTAATTACATCGCTTGTTTCTGGACAATGAAAAGTAAGACTTAATTTTTTCAATTTCGTTGTGCTCGAGTGGGATATCATCAAAGACAATAATTTTGTTTTCATCAGAGTCAAGATCTGCAACTGGAATAACGTCCTCAGGGTCTTTAATAACAAAGATATCATCGGCACAGCCCATGGCTTTCTTAAGTGGTTCATTGTACTGACTCAGCGTATTATACTTATCCTGTTGTGGATTTACAGTATAGATGTATACTCGGTCATAATTAAGTTTATTGTTCAGAAGAAGATCAAGTAAAAGATTAGTTTTACCGGATCCAGTTCTACCAACAATTAGATAATGGCAATTAGGCAGATCATAATTATGTTTGTTCACGATGACTTCGATGGAAATAAAATTTATTATTGGCATTGGATCTATTTATAGATTCGTGCAATATAATTTTGTAATGAACGTATTTATATATCTTTGAAACAATAATGTCATATTACACAAAATTTGGAACATTAATTAGCGTTACCGGACCGGTTGATCAAACTGATTCGAGTAAAACAATAAATTTAGATGGTTATTTAAAACGAACAGGAGACTCAATGACGGGAAACCTAAATATGAATAACCAACGTATAATAAATTTGGAGACGAATTATCCGCCTGTGAACGCAGATGCAGCACAAGCAGTTAGTTTAAGTCAGTTGTCTAACATGGTTAATAAATCCGGTGACACTATGACGGGAGTATTAAATATGTCAGGTAATAAGATTACTGGCTTGGTGACAGATTATCCACCAGCAGATATTGATCCAACACAAGCAGTGAGTCTAAACCAATTGGTTGAATCTGATAATTCACATGTTCAGAAAAGCGGTGACACAATGGCAGGCCCTCTCAACATGGATAAAAACAAAATAAAATCATCGGCGTTTCCAACAGAGCCGTACGACCTCGTTAATAAGACGTATGTGGACGATGTTACATCACTAAACATCAAACGAACAGGTGATATGATGGTTGGTACATTAACGATGTCTAACAACGGAAAAATAACAGGCTTACCAACAGCTTACCCGCCAACAAATTCATCCGACGCAATTTCTTATGCACAAATGTTCACGAAGTTCAGTGAATATGTTCCACGACTCGGAAGTACGATGTTAGGCTCGCTCAACATGGGAAGATACGTTTAAACGGAATTGATACTTATACGTCATTGGCAGTTGACAATGCGGTTAGCGTCAAGTACATGAATGATAACGCTGTTCTTAAAACCGGCGATACAATGACCGGGACACTCAACATGAATAACAGATTACTGGTAAATTTACCGGCACCGACTAATCCTGGAGATGCTGTTCCGTACTCATCATTGTTAAATCTTAGCAGCACAGTTGTAAAAAAATCGGCGACACAATGACGGGAAATCTAGTGATGACAAACTGTGTTGTAAAGTGCGCGACCGCCCCAACTGTAACAGATGACCTAACAAATAAAGCATATGTCTATTCCAAAGTTGTCGGTGGTGGTGTTACTCGATCTAAAAATAATGTTGGGTATATTCCGCCGCTGCAAGGAAATAGCAACAATCGTACTGGATTTATTGTATCAACATCATCATCATATCCTGGTTATGATGGTTTTAACGCATTTGTATATCATCTTCAATATGCAGTAAACACAAACGAATGGGCGACCAATGGCATGTCAGCAATTTTCTGGATTAAAGTTCAGTGCCCATCACCGGTTGCGATATGGAAATTTCAACTGCGCGGGCGAGCTGGTGGTGGAGAAAGAATTTTTAATTGGCGACTTGATGGATCTAATAATGATGTTGGCTAGTCGACATTATATACAACCGTTCCGAATGTTATTTATATTGGAAATACTATTCAAGAATTTGCTGTGCCCGTCGTAACTAAATATTTGTATTTCAAGTTGGTTGTAATTAACGCCGAACCTACAAATCCTGGTCTAACGTTGTTTCAGATGTTTACTCTGGATGATATTGTTTAACTATTAATACTGTAAACATTTTTGTCTGCAAAATTATTATAAACAATGAGTGAAGTTGTTGAGGTATGTCGTGAGTTCTACAATAAAATTTTTGAATTTGATCACACTCAAATTTTTAAATCAGATTTTACTTCACCAACAGCTGATAAAAGAACAGAAAGCAGTCGAATAGCTATTCGCGAACTAGCAAATATGTTAAGTAATCCGTCTGAGATCACTGATAACATTTTAAACCTGCGATCGGTTATATCAATGAGAAAAAAACAGATGAAAGAAATATTAGATAAGTATGATGTATTCGTAAAATTTTGTGTTCCATCTGAAATGGTACAGTTAGAAAATCAGATTAAGGATCTACTTCATAGTGTAATTCTAGAACTAACAAAAGATAATATTTTAACAATACTACGAACAAAATTTATAGTAAGACAAAAATTTGGTGGTATAAAAGAACGAGATCGAGATCATAAGAACAGATCAACCTGTTTAGATAATATTTTTGAAAAGAAACGGTTTGGTCTCGGGAGAAATATTAAAGCACATAACAATTTTGCTAAACGACGGTTCTTCAGCGATGTTGGACTCGATTACAATGACGCTGAAACAGTTATTGCTGTCCATAATGAACCCGATGATGTACACGGGCTCGCCACAAGCTACTTAATACTATTATCATCAAAAACAAAAGGATATAAAAATAAGTATGATGATGATGATATAGCAACTGCTTTTGATACTGTGGAAACAATTGAAAAAAAACTTAAGCTGCTATCAGAACCCGAAAAAAAGGTTTTTTACGATGAATTAGATTCACTTACTGAAATACCAGATGAAATAAAGTGGGCACCAGATCCAAATCAAGCAGCATAATATCATAATAACCAAAAACGATGATAATCGTGTAATAAAAAACTTTATGTCCGATCCACAATATTCTAATTTACGTGATCAAATAAAAGAAAAATTAAAAGTAAATGAACTCTTGCCTGAAAATGAATTACGAGATGATTTTGCTGCGGCGTATGCAATATTATATCAGTACTTGTTGTTGGATACTATACCAGCAGGCACCGTAAAATCAGCTATCGAATTTATCGAATCAAATAAAGATTATGTTGATATCACCAAAATACAAAATGTTCCAGAAACTTTTGAGTTTAGAGGTAAATTATCGCTTACTGAAGAACAAGAAAATATGATAAAAAATAAGAGATCGATTATATTTGATAAATACACAGATTTTATTAATGATGAAAAAAATAAAAAATTTAAAAACCTGATCATAAGAGCTGCAGCAAATACAAAATTTGAGGAGGTTATTAAATTTTATAATGATATTAGCAAATTCATTGATGCATATTTTACTCTTTGGTAGTATCGAGTTCATTTGTTTACAATAAAAATAGATATTTATGAAAACATTATTAACTCGGCGGTCGATTTTTATAATAAGAATAAACATTTAGAAGACAAAATAAAAGTAGCTGATTTGAATAAAATAAAAGAATGGACAAGTATTAATGATGTTAAAAAATACCTTTTCTCTCATTACGAGGTACCACGAGATCAATGGCAAAAAGCTGACAATAATGTTCGTTTAGCAGATGATATTACCTTTAAAAATCCTATTGTTAAAAATATTAGATCATTATATCTTCACCAGCAAGTAAACTCTGATACAGGAATAAAAGAAATTAAAACAGCACTACTCACTTTTTATTCTAAAGAGGTTTCAGATCAATCCGATTATTTAAAGGATGATCAATCAAATGTAAAAGAAAGGTTCGCAACAGCATATGTGATACTTTACAAGTACTTGTTACCAAGTAATATTAACATCGACTTTGTCAAAGGGGCCATCGAATTTATTGATTCACATGAAAATAAAATCGGAGAAATAAATGATATCATCACGGCTTCAAACACGCTCGATTATAAATCTAAAGCAGAATATGATGAAAAACAAGAAGAACGACTCCGAAATCAAACATCTAAAGTGTTCGACAAATACAGAGCAGTACTTGATGATAAACATAATGTAGACTTTCGAACAATGATCATTAATTCAGCTTCAACACTAAAAATTATACATTAATTATTAATAATGAAATTTATTATTGATTTTAATCATATCTCAAAAACGATACCCGATGATGAGCGAGATCAACTTATAGCATACTTCAATACCTATCATAAAAAAATGTACTGTGCAAAGCGTGCGCACAGGTACTACAGCCGACTAATAAAATTAATATTCTATGCTCCACTTTTACTGACAACAGCTGGCATCGTTTCGGCGGGAAGTTTACTTAATCCTCTTTTTCTTATATTATCAGGTGCTGGCATATTTATCATCGCTGGATTTAAACGTTTAGAACCAAAACTCGAACAAAAAAAATCATCATGTAAATTAGCGTCATCGATGTACTCAAAAATGCAAACACAATTGCAAGCATATCTGCGAGGTAAAGAATATAATATCATCGACTTAATACATGAACTACAAACCAAGGAAGACATGTTAATCGATATTGTTCCTAACAGAAAATCAAAATATAAAAAAAAATATTCATTTAAATATACGTGATAATAAATATGGGAAATTCACCACAAAATCACACACATAAAAAATCCACCATCATGGATTACTTTGTTATTCATGGCAGCATTGAAGATTGCTATATCATACACAATGCAATACTGCATGTAAACTCTCCATTCAGCTATGATATAAATTCCATCAATGATACACTTATTAAAATATATTTTGTTGAGCAGCATGGTAACATAATCAAAATACAAACAAATAAAGCTGACGATGACGAATTTTTCAAAATTATTATTCCTGGAAGCGTAAAAAATCATAGCGATGTTGTCCCAGAAATACTAATACCAAGTACCAATGATGAATCCGATGAAGCAGATTTTATAACTAAATTTTTACTATCAAATACTTCCATGAACTCCAGCGGTGGTGTTTCCAAAAACAAACTTAAAAATAACAATTTTGTAATCAGGCCTAAGTTTCAGGACATAATTCTATATAACCTATACAACAACACATCATACATAACATCTAAATTAACTGTCAACAGACGTTTCTTTTTAAATTGTATCAACATTTTTGAAAAAATTATAATATCCATGATGGCGGAAAATTAACGCATAAGTAAACCTATGTGTGCATTCATTTATGAATGTGGATTCAGCGATTACCCTTGATGCGTTGTCATCATGGAGGCGCCAAATTTGTTATAAAACATCTTTTGCCCTTACTTTTTTTACCTTTGGGGTGGAAAATAATGCTTAATAGAAGCTTTTATTAACTTAACGGGGGTCTCTAACAAAGGCTAAAAAGGTCGGCGACCGGCGAAAAACAAAATGTGCCAGAAACCGCCTTTTACCTTACTACTGTGTATCCATAGATGTTGACAGAACGTTTAACTTAGGTCGTTTTTTTGTGACAGCAATAGTCTATAAAAATGTTAGAGTTGTTAGAAAAGAGACTAAAGATCATCCCATTTTTTTAGGACCAATTCTGTTACATAAAGATGCAAGTTATCAGACATAAAGGTCCTTTTTCCCCCATTTGGCAACATATATTGAAAGATATGTACATATGATTGAACTCCGAGTACCTGAAGAAATAGAGTTTGGAACAGACGGCAAAAAGGCTTTGACAAAAGCAATCCAGCATTCATTCCCGGCAGCAAAAACGACGTTTGTGTTCCAAACATCTTAAAGACAATGTAAAGCATTATCTACAAAATAGAATCGGTGTCGAATCAAAGGCCAAAAAAGAGATAATGGAATCTATTTTCGGAGAAAATGGCCTTGTAAACGCTGACGACACATTGGAATTTAAAACTAAAATTTCAAATCTGAAGACAATTACGTCAAAATATCCAAAGTTTATCGACTATTTTGATAAACAATTGATGGAAAGAATTGAAATTCATGTGAACAAGCCACGCAGGAATAAAACTAAAGAGACTCTTTGGACAAACAACAATGCCGAGTTTATGAACAGTATCTTTAAACTGGTGGTCGATTGGACCCCATCAAACAACACCAGATCTCATAAATAAATTATACGAAGTTGTGGAAATGCAGCTCATTAATCTTCGTAGCGCCATCCATAATTCAGGTGATTACATGCTTTGCAATGAATTTAAGCATTATTTAATTCCGGATGTTGTATGGAGATGTAAAACAGCTGAACAGAAGGACGTACTATTCACCAACTTTCTACGAGACAACAGAAAGAGGAAAACACCTGGATCCGTCATTACATCCTCCGACGGTAAATACAATGTCATAAGCAAAGTTAAAAATATTGCAACCAAGCCAGGCCAAAGGAAGAGACCGCGTTCGGAAAGGACAAATGATAGACATTAATAGCAACAGTTATAACACGTATTTGTATTGTACATATTACTATAAAATGTGTACGCAATATATTTGTTTTTGACATGTTAAAATAAGCCATAATAATAGTTCTTTATTTCACAATGTTAAATAGTTACCTCCGAATACCATACAATGTAACTGAAAGTTTATTTAGACATTTTCATTGCACATTATTAATTATATGAGATAGAAGGAAAATACGTGTAATAAATAACAGCGTGCAATATTGTGGAGTAGAACCACAACTCTGTGGTATAACATGAAATGTCTCAGTAGTACGCGTTAAATGAATTTAAATAAAAAATAAACAACAGATGTTAGTTTTGTTCAGTTTTAAATCCCTCCCAGTTCCATATAATAAAACAGATATTCTTTCTTTATAAATACATTTCATTCTGTTCACTATTCTTATCTAAAATAAACAATCGAAAATAACTTAGATTAGGACATCATCGGCAGTATGGAGGCGCCAGCTATTGCTCTTTGTAACATCAAACAGCAAGTTCTTATGGTATCACTATCACAAGTAAAATGTATATTTAATATCATTGCCAATATAAAATATTTTTATTGCCTGTCATGTTTGAAAGTGTTGTGTTGTCTTCTGTGGTGTAGAAACGAAGTTCATTACAAATGGAAGAGTTACTTCCCATGGCAGTTCTTCAGCGCATTAATTTTCCCGTAAAAGAAATACAAGACTATATATTAAATACTTTTTAGTTTACTGAAGGTGCTTAGTACAGTTTGTTTTAGTGTTCTTGGAAGTCTCGATGTGTTTTAACAAGTCTGGAGATGTTTAGTCAGACTTGGTCAGAGCTATCAATCAAAGCGGTCAGTTATTAAAAACGCTATAATCATTTCGATTATATAAAAATGACATTTTTTCACATTTTGAAGCATTATTTTTTCACCCCAAACGACTAAAAATGCTTTTATTAGATGTCATTGGTGCAATTTGATGTGTTCTGCGGTGTTCTGTGGTGTTCTGCGGTGTTATGTGGTGTTCGGCGGTGTTCTGTGGTGAAAATACGCGCCCCGCTAACGAAATTGTGTCATACACTGCATTAAGCTACAGAATAAAAAGGGCCAAAGCTCAAAAAAAAAAAAAATTCAGGAGCAAAGTAATTTTTGAAAATACGCGCATCATCAGGTGATGAACATAATATTTATCAAGTTTAATGGCAATCCATACAAAAACTGAATGACTAGTTGCGGTAATGAGTTTCAGACAGAAGAACGGCCGGCCGAACAGACGGAAGGACGGACACTGATTACTATATACCCCGCCTCGGGAGATATAACAAATTATGTTTTAATTTCCGAGGAGTCGAAATTGTATATACGGCAAGCACTATGTTTTGTTATCAACATGCACACTTGTAAGTTCCTGTATCCAGAGTCGTTCCCGGCGGAGACATTTATTTTGAGTAAAGCTCTCCATATGCAAGAAAACTGAGTATTAATTTCCAAGGAATCTAAAGTTAGTTTATGTCATGTAGGTTTATTCCTTTTTCACTAGACACTGGCAAGTTTCTGTATCTGGATTTGTTCAGTAGGGGCATTGTTCTCTGATATGGATCTCTCAGTATGCGAACAAATTAGGGTTTGATTTCCAAGGTGTCTAAAATGAACATGTGGCAAGCTGCTATATTCCCATATCAACAGACAGACATGCGAATTTCTGTATCCACTGCTGTTCCGCAAGACATTTATCTCTGGTGTAAATTTCTCCATCTAATAACAAATTACGTTCAAATCCACCACGAGTCTTATATATATATATATATATATATATATATATATATATATATATATATATATATATATATATATATATATATGGCAAGGAACTATGTTATTTCACCCCTAGATACACTTGCAAGCTGCTGTATCGAGAGCTGTTCCATTAGGACACTGTTCTTTGATGTAACCAAGTCCTGGGACATGTCTTCTATACATATTTGCGCCCTCTTGTACGCAAAAAGCTGAAAAAGTACAGAACAAATCCAAAGACGTTTAGAAGTGGTAAAGTTCTAAGTCATGTATCACAGATGCAAATACGTGTAATCTTGTTATGTGCCAATTAAAGCGCCACTGTTTCAGTTTTTTATTTTCTTCTTCAGAAAAACAATGTTATCAAAAGAAAACAAATGGTAGAAGATTCCTAATATATATATATATATATATATATATATATATATATATATATATATATATATATATATATATATATATATGCAGAAAATATAACCATTCTTTATTTCTTCTAGCGCTTTCGCATCATCGTCATGGATACTGTTGAGGTAGGTAAATTATACTTTTAAAGTATCTATAAAAAGAGTATCCATGACGATGATGAACATTAGCTAGAAGGAATACAATATGAATATATAACTGATTTCCTGTTAAATTAACTTGACTTTTCTACATATGGACATATGTTTACATTTATCGCTTATACACAAATTGTGCTGATGGAATTGACGCTATAGATAGTGTATTTTTCGGACAAAAGAGAAAAAAGATAGAAAAAAATACAGAAAAAAAACATGGTTTAATAGGAGAACCTGTCCGGTCTAAAAAAAAAAGCAAAAAAAACAACAACAAAAACCACTTCAACAAATCAACAAATTTAAGTTAGTATGGGTATGACTGGTATTAGATTCTCCTTTGCACAAATTTTCATTGCTATAGGGGTTTGAAAGTATGAGATAGCACCAGTTTTACCCTCAATGTCTTGCAGATAATTACCCTCAATGACTTCTTAAAACGGACGATTTGTACAGGGATTTCTGCGCCTACTGTCGTCTGATATACGCTCTACTTTTAACTGAATTTCACATTCATTTACCTGTTAAAAATAACTGAGCTTTCTTGTTTACAATGTTGTTATTGTTATTATTTTTAATTTAGTGAAGTATTTGTTTAAAGAATACTTGATGGGTATACCTATTAGACGGTGTTGAAACGGACTTTAGCTGAACCAGTCGGTTCCAGATAGAACCACATTGATGTAAGGGGTAATACTTGGGATGTTAATGAGGAAGATTTTTGGAGAATCGGAATACTTTCTCTTTTTAGTTAAGTTTAGTATGTGTTGTCGGGATGGTAGTATTTGCAATATGACATAGGTTTAATGCACAGACTGTTTGATGGAGCAGCAGTGAATTACGAGGATATTGAGAGGCCATTACAGTACAATACATCGACACATGTTGGCCGATATCGAAGGCTTTTCAAGTATCGGGAGGGAAGTTGCCGTTAGCATTCGGGTAGTCTAGTATTTCACTCTTGACGGAAAGTGTCGATTTTCAGCTGATCGTGTCATTTTGCTTATTCTAGCATTAGTCGGCCTGTTATTTGCATTTTTTCACCATAGGTGTAAACACAGCATCAAAGTACAGAATATCCATCAACATTTTCAAAAAGTAAATTATACCAACGTCTGCAACCATTAGTATCAATATAAATGATTGTTTGTTTTTTATGATCTTGGTCTTTTAAATCATGTGTAGTTGAAATTCTTGTACTTCTTCTCTACTATTGGTTTTTTCGTGACCATTTTCTTTTCCTCTATTTCGTTGTTTATATTTTGCCGAATTGTTAAACACTGTTTAATAGCTATGGGGTCATATTTTTACTATGTCGGTTGTAAGGGTGCAAATTTCTGTCGATTCGGTAGAGCACATTTAGTTGGCAGAGAACAATTAATTAGATTTATGAGGAATGATACCATATTAAATCGCTAGACAGCGATGGGGTTAATGTCCCTGTTTGGGGGGGGGGGCGAAATTGATTCTTAATTAAACATTTGTTTATTTAACGGTCAGACAGATTGGAAGGAAAAGGTTAACTTGGTCTAGGTATCGGAAATGTCAGCGTGAGAGGATGCAGGGATTGTTTGTAAAATTGTATTATCTTTTGAAATTCTCCAGAATCGGTTATTTAAAAATCTAGAGGGTTACTGTTCCCACGTTTGGCGTGTATTTATAAAAGGCGGTAGATACGTTTACTCTGATTGGCTAAGCTAAATAAGAGGGGGGTTTCCCAGACGAAATTTCATGTTTTAAAATTTCCACATCGCTAAATTTAGTCAGTCTAAGTTTTTCTTCGAAAGGCTCAAGAGATCTTGACTCCTTGAGGATAAGAAGAAATTCTCTCGTAGAAACAATTGTTCAAGTGACAAGTCTCTAGAGGTTGAGGTACACAATTCTGGCTGTAGAAGCGTGCGAGACTCGAAAGCACAAGGTATTTGCATCAATCTCATGTAATTCTTTGATATCAATATAAATATTTGCTTATATTTATTTGTTTAAAATCGTAGATCAATTTTCTTGATATGAGTATAACTATTTGTTTGAGTTCATTTGTCTGAATTAGTACGATAATCTTCTTTATATGAGTTTGACGAATTGTTTGAATTTGTCGTCTTGATTGTTATAGGAATCATGTATTGTAAGAATTTCATGCATTACTTTATTTGATACAGGTTGTCTTAGATGATTTTATGTATGATAAAGACTTGAGTGAGTATTCACGGAAATTAATGTAGTTAAGCCCTGAAGTGAATTTCATTCATTCATTTGTATAATTGAGACGGGAACTGAAACTGTTATGTCTCGTGTGATGTTAATGTGAATTAGTGATGCAATAGCCGTTAGAAATTCAATAATCTTCTGAAACTAGGTTTGTTTATGGTCTGTCAGGTTTGGCCTGACCAGATAGCCTTTGGTATCTGTTTGAATTCCGATAGGACGATATCTGACGTAACGAGAGTGGAGTAATGCTCTACTCCCAGATGGATATTTGATGGAAGATTTAGGTTGCTTCTCTGTTTATTTTGAAAGGGGAAATAGCTCCATCCACCTACCTACCTACCCACACAAAATTTGAGGGCCGGAAAGAGGCGAGATAAGAGAGAGTGAGAAGTGGGAAAAAAAGGGAGAACATCAATCTTGACCGGACAGCAGCATTGAAGTTGGAGTGACCAGTGATAAGCAGGTTATGCAGGCAGGCAGGTCAATGACTTCGATTGTTCACTCCATTCTATGATGAACTGATTCTATCGTTTTAAGCAGATCGGCTATTTACATAAGTATATTTGTGTTGAAATTCGGTAAATGATTTATTTAAAAAAGAAGTGTATTTTTCTAATGTAATGTATTATCTCAATTTGTTTTATGTAATTGATTAAATTGTTATATTTCATGTACAGGGGCTCGTGTTATTCTGTTCTATATATCTGCTCAGATCTCTATTTATTCCATCTATAAATTTCATAATTTAGTTTATTATTTACTCGATCCGGGCAATAACACCGAGGTCGATCATCCTCTAGATAACGATAACCAACCAAATTGTACACCCCTTGTAAAGAGGGGTAGTCCGCCACATCGGTATTTATGGTAGTGTTCAACCCCAATCTAAAGCTTTCAGATTATTTTTTCAAGTAGTTGAAACCAACAACGCTACCAGTTTTCATCGCCAGTTCACTAGACAATAAAATATACCGTCACCCCCATGAACATATTCTAGTATAAATTTTCGAATTTTAAATATGTTGCTGAAATCTTATCGGAATGTTTTCATCCGAATCTTAGCTTTGTTCACCCAAAAGTAATTATCAAAGAACTTTTTAACACTGTCTTGGACAATTTAAACAGACTGTCTAATGCTTGGTCTGTTTCGAATTAAGCACATAAAATATATATCACATCGGACCTGACACGTTGATTCAGTCTAGTCAATCTCATTATTCCTTTTTCTGTCAGACCAGTGCTATTTTGAAGAAGAAATAAGTCCATGCTATTTTGTTCATCACTTGTTACCATTGAGTTAATGTCATCAGCCGACAATTTTCTCCAATATTCAATAGTACCTGCTCCATAGGCATGAAACCTATCTATCGATATTTCTTATTCTGGTACACCTTGATTTGTTAATGTCAATATTAATCCGTGAGTGTAACACAATTTTCTGGATAATATAAACGTTTATACACGCTTAAATCTGAGTAAATTTACAGTAACTGAAAAATTTGCATGGCCGGGACATTTTTTATTTTGACGGTTTCCTTTTTTGGTCAGATTAGGACAGTAAATAGCAAGATGAATGATGAGTCAAGACTGAACACTTTTAATTTAGTACTTTAGATTGCTTTTGATGGAATAGCCATTAAAAGCAGTTGATTCGGTTGGCTAAGGTTTGTCATTATTTTTACAACTTGTATGTATGAATGTATGTATGTATGTATGTATGTATGTATGTATGTATGTATGTATGTATGTATGTATGTATGTATGTATGTATGTATGTATGTATGTATGTATGTATGTATGTATGTATGTATGTATGTATGTATGTATGTATGTATGAATGTATTATTTTCCTTTAGTTTTCCCGCTCAATTTCCTAGTAATTTATTTACTTATTTAATTTTTTAAAATTTAACTTAGCACTGTAGAACTGGGATGTTCTAAGCTACCCACTACTGTTGTTAAATTATTGGGGTTTTTTTCTTCACTTTTCAGTAAATCCTGATTTACAATTGTTCAGCCACAACACAAATCACAATAAATGGTTATTGACCACTTACTATGAATGAAAAAATGATTACTTTTTACAAAAATGCATATCCTACAGGCTAAATAAAAGTTTTGAAATACTAAATGTAGCTTTAACACTGTTCAGCTGCAACACAAACTACATAAAATGGTTATTGACTGTTTAGTACTCATGAATGACAAAAATAAAAATGATTCAAAGAAATAAAAAGCAGCTGGTCTAGAGTCTCCCCAGTTCTATATTACTACTAATTGCTGGAAAAAGTCACAAGTGGCTTAGTAATACAATGTAAATTTTTTAAGTGGCCTAGAAATTCGAAGGTAGTGTGTACAGACAAAAATGGAAACTGGTCTAAAAATGTATGATATGGTGTACAATCAAAAACCACAAACTGACCTAGAAATTTGATGGAGGATGGTTTAGCTATAGGTAGATCTCTCCTTGAGAGACAAAAACAAAAAATAATATGACTGACCTAGAAAATGTATGGTAGGGTGTACAACAAAATTAGAAACTGGCTTAGCAATTCGATGGTAAAGCAAAAACACTTATGTAAAAATCTTGGACTAATTAAAGTCCTTAGTTAACTCAGGCATCCCTACAGAAAGAATCAAATTAAACAACTGATCAAAATTTAAAGATGGTCCTACCTTAAATCCTACATTTTTACAACAACAATTGTAACTTAATATGGAACCGGTGTCTAATGCTGAGTGATGCATGCCGTATTGTTACGACTCTAGGTTTTAAAATAATGTAACAGAAAGATTATGAAACCAACAATGTATGTAAGTAAAATAAACAAGCAATTTATTTCTAGACAATTAAAGTGAAAATTCAAAAGACACTTACAGTAACGTGAATTAAAGTCCAAATAATACAATAATCCTAAGTGTCCTAATCACAAGTCCTAAATATAGAATGTTCCGAATGAATTCCAGTAGCCTTGAATGTCCTAATGGACTAGTAGTCTTGAATGTTCTGATGTGTCAGTAGTCTGGAATGTCCTGATATGCCTAAATGATGTAATCTAGAATATCTTTGAATGAATTCACATAAATCCCAAAGTCAAGTATTCATTCAAAATGAGAATGAGCACTTTTGGTAATTACAACTAATATTTCAAATAAATAATTCCTCTCTCTCTCTCTCTCTCTGATTTTCACAACTGTAACATCTGATTACTAAAATAAATTCCTTAATAGACTGATCTTAATGACAAGAAGTTTAGCATAGGAATGAAATCTTGTTTACCAAATGCTGTATAAATATAAGACAAGTCACATGACAGAATATTCTAGAATATGAGTAACTCTAAATGGAATGTTTCTGGTGTACCTGATTTTTCTCATGTCAAGACATAGAAAGTTCCTATCTAAGTACTAAATGCTATGTAAACAAGACTAAACTTGAACTCAAATACAGTAAACATGATGTTTACAAAATGACCACTAAAGTACAACTTACCTCATGGACACATATTATAAATTCATTATGCATGGCAATGTATGTATATATATATATATATATATCTATATATATATATATATATATATATATATATATATATATATATATATGTATATATATATATATATATATATGAGTGAAATCACAATATAGAGACAAACAGTGATACATACAATTATGTATTTATCATTTATATAAACACCGACATCATTTGATATTAATCAGAAATATTAACTACTATGCTGATGAGCTTTCATAGCAACGCTCTGTTTGCCCCATGAGTTATGATTTCACGTGATTCCATTAAGTAAATAATTTTTGTACTTTTGGATCTCCCAGATTAGGCTTATTAACTTCAAATTGAACACGAAACACCAATTAAAAATAAATATCTTGTATACTGTTTCTTTTTTCTTTATATTTTGAGGAGTTTTCAACAAAGAAAGTAAAGAGGTGTGGCATGTGTTATCCATTTTTGGTTAACAACCCCAACGGCTCTTTTTATGGCCACACAGTTCTCTCAGAACAGATATATACTACTCAATTATTGCCAAACATTCCATGTTTTTGTGTGTGTATATCCTTGTCTTCCACAATAACTAAAACTTAACCCCCTCTCCCGTCTTTTGTCTTTGTGTGTGATGCAAGCACTCCGACCCTCTTGTGTGTATAGCGTGTGAGCACTTCTACTTTTTTCTCTCCTTACATGTTTGTGTGCATATTGTGGAAACGTTTATACCATATTCGTTAATTAGTAAATGTATGTACTGGTTAGTCAAAACGGCGTATTGGTTACTACGTTTGGGTGTTGGTCAGTAGAGGACTGGGTGATGTTCAGTCAAACGGCGTACTGGTTAGTAGGTGTAGTTGCTGGTCAGTCAAACCGCGTATTGGTTAGGAAGTGTAGGTATTGGTAAGTCAACTTTGGTTTGTGGGTTTAACGCCATTTTTCAGCACATGATAGGTTATACATGGCGACCGGTATACTTTGGTGGATGAAGAACCCGGGAAGAACCACCGACCCAAAGGAAGCTACTGGCAAGCTTTCTCACATACCCACGTTGGCCGAGCCGGGACTCGAATCTACGCGGACCGAGGTGAGATGTGAGTGATATGTAAAGGCGCGCGCCTTAGACCACTCGGTCACCGGAGCCCCTGGTCAGTCAAACGGTTTATTGGTTAGTAAGTGTCGTTGATGATCAGTCAAACGGCGTGTTGATTAGTAACATAGTGAATGTTTTCACATTTATTTTCCCTTGAGCCTAATGTTCATGTTAAATTCCCCTTTGTTCCCCATCCTCCCACTCACCTCTTTATCCTATGGACATTTTAACATATAATTCCCGTTGACTCCAGACTCCCACTAACATTGTTAATCCAATGAACATTTTTAACATTATCTTTTCCCTTGACCCCAGAGTACCATTTTGTATCTAAACTAAAAACAGTTTATTTGGTGAAGGGAAAATGTCATGCTAATTTCATAATGTTTAATTACCCTTGACGCCATACTCTCACTCACATGTCGGAGGCGTAATCTTAAATCTCCAGTGACCCCAGACTCATACTCACATATAAAACCTATGGACATTTTACATGGAATTCCCATTAACCCCAGATTCCCATACTTTGTATATGGCGACCGTAGTGTTAATTCCCACTGATGGGCCCATTTAACCCCAGGGTATACAACTATACTACTCTTTATGAACAAGGGAGACATTACTGGTTTTCCAGTATTTTTAATCTATGTTTAATATTGTAAACATTCCATTGTATAATATAGACCTTTACCAGAAAATGAATCTCACTAAAATGTTCTTTAAACAAATTTTATATGACAAATATAAACAATGTTAACAATACAGGTATGATTCCAGCAATAAAAGTGGAAACTTTTCATAGTGAAACCAGTTTTTTTGGGAATTTATAACGCATTCGCTTATTGTTTATAACCTCCTAACCCTTATCACTCATAATTTTTATTGCAATTTATTTGTATATGTCCCTTTATAGCAGATTAAAAAAATAATATTGTAAATCAAAATTAGTTGTATAATTTGGTTCTTGTTTTGTAGAAAAGTTGCCTTTTTAAATAGTAGCGGTAGTAGACATTTCTGTTGCTGTTGTGTTCCTGGTATAAAAGCAGTTTTAAAAAAAATAACAAGTCCTTAATATGAAACAAACTTATATGTTTATTCGCCTAACACAATATAAATTTAGACTGCATTATAATAATTCTATTTGTTACTTACATGTGCTATTGGAATAAAGGTGCCCTATGATCAGATGGCACCATTAGTTTGTTTCACATCAAATTAAAGTTATGTGCTTTAAAGGATAGTAATCTTTGCAGCACATTTACCAAGCACAGACAAGTCAACAAACTAAAATACCGACCACTACTTAAAACTGTTTTCCATTACATCATGTACAGTTAACTATCCAAACAGGAAAAAAATCTAAGTAAAGAAAGCCTATGTACATATCTCTCGTTATGTACATATCTCTCGTTATGAAAATGGAGAGCCGTCTGCTCTCGTCAGCTTTTCGACAATGAACACTTTGGAGAATCTAAATACTTATAGAGCCCATGCCATAGGTGATCAGGGCGAAATAGTCACCTTAGAGTCCATCACCTAAACAGATCCCAAAGGCGAAGTTCACTTTGCCCTGCACTGCTTTCATGACATTATCGCCCCCTCGCCCTCCCAATTTTGTTTAAATACAATGCATTATTAATCAAAGTAAAACGTCGACTTTTGTGTAAATTTCTCTTTAAAAGTGGAGGGTGAAAAGAAATAAAAAGAAGTTTTATTTTCTGCAGTAATATTTGGTACTAATTTGATGATCATAAATACCAGAATGTACATTGCTATCTACGGAATTCCCATCGAAAATTCAAACATTGTCCATGCAAAACAAGTGAAAAATTGACTTCCTGTAGCTCAGTTTGAAGCAAATTATGATTCACTGAAATCATCGAGGTCCATTACTAACAAAACTAATAACTATCCGATATTTAATCCTTCTGACACAATAAAAGAGGACTTCTGTTGTCAAAAATATTGCCGATTTTCAACTGTAACTTAGTTTCGAGGTTGCCGTTGTCTGTTATACAACAAATGCGGTGAAACAGACAAAAAGAATACTATTACAAACTTTTAATAATATTTCATCATTTTAATAATCTGATATGAAAATATGAAACAAATTAGTTTAAAGAGACTATTTTTAACTCTCTACACCCACTTTTCTCTATTTTCGCCAACTTCACTCTCTTCTGGTTGAAGAGAGGTAATTTCGCCCTAATATTAGGGTCCAGCTTGGACCCTGACTAATTACAATTAAATGCACTTAACAGCAATTCCAGGCTTTTGCATGATTAAGGTGATTTCTGGTAAGATAAAGGCACAATTATGGGTCAGATCTAGCAACACATGTTACGGATGTTAATAGGATGAGGGAAAAGTTCTGGCAAAAGCCGGTTTTATATTAACTTTCGATTGGATATTTCAAAATAAAAATTCTGGCCGACAGGTGGCTTATAATCAATATAACATATTATCTCTGTGTCATTATCAGCCAGATCGCACACATTGGAAATATAAAACATATTTCTTCTTCAAGTCAGATCCCCCCATTAATGTATTTGATGACATCAGATATCAGTAATATATTCATTAATATCTGCTGTTTTCTTTCAGTATATTAATATTTGATGAACTGCAATAGATTCAGACAAAAGATTTTGACATAAATGTCTAAACTATATTTATTTTGTTTATTTTATTAACTCTTCTAAATAAACCAATGTCGAGTCCATCAATAATATATTGTACTGAGGAGTTTCCTTCCTTAACTGGACCCGTAAATATGATAATAATGTTACTGTATTGTACATTATGTCCCCAAAATAGCAAGGAATTTACACTGCACTGGTCATTGACATTGACACCGGCATTTTTCCAAATTGTAAAGGTTTGTGCGAACATAGGATGATGGTATGGTTTGAAATTTGTAAGGTATAAAGGGATTTGGTATTTTTGAGTCAGATTGTGATTGCGCCAGGTAGAGACATCGACTTTCCGGGACTGAAAAATGAATTAGAATGGGTATGATCATGATAAGAAGCCGTGCATAACCATTAAAATGGGTGACTATAATACTCCGATGAATGAACAACTACACATATCTGGAGGAGGAAATGTATGTAATTATAAAAAAATAAAAAAAAAAATAAAAAAGAACACCCAAAACACGATTACCCCCACCCCCGGGATTCTTCGGTACGTTAAAAAAATTGGCGCACCAAATATAAAATCTCAGCCCCACCCCCTTAAATTGTCGGTCCATATATTTTCCGTTTCAAAGTTCCACGAAAGTTCCGTGCTATAGTAATTAGTCACGAGACCAGTTCCCGCCAAAAGTTAGCCCGCCCCTGTGCTTCAATCAGTTGTACGCAAAGAAGACGGACATTTTGCGAATTTTTTTTAGGGCTGTGGCAGGATTTTCTTACAAGTGAGTATCTTAAATGATTTATACATTGACTTGGAATTAGTATGCTGCC
Source organism: Margaritifera margaritifera (assembly GCA_029931535.1). Lineage (NCBI taxonomy): Eukaryota > Metazoa > Mollusca > Bivalvia > Unionida > Margaritiferidae > Margaritifera > Margaritifera margaritifera. The sequence goes on along the minus strand of JAQPZY010001660.1, from coordinate 4,599,952 downwards.
ATTGAAGATATTGTCACGTTAGAAATTCGGTACAAAATTTTTGGTAATGCAACTTTTTCTTATATTTGAATGATTGCACGTGCATTCACTGTATGATTGTGTCGCACCAAGCACAACAACTCAATAACGAGCAATTGGAGGCCCATTTCACACTAAGCATTAAGTATGAGCATGTGTATCATGTAGCTTTTTATTAGCTATTTACACGCATTTCCCATCCGTGGAAGAATCCCAGTTAACCCTTTTCATACTGAAGCCCAATCAGACGAGCAGTTGTGTAGAACTGCAATTTTGTTTACAGTCAGTGGCATAGCAGCATGAGAGAATGCAGTGATGTTGGTCAATCTGGCTTTACAGGACAATTTTTTCAAATATTTTGTTCAAATTCTGTATACCATTTTAAAACATGCACTTTTCTTTAAGGCCATACATTTTTTTCACTGAAAATGTTCTGACGTAAAAACGGCAGTTGAAAGTAAAGTTATGCAAGCAAAAAACGTGCTTGCCAATTTTTTTATAACATACTTTATCAATGCAATTTTCCTATCTGCAATATTCATTGTACCTCCTATATGTAAGTGTATGAAATGTGTACCTCCGATAAGTTTTTTTTTCATTGTCAGTAAACCAGTCTCCAGACTGTAAACAAGGGAAATACTGTAGTATCATCAATTTTCGTGGGGGACCAATTTTCGTGGTTTTCGTTGTTGCCCCGAACGACGAATTTACATACTCAACGAAAAATTAGCCACGTATGATGATGGCGGCACCCCCCCCCCCCCGACCCCCCCCCCCCCCCCCCGCTCATTTTCTTACTGAGTGTCGTTCCTAGAGATTAAGGAACCTACTAGTATTTTATAAATCAACATCAACATCAATTCTGTAATTTGGAAATAAAATATTAGCTTTCACACGTGTTTGTTTTATTTTAAACCTTTGATAAAAGAATTATTAAGCATTTTATATTGTTTCAATGCACAGGTGACGATTAGATATCCAATAGGTGTAATCTCCACTCACTGCCTTAAATCGATATGCGAGATAGGTGAGGATTGAGAGAAACGAGAAAAACCATAAAGTATTCAAAAACTAGAAATGTTGAAAATGAAAGAAAGAATAATAAAAAAATAATAGTATATGAAAATTAAATTAAATACTTGTTCAAATCGATCCTTCACTCGAGTACAAATGTTGTCACAAATTTTAAATCCTACTGAAATCACATTTTATTTTATCCATGCATTTTTAATCTAAAAGAACAACAAGCCTGTAAAATACTAGAACTATTGTTTGAAGCACTATTATTAATGAAACACTACGTATATACACTAATTACAACAGAGTATTAAAGCTCACACTTCACTGATTTTCGGACAAAACCACTGTATCAACATCGTGTCAATGAAGTCTCAATGTACACAATTTAAATCCTCCTGAAACTACATTTCATTTTATCCATGCATTTTTAATCCAAAAGAACAACAAGACTGTAAAATACTAGAACTATTGCTTGAAGCACTATTATTAATGAAACACTACGAATATACACTAATTACAACAGAGTATTAAAGCTCACACTTCACTGATTTTCGGACAAAACCACTGTATCAACATCGTGTCAATGAAGTGTCAATGTACACAATTTAAATCCTCCTGAAACTACATTTCATTTTATCCATGCATTTTTAATCCAAAAGAACAACAAGCCTGTAAAATACTAGAACTATTGCTTGAAGCACTATTATTAATGAAACACTATGTATATACTCTAATTACAGCAGAGTATTAAAACTCACACTTCACTGATTTTTGGACAAAGCCACTGTATCAACATCGTGTCAATCAAGTCTCAGTGTAAACACAAATGCTTGTCAGGTAAATAATCCCCAAATTGCAGAATTAAACAAGTCCAGCTTTCTCCAAACCACTGATAATTAGGTCACATCTTTCAGTCATTGTCGCGTGTGCTGCAATTATCCATTCAGCCCGAATTGGCTTGATTAATGTGTTTGCAATCAATGATCGTCACCAGTAGCATCTTCCTTTTTTTCGTGATGGCCTCCATGACCTGTTTAGCTTACCAGTTATGGAAGTGTGATTTTAATTATTCTTTGTACTCTTTATTTATTTTCAAGTCTAGTGGTTGAGTTGGTCTGTACATGAGGCAGGCACAAACAAACGCGTGATTCCACTGTCTTTCAATTTAGTTGTCATCTTCTCACAATGATGGGCTCTAGACACATCAAATATTGCCACTGTCTGCTGATTGCATTGAGCAAAGGTCAGCCGGTCACGTGTTTTCTTTCCTTTATGGATAATGTTTTAAGTTAGAGATCCTACAGGTTACTTTAATAACCGATTGACTTAGTGTTGTAGTCTGCGTCGGCTTCCTTTGATGTTGAGCACTCAGACGAAAACACTGTGTAAGTGATTGACATTGACAGGTGTGCTATTTGTGATTGTTTTAGTGTTGTTGGCTGCGTCGGCTTACATTGATGTTATTCACTTGGACAAAAAAAAGTTGTCAGTATTGAACTTGTCAGGTTTTTGATTTGTGCTCATACTTGTGAAAGTATTGTTATTAACATTCAAGTGACCGCCGTTTGCGTCGGCACATATGTATTCTCTACATACTATAATAAAACGGCAAGTTTGAACTTGAATCAAATTTAGATTCTGATGGAAAATGTTACAATAATAATTAATTAATACGAGTCAGTGTACGGTCAAATAATGGAAAAGGAAGAGTTGTTTATCAGATGGGTCACTGCAAAGATTTTTCTTTTTATAAAATCCAATTGAATTTGTAACTTCCTTCACAATATCACTGTCTAGTAACCACTGATGACATTCATTGTGATTGTTAGGCTTCACACTTAGCAGGTTCTCAATAGTTTTCTGGTCCAGATTTAGCCTTGAATCACTTGGTATTTTGCGAACAATGGAGAATGTCCTCTCTGTATCCGCATTAGAATGTTGTAATGACATGACAACCACACTCGGTCTGCAAAGAAGTTCTAACTTCAGTTTTCCTGTTGCTGGGTTTGTAAGGTTGTTGACTACTTTCCAATACTCCTCCAAGCTATGTTCACCTCGCGGAGGAAGTTCCTGACTTGGACTTGAGATGTATTCCTGAGCCGCATCCTCAAGGGCTTTCTCTTCATGGCTCAGATCCAAAAATCTGTTGGCAAGTTTCACCACTATAAATATATATAAAAAAAAAAAAAGATTTCGACTTGAAATAAAAAGGAAAAAAATACATGATGTATTGATGCTTTTATGAATAATTTATCCAAACTTTAAAATTCATGATCTTGTAATATATTTTTAACTGATATATTTTATCTAGGGCTCGTACTTCATTTATGTGCATGAAAACTTCAAATAGTTTATGAAATACATAAGATGCAAACTCAGGACCTTTGCTACTTGCCTGCACACACTTGAACTCTGATATCCAAGCATTGTTGAACTTGTTGTAATATTTCTTGGTCGGTGGTTTTTTGGCATTGGGAGAAAGTACACGTTTCGGCATTTTGACATGAATTGAACAAAAAATGTAAGAGCTGTCCTCGTAAAACATCTGGAACAATACAATAACAATTAAACAAGACAAAAATCTAAATACTTACTCTAGTGTGTCTGCCGAAATCATTTTTTTTATGGTCGGTCTCTCCATTTTTATCTCCCCTCTGCCAAGGGTCGGCCGATTTTTATTAAAGGCTCAGAAGACATCATGGACAACCTTTTATCCCTTTATTACTTATAACACCTCGAAAAACATTTGGCCTTGAACTTCTCAAATTCCAACAATAAGGTAATTAATTGGCAGCTTGTTGTGTACATATCTCAGCTGTTCTTTAACAATTCTAATCCTATTAATCTGCCACGCATCATCGCACCAGTCGTTTTACTGGTGGAATATTTCCGGTCGCCAGCAGACTGGTTCTGGCTGGTTTTTCTAATATGTTGATCGAATGCGTAAAAATGCCGTGTATGGGATTTTTTTTAATTAAATTTTTTAAAAATAATTATTTTAATTTTCAAAACCGGTATATTTGAACTACTAAACGGTATGTGCGGTAGACGGACTTTAAAACTGTATTTTTGGCCTACCGCAGATAGAATCACATGTATGCACGCTCAGCCTGCAAAGAAGTTCTAACTTTAGTTTACCTGTTGCTGGGTTTGTAATGTTGCGGACTATACTCCAATACTCCTTCAAGCTATGTTCACCCCGAGGAGGAAGTTCCTAACTTGGACTTGAGATGTATTCCTGAGCCTCATCCTCAAGGGCTTCTTTCTCTTCATGGCTCAGATCCAAAAATCTGTTGGCAAGTTTCACCACTGTAAATAAAAAAATAAAGATTGATTTAGACTTGAAATAAAAATGAAAAAAATACATAAGGTATTTATGATTTTATGAATAATTTATCCAAACTTTAGAATTAATTATCTTGTAATATATTTTGAACTGATATACTTTATCTAGGGCTTGAACTAAATGTATGTGCATGAAAAATTCAGATAGTTTATGAAATACAAAAGATGCATACCTTTGAAACACACAATGCAAACTCTGGACCTTTGCTGCTCACCTGCACACACTTAAACGCTTATATCCAAGCACTGTTGAACTTGTAATATTTCTTAGCCGGTGGTTTCTTAGCATTGGGAGAAAGCACGTGTTTAGAATTGAACAAAAATGTAAGAGTTCTCCTCTTAAAACATCTGGAACAATACAATAACAATTAAACAGGACAAAAATCAAAATACTTACTCTAGTGTGTCTGCCAAAATAATTTTGTATGGTCTTCATTTTATCTCCCCTCTGCCAAGGGTCGGCCAATTTTCATCAAAGGCTGAGAAGACATCACAGACCCCACCTTTCATCCCATTAATGCTTATAATACCTCAAAAAACATCCCGCATTTGGCCTTAAAAAATCCTCAAATTCCAACAATAAGTTAATCAATTAGCAGCTTGCTGTGTACACATGTCGGCTGTTCTTTAACAATAATCCTATTACTCTGCAACGCATCATCGCACTGGTCATTGTACTGGTGGAACATTTCCGGTCCCGAGTAGACTGGTTCTGGATGGTTTCTCTAATGTGTTGATAGAATGAGTAAAAATGCCGTGTTTTGTATTTCTATTAAAAAATTTAAACTTCTTTTAATTTTCAAAAGCAGTGGATTTTAACTACTAAACTATATGTGCGATATACGACTTTTAAAACTATTTTTGGCCTACCGCCGGTAGAATCACATGTATGCTTATGACCAAACAAGTTTTTAGTACCCAATACACATTGTTATCCGAACATTCATGAAGTGAGGATGTATCTTGATGAGTACTACACTTCAGCACAAAAGTAGGTCACTGTGATCCATATTGCATGCTTGACTACCTTAGTTTTACTGTCAAGCACTGTTTATGCCAAAATCATCGAACTAGGTGATTGCACCCAATTAGTACAATACTCTGACAACAAAATGAGGTTATTGTACATTTAAAATTTGAAAGGCTTGTGTTAAGTTGTTATCTCTGTGAAGTAGAGTTATGCCATTGTACTACCCATTGTGTCGGCATCAGCATCCACACAGGAAAAAGCATATACATCTGTACACTCTCAATGAATGTCAACTGTTCTTTATTCCTAGGTCCTAGGAAACAGTTTGGTTTGGGTTTCATGGCACCTACCACTAGGGGGAAGAAATTGTTAAAGTGAAAAACTTAGGTATTTATCTTAATTTTAAAACGAAAATAATTTTTATTTTCATTTTTTTTTTTAAATTAAGTAAAATAAAATCATTAATATTTGTCAAAGATTTGCTAAACAAAGTGGCACAAGCCTAAGATCTACATTTGCTTTCCAAACCAAGAATTGCAAAACATTTTTTCCCGTTCAAGTTTTTTTTATAAAAAAATCCGCAGAGGATCTCCTTTTTATGGACATTCATCAACCGATGCTTCTCACCAAGTCTTGCTTATTGCAGGAATTCTCAGGGAGCTCGCAAGTGCTACATTCTCAAAATGAACCAAAACAAGGATTTTCTCCTTTTTTTCCCAGTCTTTTAAATGTTGACCAAGCACTGAACAGTTATGCTGAAATAGTTTTAAAAAATGTTTATTCCCGTGTTCTGCTGAACAACTGTATCGGGTGCATGAAAATAAATGGGATGCTAAAGTATCTTGTTCTCTTTGAGTGCACTTGGATACTTGACAGTTATCAGTTGTTGATGTCCAATTAACACAGATAAATCACTCTGGCTCTGGAAACTAAACACCACATGCATCGATTAAGAGCTCGAGATTTTGAAATGCATTAAAATGACGCAAAACAATTTAATTTTAAGCATTAGGTCCAAAGTTGCCAGCATATTGCTCCTGCTGTAGACACAACCTCTGTTGTCTGATGGCATATTTGATCAAAATAAATTATGCTGTTCAAGTTTCTGATGTTTTATGCACATTTGAAATGATTGATTGCTGTTAGAACACTCTAAAATAGAGCAATATAATCAAACACGCCCTGAACTAATCTTGGTGACTAAAGCAATCTGACACATTTAGAAAGTTCTTGATATTCCATGCAAGTTTCAAATGATAGTACTTGATTGTTGCGAGAACACTCACTAAAATAGACCCATATAATCAAATGCATCCTGAACTATTCTTGGTCACCAAGCCATTTGATGCGTTCAGAAAGTTCCAAATATTCCATGCACATTTCAAATTGTTCCTGATGTTCCATGCACGTTTAAAATTATAGTACTTGATTGCTGTGAGAACAAGAGGCTAAAATAGTGTCATATAATCAAATGCACACTCAACTAGTCTTGGTCATGAATCCATTTGATGCATTCAGAACAGCATGATTAACATCTTAATGAGTAAGACATTGTTTTGTAACAAAAGTTTTACGTTTTTATGGGGTTCACGAAATATTTCCTCAAATTGTAATAAATGCAGCAAGTTCCAAACCTGGGTGTAAAGTACCTAATATCGGCAATATGTTGCCTGTCACTTATTTGCTTAGCTTATTCGTTCAGCAATGGAAAAATCCTAATCCAAACCAGATGCTCTATCGTCCTGTTCTAGAAGTTTTTATAACATGTGCATCGATCCGGTCTGACCTCATGTCATTGGCCCATGTATAATAGCGCATTCTCATTCTCTTCCACATGAGACATCTTGTGAACATGTGGACAAGTTTCACTTGGAGAGAAATACCTTTCAATGATGGTTCATCACTGTTTAGGAACCTATGATGTGGAGCCTGACTGGATTGATGCACATGTTTTAAGAACTTCTAGAACAAGAGGATGGTGCATCTGGCATGGATAATGGTTTTTCCATTGCGGAAAGGGTAAGCTAAACAATAGTAAAAGGCAAGTATTACATAATTAAAATAAGTTTTAATCTCGCCATTCACACACACACACACACACACACACACACAAAAAGTACTACATATTTATCTAATTCTTATCTAGATCTCAGTGATGTAATTTCTAGCCAAAATATACATCTGTATTGTGTATAATAGCATATGGCCAAGTGGCCAAAATATACATGTGTATTGAGTATAATTGCATATGGCCAAGTGGCCATACACCTACATTAGACCCATGTTTTGTTATAAATTTGTGTGTCCTTGGAAATCATTTGTGTAGCTTTTTGATAGTTAATGTAGGATATGCTTTCTTAATTGAATTCCCATTATTGGTTATTATCGAAGTCAAAGGTGGGCACTTGCTTATATTTATATATGATGGTGAGGTGGTCTTTATGGAGGCAGGTGTGTTTATTAAGCTGAATTTGGTATGCAATTTGAGGGGAGGGGCAGGGCTCCGCTTAGGTCAGCATTATAGGAAGAGGTTGCTTCTCCCTCCAGGGGCCAAGAGGGAGAAGATTGAAATTGCATGGAGATGAAATTTGGGTCAGAATATAATTTCCTATACGCTCTTATATTTCAAATATTATGTATGTATGTGTGCACATGTTTGTATGTATGTATATATGACTGACCGTAGGTATAGATGCCTGGCTGACTGAATTGATAACAGATGAATTATGCAGGGTGTCGTGGTTGATTATTTAATTGTTATGTCCATGTGTTTCATTTTTTTGTCACTCGGAATATTGAACTTTTTTCAATAAATGCTGAATTTCTTTGTTTTTTCACTTTACAAATTTTCAGAAGCCTTTTGATATGTAGCACTATTTGGACGAGTGAAAGACGAAATACCTAACCAACTTGTTAGTGATGTCTTGACAGTTAATGTCGTTCCATTAATGTTATTTAAGAACAATTTTCTAAATCCAGAACATAATTAAAAATGCAAGAAATTGTGCTTGTCAAATCAGATAATGCCACAGGAGTTTGATATTTTACCCATACAAATATTCTGATGTTCTGTTACTTCTGTGATGATACAAAGATGGGTGAATTTTAGTTTCAAATGTTGGCATTCAGATTTCAGTTCACCTTTCACAAGCTATTTAATTCATAATCGCTTTTACAAAGCCCTCTCTAAAGCAAGTTAATTTGATATATTGGAAAGCAGTTGTCTAGGCAAATAAATCCACGTTTTTTATTCCAGCTGTGCAGGTTTCTGAAACAGGTAGTTGAATTAGATGTGTCATGGCACATGCAGTGATTTGGCCAAGAAGCTTTGTTCCACATTTCCACGGTCACAATAACCCTGGAGGAAGATTAAGAATGATTTCTAGAGGGATATTTCAATTATATCAATATCTGCGCATGGATCGTAAATGTGGTATGCCATTAATGATGGTAATGGAATGTGAAAGGTTGACCAAATAAATTGATATAAATAATAAATCTAATTTAGTATGGGGTAAGCTTTAGACACAAAAAATACTTGGAAAAAATATTGAACAGAATGAATCAAAATGTACATATGATACTATTTGAAAAATATTTTCAAACCTATAGACTGAATATTTGTTATTTTGTAATGGACTAAAATTCTTTGGACTGCAAACTGTATGTTAATTAGATGCCAGTAGAGTAGGTGCAATGAGACACTTTGTAGCTCTACTTGTCATATGACAGAAGAGCTAATGGGATGGCATGTTGTCTATTACCAATTATAATAATAATAATGACTTTATTTAAAGAAGCTCATTTGGTCATCTGACCAATCTTCCATGAGGCCTTCTACAATTACATGACGTGTTTACAATTTTTACAAATTGTGATGTCTTTAGACAACAATGCTATTACAAACTAGATACTTCATCTACTGCTACTATAAAATGTGCACAAGGCATTAAAGAGGAGTACATACAGGATTCATACAAAGGTTAGTAGTGAAACTGTGTAAAACATTACAGGTGAGTACATAAAGAACATTGTTTTAAAGAAGAGTAGTTCTGAGCTTAAAACTTCAGGATGAGTCAGCTGACCTTGTATAGGGCGGAATGGAATTCCATAGTTTGGCTCCAGAAAAAGCAAAACTTTTTTTTTTATAAAGCTCAGAATTTGATTTAGGTAAATATAATCTGTTAACACAAGTTATTGCTACTCCTAATAATCTACTTGGAGGATGTCCATGAAGCTTTACACGTGCATTCATCCCAAGGTCTAGTTGGTCCTAAATGAAAAATGCGCTGCTGGACTAGGGTCACAATTATTACTTCCAGGTCAGTACCCACTTATGTACTCCCAGTATACTTTTAGAGCAATTTTTCCTCAGTTCGGTGGTGATACAGCAGTTAGATTCAGGCATTCGTTGTATTGGTTTAAAGGTAATTGCTTATTTTTATGAACATAAGCATTATGGTGTGATTGTCTGTGTGTATTTTGGTGACAGTGCACAGTGAGTAATGAGGCGTTAGTGCTGGTCCAGAAGAGAAATCTGTGACGCATTGCACGTTTTGTTTATAGTCCAGTTACTCAAAAAATGCTGGATAACCTATGACAAGAACTTCACCGTGAGTTCATCTTTGTAGATACTTTAAATTAACATCTAATTTATTAGGATTTGGACACACTGGAAAGGTCAGTACTGAAAATCAAATGTAGGGACTATATAGGAAAAATAATTGTGATCTGAGTCCTGTCACATGTTAATATTCTTAGAAAACTGTTTCGACCTCTCCATAGGTCTCATCAGGTAGTAGTTGGCAACAGAACTGCACACAACAAACATTGTGTTACCTTCATATTTTCTCATGACAGTTTTCCTTTCTTTATTACGTTTTTTTTTTCTTTTCATGGTGTCTTTGAGCACATGGAATAAGATCATATTTTCTGTTTGCAGTGTCCTTGGCTCCTGCTAAACCTGAGCATAGGAGTGATCACTCTTGGAATGACTGTCCAGTAGGCCTTTGCAGTAGTCAGATTTCTTTTTTCCTGGGTTGAGTTCTGTACCTCAAATGAGCTTGTATCATATTTCCCCATCTTGCCAGTATACGTTTCCTGGTTTCTGGATGCTTTTGATATAACTAATGGTAAGTACATTTGCTGTCCATTTGTTCCAGTGATCTTCAAGTCCTTGGTGAAAGTATACCTCTCAAGTCTTTTACTTTTGTTTACAGTGATGATCCAAGTTGATTATTGAGTGTGTATTGTTGAATGCATTCTTGCCTCAAAAGTTTCTTGAATAGTTTACATTTGTAGGTAATGATATACTGATTGATCTGTTCACAGCCTCGCATTTCTGTGCATTTGTATTAAGTCGCAGTCTTCGTACAACATCACAGGAAAATTTCATTTTCAGCATTCCAGGAGGACATTTTTGTCATCTTGTGCTGTGTATAGATGAGTCACATGATGAGGGCACAGGATTGCTGATTGTATCCATGCATCAACTGTTAGTACTTCCTCCCCCACTGACCGTAGAATAATGCCGCAGAGTGGCATCCAGTACTTTGGTAAGTAGATATTTGATTGTTTTTTTGCCATTGCATACTCGGAATGTGGTGCGATTGGTGACAAATTTGTTGTGCAGCAAACATTGGACTTCAACCCATGCTCCAGTCCATCACAATTTGTTTTCTACAGTAGTTCCTACAATGTATTTTTTCTCTAACAGTTTCAGAGTCAATTCTAATAGCTTGGGATGAATTTTGACCAGGTTTCTTTTCATGTCCAAAGCTAATGGCATTCCCTAGTGAAAATGTGACTGAAATTTCGATCAAAATATAAGTGAGTTTTTCACTTATATTTTTGGTGAGATCTCGCTAAAATTTCACCGAAATTTTGGTGAGATTTCACTAAAATGTTTGACCAAAACTTTCACTGAAATAGTGGTGAGATCTCACTAAAGTTTTAATGAAATTTTGGTGAGATTTGAGTAAAATTTTGACCAAAACTTTCAGTGAAATTTCATTGAATTACCAGTGAAATTTCACTGAAATACCAATGAAATTTCACTGAAATTGTTGTGAAATTTCAGCATCACTATAGTGTTTTACTGAAATTTCAATAATTGTTCACAGACATTTCAAAAGGTTTCAGATGAAAGAATGGATAAGAATTATACAGCATTTTATTAACCACTGTAATATTTCAATATAGGTGAAACAAAATTATACAGCTGTTATATGACATACATGAGATATGGAAGTTGTATACTATAGACTGGACATTAGAATGTACAAACTCAGAGATGCTGTTGTGATTGCTTGCATGAGCCCTCGATCCATAAGCAGCCGCAACAAAAGTTTATCATGATATAATTACATCGATTTTACTCAGAATTTCAACACAACCGGAGTATTTTGCTAAAATAAACATCGTTGAAAAGTGTATATTATTATGATAAATCACTTGTGATCTTGACAAGAGAAAAGGCAGTCTCCTGATTTTGTTTACACGGTTACATTGCTCCCACAAAAACATTCAATGCTAAAATACGTATGTAACCAAAAAACCATGTAATTTCATGTGGATGACATCATTGAGATAGCGCTTGTTTTGTTGGCCATTGGATTTTATGCAAAAGTCAATGAAATGATTGCAAAAGCATTTTTTAACATTGAAGATGTTTTAAAAAGGTTTTAAATCATGTTACAATTGAAATAATTTATTCCAGGCAGTGATTTATTGTATTTAACAATTCACTGCTTGTTGTTCAGATGGGTAAACATTATACTTCTTTCACATGTGAATTATTACATGATACATCACTGCCAGGGATAAATTATTTCTTTAATAAAATGCAGCTGACCATTGGACACAAGTGAAATAATAATATATGTGTAGAATGTGTGGAACAGTATTACAACTGGAAAAAAAGTACAAACTGGATCCTTTAAATGTGTACTTGATGTTCTTGTTAATGTTCTTATATAGAAGTTGTACATTTTCCTCTGAATCCTTTTTTCCTCTCCTTTGGGGATATTTTCAAGAATATTTGAAGGCATTGAAATACACATCTTTTGGTCAAAATTTGTATGAATACACACGCATTTCAAATCATTAACACTATTAATCAATAGTTTTGAAGCTTGAACTTTTGTTATATGCTGACACAGTGGTAACTGTTGGTATTTATGCATAATGTCGTGTGATGAAAGATTCACTGGTTCTTCATCTTCCAAGCAGCAAATATAACCATCCAATCTCTAGAAAATACTCCACCAAACCTGATCTGCCATCTGCATATTTTATGGCATACAAGTTTCTTGTTTTCACTCGCTGATAGTCCTTGCTAAAGCATACATCAGTACCCCAGTTTAAACTGAATAATTTAAACATGGATCCCTGGTCTTTGTATTACAGCAAACTCAGTTTCAGATGGAACAAATGGCTTCTTTTCTCCAAGTATGACTGGTGTAGTGTCTTTGGCATCATTGCTGCAAAATGAGTTACATTGCTTAAAAGATGAAGCTAAAGCTACAGCAATCCTGGCCAATATATAAGTATGAAATTGTCTTTATACTACTTGGTCTCCCATCATCTTTTTTTTAACCATTTTACAGACTTTGGACTTGCATGAATGCAAGACAACATAAAGCTGGTTTATAGTCAGATCGAGTTATATTTAATGGCTGACTAACACATCAGTTAATGTTTCCCATATGACTAAAAAGACCAGGAGAGTTAATTTGGTCTTGCCCAAGGACACAGAAATAACTAGTGGTTTGACAATCCAGCGTGCAAGTAAGTGAGCTATGGATGTTCCCTAAACTTTTTCTTTTTTCTAGGTGGTTTTGGCACGAAATAAAAACTCACAGAAAATCTTTAGAGTCATTGTCCAACCACTACAGACAAACCCCGTATACATTTAATATTGACAATGTATTATAGGAGTAACAAAATTAAAATGTCATGCCTTAATTGGTCTCACTGGTTAATAATTTTGTAATTTTTATATAAACTAAATCCCACCACCAGTTCAATAATACAGAGTGGATATCAAAATGAACTGTGACATTAAAAGGGAATAAAGCAGTATTTATGACCTTAGATCCCCATACGTGATCTTGACCTTCATTTAATGGACCTGGAGGTTATTTGCCACACTATTTTGTTGTAATCAATGTTTACAAATTACCAAAATGCCAAAACTGGTTATTATAGAGATTTTTTCATAGCAACAGCAAATGCAAACTTTAAATGTGAAGAAAAACAGCGGCAAAAAACAACCCAGATCATGATTTTTTTTTCAGAAGTTCAGCTCATGTTATTATGCTGAAATTTAAACCAAAGTAGAAGTTGAGGTTCTTTACTTTTTGTAGGACCTATTAGAGATTTCAACTGTATACAAATCTTGCCTTGAACAGCTCCAATGTGTTGCCGTACAGTGAAGACTTCAAATCACAATCACACTCGATGCATTTTTCTTCATTACTTGATCGGTCTAGAACGCATAATTGGCTGGTTTGTTTCTTTGGTGTTTTACTGCACATCAACTCATCAAGGTTATTATCACCCCGAGGCAACGGTAGTAAATTCCCTTGTTCAAGGATACACAGGATGAATCCGGGCTTGCCTGGGCTGGTTGAACCCATGACCCTTTGATTACAAGTCCCCAAACCTTTGTGAAAAGTTTCATTATTTAAGAATTTAACTAATTAACTTTTATTCAGGACATGCAAGTGAATAGAAGTAATGTACAGTAAATTATAGCACAATGCAATACTTTTTAAGAAGTAATAAATAAAATCTGGCAAGTATTGTGACATCACAAAACTCGGTTTTTAGCCATGCACATATACACACTATAATATTTTCTGAGCTGATCAGAGACTATACAAAAGGATAGTTAATAGACAGATGTGAAGAAGAAATAAATACTTAATGTCCCATCCAGTTCTTCAACTTTTCAGCAGGGGAACATGAACTTGGCGCTAATCTCGAAGACTGTGACAGTCTGTCATCGGACCATAGCCCCGTCACTTTGCTGCCAATTTCCAGTTTGCCATCATAATCAATATCATTTCAAAGTGTGACCATCAACTCATGATCATCTACAAACTTTAGGAGTATATGCTTAACTGATAGAGGAAAATAAATGTGTAACAATTTATAAAGTCTAATGCCTGGCCACCAGACACGATGCAAAAAAACAATAAAATCCCCCGACAGTGTGACCCAAAAAGTTTTATAAATTAATCATAAATTTATATAAAAATCAAACAACTATTGTATATTTATATCACCAAGTAAACTCCAGCATCAGATGAAATTAATGTTTAACTTTTTTTTCTGTTCGTTTTCCTATTGTATACTATGCATAAAATACAGAAAAATGGGATGAATATTTCTAGATCATTAACTCTTCTTGGTAAAGTTCTCCCCTCTGTCTCTCTCTCTCTCTCTCTCTCTCTCTCTCTCTCTCTCTCTCTCTCTCTCTCTCTCTCTCTCTCTCTCATAAAATATGGAGTCCAAATCACTACTAGACAAGTTATTGTAAACTGAATTCTGGAAAAGTTTGTAAGTAATAAGAAAAGTAATACTGTACTAGATGGAAAAGTTCGTAAGTGATAAGAAAAGTAATACTGTACTAGACATTATAGTGTAATGGAGGAAAAAGAAAGAAATTTTCCCGTCGGTGGGTGCTAACTCCAGACCTCGTGCTCCAGTATAATATGTGTGTGTGTGTGTCACACCCTATATCCATTTGACCACAGTAACTGTAGCTGTAAAGCAGTATACCATATACAGAAACACACCAAACACTATTCAAAGAAATTAGTTTATTTTTTGTCTCAATAAGCAACCGCTCCAAAGTCACAAAGAGGAAGCTGCATACATTAATATCTGCGTAAAAATAATGATAAGAAATAGATCAATATTTTGATTGGGTTACTGACATATCATTTCCATATAATTTACTATTTTCTATGATGATAAAAAAATTTGTTTTTATATATTACTCTTACAAAAATGAGCAAATAATAGGAAACATGTAGAGACAATACATGCAAAATGTCCTAAATTTGCTGGAAATTAAAAGTCTCTGAACATATGAGATTTGACAATTTTCCACATTATTATTAATTTCAGCTGTAGGTTGAGTACATCTTAATTACGAACAAATATCAAACTTCGTTGTTAATGGCGGGACCATAAATGGGGTTAAGTGGAACGCGCCAAGTCAGATGGCTTCATATTATAAAAACACATCTTTCCCAAGCTGAAACTGACATTTCTGTTGCATTCGCATTATATACTTTTCTGATGATGCTCTTCTGCAGGTTTGTTTTCTTTGCCATTATGTTGAAAATAAATAATGTACTTGGGGTTAAGTGAACAGTGTTTTTTTGTGGGTTTTTTTTGTATTATTGAATGAGCATTCTGTTGAAATATACAGAATCACCCACAGGCTATTCCATTGTTTGATTCTCATAAAAGATAAATCAGTGATGGAAAGAAGAACTTGTGAACTAATCACAACTGTTAGTATCCAGTTTTTGCATTTATTTGTTTGTCATCCTTTCCATGCGTCCGTCATATCACTAAGTAAAGATTATTTGTTAATGAGAGAGAGAGAGAGAGAGAGAGGATAAGATTAGCTGTTTAAACTGGACAATGGTCTTGCTCCAGTTTTTAATAAACTTCCTCCTTTCAACTGAATCCCCGGATATTGCATGGTTTTAAATTATACATAAAGATGTTTTCTTAAATAAATATTGTATACAAACAAAAGTGTATTCCTTTGCTGATTCCCCTGTCTGATATTTTATCTACTTTCTGTGATGATGTTTGCAATAAATACTGTTGAAATGCAAGCATACAACTGTATACACGGAAAGTAATAGATTTAAAATATACTATCCCCACTCCTCAAAGAAAGGGATGAAATAAAAACAATTCAGTTCCTTTTGTTTCTTTTTAAGATTTTTCTATTCAATCATCTGAAATGAATGCACACAAAATTTCATCAAGAGAATTATTATATTGTATAATGTTGTTTAGTCATTCAAACTTGTGCTACATAGGTGACAAATCCAGCCAGCTGTTTGTTAACTTTGTTTTCTTGGCAATTTTCATAACCTGACATCTGCCCGATTGTTTTGACCGTGGTAATACAAGTTGCACTCCGACGTAAATAAAAGAAGAATAGTTGTAGGAGGATTGTCAGTGTTCTTCTTGTATTCAGCTTGTTTTATTCTACTACAGTGTTTCATTCTATAAGTTTATCATGGCGGCCCGTGAACTAACCAGGAAAGATTAAAATTTCCTTGTTTTCTTCCCATATGATACGACTTGGACCATAGTATCGAGGTCCAAGATCAAATATAATGGCAAAGTTCATTGTGGCTTAGAATGTGAAGTTCAAAGGGGAGCGAAGAAAGATGTGAGCAATGGGAGAATCATTGCTAATGGAGACTATTTATCAATGAAAAAAGCCGAAATAAAAGGGATACAGTTATTTAAAAAATCAGGGGTGGGGGCAGGGGCAACATGTCACCCCCCCCCCCCCCCCCGCAACTTGAACACCCAAGTGTGCGTGTGCACATTGCACACTTTATCCACTTGGCCACAGTAACTCTAGCTGTAAAGCAATATACCACATACAGAAACATGCTCAATAACCAAAGGCTCGAACAGTCACAAACTGGAAACTGCATACTTTAATATCTGCATCAAAATAATTATAAGAATATATTTTGTTTTTATATTTTCGCCTTAGAAATATGAGCAAATAATAGGATACATGTGGAGACAATACATCCATGCAAAATGCCCTAAACGTTTTGGAAATTAAAATCTCAGCACATCTGAGATTTTAGAATTTCAACATTATTTTTCATTTCGGTAACAAATCGAGTTCATAGTAATTACTAAAAATTATCAAATTTCTGTTGTTAATGGCGGGACCATAATTGTGGCTGTAAAGTACAACCCATCAAGTCAGATGGCATCGTGTGATAAAAACACAGTTCCCAAGCTGAAACTGACATCATCGTTTGATGCAAACCCTTGTCAATATTTTACAACAGTGTTCACAATGGTCACTGCCTTGATTTCTGTAGAACATCCTCTGAAGTTGAGTCTTAATTAGGGAGAGACAATTGACTTTTCAGGGGTGGGGGGCGGGGGATGCATGAAAACAAATTGTCTTTCTCTGATTTGTAGTATAAAAAAGATGTTATTCTGTTCCATATTTCACTTGAAATACCTTTATATTGTGATGAAAGAACAAAAAATATCCCTGTCGAAAAAAAAAAAAGATTTAAGCCACATACAAGAAATGGCCAGTCCCTTACAGTACACATGCAGTCAGAATATTCAGCCTCATGACTGTGCTATTATTGCTTAAAGACTAAGCATTTTGCATTTCAGTGTAAATTCATTTTTTAGGTTTATTTGTTTTTTTAAGCAGAAGTGGATGTCAGTTTGGATTTTATTTGTCCATATCTCGTAGAATTACTTTCCTTTGGAACAAAATGATCAATTTATTCTGCTTGAGAAGCTCAGCAAGGTGTGTTTCTCATCAAGTCGGTACATAAGTTTGTTCATATTTCTTTGAATAAATTAAAAGCATAAACTTATTGCAAAAGAAGTTGATCAACCTTTTATAAACAGTAATGTGTACTGAATATACAAGACTTTTGAAACTCTTTTTAATTGTCCAAATATATGATCGAAATAAAAATGACTGATTCTTCAGATGGTTACCGAAATGAAAAATAATATAATTATAATAATATTATAAAAAATAATAATATTATAAGCCACCCCCACCCCCCACCCCCATCACAAGTCTTCCATACTGGGATTTGAAAATTTCAAGATGGCTGCTGTGGCAGCTACAGTGCAGCTCACGTGATTTTTCGGAACTCCACGCATCGCGGTGGGGGCGGAGAGTGAGTGGAGAGGATTAAGAAAAACCCCTCCATCCATCACTCCACGCTTCCTGACGGAGTTGTCGCGGAGTCTCGCGGAGAATAGCCCTGCACACCACGCTTTCTCGCTGAGTCGCATCCGATCACCACCGCGGAGTGGACGTGGTCTCGATAATATGGGCGTGGTTTACTGTTTATTACCCATGCAAGCAGAGGTTGAGAGAGAGACGGGGGGGGGGGGGGCACCGATTTATCTACATCGTTATCCCTCTGGGGAGCAATTTGCTAACTTTTTGATACTGAAAAAAAGTTGTAATTCAGTTAATTATAAATATTTCCTTGTTCTAACGAAGATAATGTATGATACATAGTGCCAAATCATATTTTAGATGATGATAACGTAATGACAATGCCTCGCAAACTGTAATAATACTACATTTTGCGCAATGAATCTAATTTCTTTTTCTTCAATACTATGTTATCGGAATCTAAACATGCATTCATATCCTTATTTCTTTTTCAGTAAACGTTATACAAAATTGTAAAGATCGTATGAAAGTTGGTGAAATTGTATTACCTGCAATGAAAGGAACGAAAAACATCGAACAAATTAATAACAAAGCTGCAGTCATACCTGACTGAAGTGAAACAAAATCGCACAAGTTCCGATGGTTACTCCATGCATGAGTACTCATTCACATCTTGTACGTTTTTTTCTGACAGGCAATCGCTTAAATAAAGCATTATTAAGATTTCACATCGTTATTTTATTTTAAACTGTACTATTTTGCATTAATTACCAAAGTAGCGGGTTTTTTTTAAAAAAATCACAAATGGTCGCAAAAGGTCATCCTAGATACATGTAGTTGACACGTGCGAGTAACCTAGCACAATAGAAGCCATCAACACTGCGTGTTTTCTTTGATATTGATGTGTTAATTTCATGTGCTAACTGTTAACCTAAAAGTACAACAGCAACGCTTCTGAGGTTTGTTTTGTTTGCCATTGATTTGACAAACTTGCGCATCAGATGAAATTAATGTTTAACTTTTTTTTTCTGTTCGTTTTACTATTGCATACTATGCATAATACAGAAAAATAAGATGAATAATTTTAGATCATTAATTCTTCTTAGTAAAGTTCCCCCCCCCCCTCTCTCTCTCTCATAAAATATGGAATCCAAATCACTGCTGCACAAGTTATCGTAAACTGAAATCTGGAAAGTTTGCAAGTGGTAAGAAACAGAAACACGCTTAATAACCAAAGGCTCTCACAGTCACAAACAGGAAACTGCATTCTTTAATATCTGCGTAAAAATAATTAAAAGTGTATATTTTATTTTTATATTTTCGCCGTAGGAAAATGAGCAAATAATAGGATACACGTGGAGACAATACATCCATCCAAAATGTTCTAAACTTGTTGGAAATTAAAATCTCTGAACATCTCAGATTTTAGAATTTTCCATATTATTTTTCATTTCGGTAATAAGCCGAGTTCAGATTAATTAATAACAATTATCAAACTTCCGTTCTTAATGGCGGGACCATAATTGCGTCTGTAAAGTACAACGCGCTTAGTCAGATGGCTTCGTGTGATAAAAACACACTGTTCACAAGCTGAAACTTACATCATCCTTTGATGCAAACCCTTGTTAATATTTAACAACAGTGTTCACAATAGTCACTGCTTGATTTCTGTAGAACATCCGCTGAAGTCAAGTCTTTATTAGGGAGAGACAATTGAATTTTCCAGGGGGGGGGGAGGGGGTAAATGCATGAAAACAATTGTCTATCTCTGATTTTTGTAGTAGACGTTAATCCGTTCCATATTTCACTTAAAATAAATAAATATTGTGATGAAAGAACAAAAAATATCCTGGTCGAAAAAAAAACAAAACAACAGATAAACCCCGTATATTAAATGGTCAGTCCCTTACAGTACACATGCAGTCATAATATCAGCCTCGTGACTCTGCTATTACTGCTTAAAGACTAAGCACGCGGTTTGCATTCAACACCAGGACGAATATGACGGATTACATGTATGCAGACCACAGTTTTCAGCATGTATCGCATGAATGGTGTTGTGCTGTATGTCAATAAGACTTATGTTTAAATCATTCGTGCACGAAGCGAATTCGATACTTTTAGCTACATTTTGAGACTCTGGCGTGAAAATTAAATGAGAAAGAGACACGGATATCATTCACGATGCTGTGCGGAACAAACCTCAGGCCCAATATTTAGTCAATGTTATTGGCTATTTTTGTAGCGTCTTCTGAAAGGGTTCTTGTGCTCTGTGTGTGCCATTTTTGGCAAGAGCATCCTATGATTTTAAGGTTTTAATGCCTAATGTGATACAAAAGTGGTGGCAGCGGTGGCACGATTTTAAAAGGGATATTTGGTTTAGGGTGAAAGTAAAATACAAGGAATGAAAACAAACATGAAGTTCTTTTAGATGCTTTTATTTTTGATATACATATTTGTTTTGCTAGGTTTTATTGCATGTTATTCATCATCCTGTGACATAATATCATGGATGATTCAGAAGTTATTTTTAATAATGCTGCTGCAGCAGTAGTCACTGGTGAAGATTTCAGCATGTCCAGTCCGGCCTCTCTGAGTAATGTTTATAATGAGGGAGATTATGACATGTACACAAATCATCCTGGCGATGAGGAACTTTCCCCTGTAGAAGTGATTTCTACTATTGCAAGTCGCCTCTTTGTAACTTGTAATGCCGAAGAAAGAAAAATGAAAGAATCTGAAAATGCATTTTTGCAGATAATTGCTGATTGGGAGACACGTATGGCCTCAGGAAGGGGGCAGTCTTTATGTGCGATAAATTCTTTGGCCTCTAATGCTGATGTTAGGCAATCCAGGACTCCAATTAATCAACACTATTGTACTCAATGCAACAGTAGCAACTCAAATGTTAAATGTCAACCATATTTAAAATACAATGCCATTAACCAACAAGAAGTTGTGTCTATGCACAGTGTAAACACACCTCCAGGGATGGTGCTGGCTTTAAAAAAGTTTTCGCCAAAAAAATCGCCAATCTCAATATTTTGTCGCCAATTTTCAAAAAATGTCTATTAATATAGTAGACAATGAAAATTGAAAAAGATGGGGTATTTATTACTTTATTGACAACAAACAATACAATACCACAATATTACAGAATAAATCATTACATGACTGTTTTGCATGCTTATTTATAATGCTTTGCACTATTAAAATGTTGTTTCATAAAAATAATAATGAGTATGCGTCATGATTTTACGGCTGCCCACTGGCTGAATGAAGTTTCAAAGTTGGTCTCCTTCACATTTGTACATGTCGATTCTCATTAGATTCTCCGAAGATGAGTTGCCGAGTTTATTACTAATGTCATTTTTTATGAGATTATGTTACTGAACCCACGTTCACAGTCTACAGTGCTGACTGGTGACACCAGGAGTCTCTCAGCAGCCGCAGATACACAAGGATATGTTGATCTGGATCGCACTGCCAACTGAACCAAGTCCCTAACACCTCTATACACCATACCATTCCTGAGAACCTAAACCCTAGCATAAGCCACAAAGTCAGCCAACTCCTGACTAACCTCTGACTGACTACCTAGCCCACAAGTAGACAAGTAACCTGAAACAATGCCTGAAACCTCTGAAAGAATGGAACTGTTAGCCTGTAAACCATACAAATAGGGATCAAACAACTTGGCTAGAGCACTTAAAACTATTGAATTCCCCTCCTCGGTGAACCTTGCCTTCAAATTGTCTATAACAATATCTACAAACTTGGCACAAGAAGATGCAGCCTCTGACCTTTGCTAAGTACCATCGCTAATTGTATGGCCTTTGTACTCGAAAGTGCACAAACCTGATGAATCTAAACTTGGTTCTGCTGGGATCTCAGACAGAAACCTAGAAATATTAATACCAGACTCTGACCTCAGACCTTCAAGAACCTCAACAGTGGAGTGGAGAAGGGGGTTAACCTCTGTAAAGTCAATATCAGATCTCTGATAAGCTTGACACAGAACTGCCAAATGCCTCAGAATGTCAGCCATATAGTGTGCTGTATAAACAAATTTGAAACAAGTTATGGGCTTATACAGTGCAAGAGCCTTTGGAGACTTGTCTTCCAGGAAGACACTAACTAGGGCTGGGAAATTATCAACAACTGCATGCACACTTCCTTCAAAACTCAACCACCTTGTGTGGAATACCTGATGCAAGTGAGTGTGAGAAGCCTCCAACACTGACAGAATAGCCTCCAGCCTACACATATTACAGGGAAAATATGCAAAATACTTGTACATATTATTCAGTATATCTTGAAACTTAACCAGGTATCTAACCTCATCAGCTGCAGCACTTGTACCAAGAGATAACCTATGTGCAATGCTATGAGTTGCCAGCAAACCTTTGGTAACCTCCTTCAGCCTGGTGACAACACCACTCTTGCAACCTACCATGACTGAAACACCATCCGTAGACACACCAACCAGCTTGTCCAGACTGAAACCAAATGACTTTGTTAAACTTAACAACTCCGAATAGATAGATTCTGCGTTTGCAGCTGATGGATACCCAGAAAACGTGTAACTGGTTCAACACTGCCAACCAAACTAGTTAAGTACCTAACATAAACGACCAAATTCTGATGTACTGAAACATCTGTGCTCTCATCGAGCATGACACTGTAAAAACGAGATTCCTTAACCTCACTAACCATCTCGTCAACTATTACATCTGCCAGCGACTGCTGAAACTTGCTGGTGCTGCTGTGACTGTCATACGATGTGTGCATATGTACTTTAAGGTCTGATAGTTGAGTGGCGCCATGAAATACAAATAATTAATGAATAATTAATTTTGTTTTTGTCATAAATATTTCGTCATTTATAATTATACATGTTCTGATTATGTTAATCAAATATATAATTAGCAAACATTGGAATTAATGCAGCACTCATGGTGTACTACACATGTAACATCACGTTAAATATATATTAAGGTTGTACATGTATTTTGCTTCATGTTACTGTCATTAAAATCCGTACAATATTGCAATTAACTAGCTATATTCTCAATACCTGTGTGATATACAACTGGTTCAGCTTTGGAACAATTGTATTGGCCAGGTTATAGTAAGCCGCAAAGAAAGTGTTCCTCATGGCGCTGATAATGGCATTTTTATTTTTACTAATAGCAGCAATCAAAGAATGTGTTCCTCGTGGCGCTGATAATGGCATTTTTACTTTTACTAATAGCAGCAATCAAAGAATGTGTTCCTCGTGGCGCTGATAATGGCATTTTTACTTTTACTAATAGCAGCAATCAAAGAAAGTGTTCCTCATGGCGCTGATAATGGCATTTTTACTTTTACTAATAGCAGCAATCAAAGAAAGTGTTCCTCATGGCGCTGATAATGGCATTTTTACTTTTACTAATAGCAGCAATCAAAGAAAGTGTTCCTCGTGGCGCTGATAATGGCATTTTTACTTTTACTAATAGCAGCAATCAAAGAAAGTGTTCCTCGTGGCGCTGATAATGGCATTTTTACTTTTACTAATAGCAGCAATCAAAGAAAGTGTTCCTCATGGCGCTGATAATGGCATATTTACTTTTACTAATAGCAGCAATCAAAGAAAGTGTTCCTCATGGCGCTGATAATGGCATTTTTACTTTTACTAATAGCAGCAATCAAAGAAAGTGTTCCTCATGGCGCTGATAATGGCATTTTTACTTTTACTAATAGCAGCAATCAAAGAAAGTGTTCCTCATGGCGCTGATAATGGCATTTTTACTTTTACTAATAGAAGCAATCTTAGCTACTTCCATAGTCTTTGCATCCCGCATGACGGTCTGTACGAAGGTATGACTGTTGTCACCTGAAATAAATGCATTATCAAATATCAAATATCTTCTTTCCCTACATCTACAGTCTCTCTCTCTCTCTCTCTCTCTCTCTCTCTCTCTCTCTCTCTCTCTCTCTCTCTCTCTCTCTCTCTCTGGTTTATGATTTATACCTTGCTAAAACAATGCGTTTTTGTTTCATTTTTATGCTCTTTTTGTTTCTGACTCTAGAACGTTTGCAAGAGCTTAGTTAGCAACAAAATGATGTAATATGACACTGACTCAACACACAACTGTTATAGTATCACACTACAAGCATATTTATTGTTTTACTACAGTCCCGTATTCAGATCATTACTGTAAAGTGTGGACTCGGAGAAATTTTATGTATATAGAACATTGCACATTTAGCAATGGGCACTTTTTATCATATTTAATGATACACTGTATTAAATTTATTACAGACTCAGTATTTGTAAATTTCTTGTGTCGGCTGAACAGTAGAATGTTAAGCTGCCTGTCTTAGCTAGACGAGAACCGTGTATATTTCAGTGTCATAGGGTCTAGTAGATCAAAATGATCAGGCAAGTAATGATCATGATAGGGATATGAAAAACCAGTTGCAATCTGTAAGAAGTGAAATGTTGACCTTGACACAAAAACTGTGATTTGACAGAGTGACAGTTCAAGGAAAAAAACAGAGCCTTGGTGCACAAAGCAAAAATGATAAACAGTTCCATTCAGGCTCTAAAGTGGCTTTAAGAACAATGGAAGAAATTAGAGAACTGATAGCAGAAATACAAATCAGAATTGGAACAAAAATAAGGGGCAGAATGGTCAGGGAAACCAGCAGATGTCGGGGTTGGGGGCCGAATCTCAACAGCCACAGACATGGGGCCCCAGCAATTAGCTGTAAGCTCGTTTACAGGTGACGAGGGATTATTTGTAGGTACAAAAGTAAATGACTTTCCTGTAACCATGCTGGTGGATACAGGGGAAAATGTGAGCATAATTAAGAAAGAACTGATTGACCAGTGGCCTCCCTCATCACGCCCAGAACTCAAAAATGTTCATGTAACTTTGGTTACTGCCACTGCTGAGACTTCCCCGTTTTATGGAACAATTTTGGTATCTGTCACTGTTGGAAAACACCTTTGTACAAAAATTTTTGGTAGCAGATATTAAGAATGATGGGATTTTAGGTATGGATTTTCTCACTGCTGTCAGATGTGATGCTTTATCAAGCAAGAAATGTCTTGTTATTCAGGGAGAGAAGATCCCTTACTTTCAGTATACACATGATGCCGAGTTGAGTTGTTGTAGAATTGTTGTTGCTGAAACCAGTTGTTCCCCCTGAGTGTGAAGTGATAGTGCAGCGGAAACCTTTCATTTTTTTTTTCATTTCTCCCGTAACCTTGCTGGCGCCACTGATGACTTTGCGACAATCTCTCTCCATTTCGCCCTGTTCTCCACTGCTCTTTGGGACTTTGCAAAGTCCATGCCTGTTCACTCTTTGATATTGTCTTCCCATCTCTTCTTCTGTCTGCCTCGTTCTTTCTTTCCTCTCACTGTGCCCTGTAGGATTGTCTTTGACAGGCCAGTTGAGCGTGAGACGTGACCATACCATCTTAGTTTGCGTTTCTTTACAGTGGTGAGCAGATCGTCATAAGGTCCAATTGCGCCTTGGATTTTAGTGCGCACCTCCGCATTAGAGACTTGGTCTAAGTATGAGATTTTCAGGATCCTTCGATAACATCTCATTCTTCTCTCTATTTCTGCTGTTAGGGTCCATGTCTCACATGCATATAGGAATATGGACATGACGAGGGAGCGCATAAGCTTGATCTTGGACCCAAGCATGATGTTGCTGTCTTTCCAAATAGGCTTCAGCCTAGCCAGAGCAGTTGTTGTCTGCGCAATCCTGGAAAGAACCTGAGGTTTTGAACCTTCATCAGAGGCGATAGCACCTAGGTACTTGAAGCTTGTCACTGTGCCCAGCTTCTGTCCATTCACTCTTATTTCCTTTTGGATGCCACTCGGGTTGCTTGTCATTAGGTTTGTCTTTTCAGCGTTGATCTCCATCCCATATCTTAGTGATGCTTGATTGAGACGGTTCACTAAGGTTTCCATTTCTTCGTCCTCTCCTGCTAAACCATCGATATCATCAGCGAAGCGCAGGTTGGTGATTGTTCTGCCTCCAACACTGACACTGCCCTCATGGTCTTCCAAGGCGTCGGACATGATCCTTTCCAGGTAGATGTTGAAGAGAGTGGGTGAGAGAAGGCACCCCAGTCTGACTCCGACTGTGGTTCTGAACCAGTCTCCTATGTTGCCATTGACGAGAACTGTACTAGTCGCCTTGTCATACAGGGTTTCGATAGTGCGGATTAGTTTTGCGTTTATGTTGTATATCCGCATGGTGGCCCACAAGGCTGCATGCCATACCTTGTCGAAAGCCTTCTTGAAGTCAATGAAGACATGATAGAGGTTCTGTTGATCCTGGAGATATTTTTCACAGAGGATTCTGAGATTGAAGATCTGTTCTGTAGTGCTACGTCCTGCTCTGAAACCTGCCTGTTCTTCCGCAATGATGTGCTCTGCTTGGGGTTTCAGTCTATTGAGGATGATCTTAAGCATAACCTTGCTTGGGTGACTGATGAGACTGATTGTTCGGTAGTTCTGGCACAGTTGTAGATTCCCTTTTTTAGGAAGAGTCACGATCAGAGACTGGGTCCATGGGGTGGGCCATTCTAATGTTTGCCAGATTTGGTTGCAGATTGTTGTGAGGACATCTATCATGGACGTTCCTCCTGCTTGAACAAGTTCTGCTGGTATATTGTCTACCCCAGCTGATTTCCACGTCTTTAGCGCCTTTACTGCAGCCTCTACTTCGTCCCTGAGGATCGGGTGGTCAACCTCTGTTGTGGTCAGTGGTACGTTTAGTACAGCTTGGTCTCCAGAAGTCTCCTGGTTGTAAAGCTCTTAACAGTATTCCGTCCATCTGTTAAGAATGTCTTGGTTTTCTGTCAGACTCTTACCAGCCTTGTCCTGAATCGTATTAGATCTCCCCTGTTTCTCTGTTGTCAGGTCTTTCACCTACTGGTATGCCCTTTTACTGTCATTCTGGTTCAGGTTTTTCTCGACTTCCTTGCATTGGTCCTCTAACCAGCTTTCTTTTGCTTTCTTTATGCTCTTCTTAATCCTGTTGTTAATCTCATTGTATTTTTTTGCTCGTTCATGGTCTCCTCGCTTACTCCTCAGTTTTCTCCTCACATCGCAGAGGTCGAGGATATCTGCTGTGACCCAGGGCTTCTTTATTCTACGATGCTTGCCAAGGATCTCTCCGGCTGTGTCTATTACTGCCTTGTTGAAGGTGCTGATCAAGGAGTCTAGGTTTATTTCTTCATGTCCCAGAATTGTGAGTGGTGCAAATTTGCCGCCTATTTATGCTTCAAATGCTTGTGCCACGCTTGGATCTTTAAGTTTTTCAAAGTCGAAACTGATCTTAACTTGTCTTGGCTTATTGGTCTTCCTCAGACGAAGTTTGATAGTCATCATCAGCAAGTCATGGTCGCTTCCTATATCAGCTCCTGGGAAGCTACGTGTTCTGGCAATGTTTACGCTAGACCGGAAGCGCTTTCTCACCAAGATGTAGTCAATCTGGTTGTGATGTTTTCCGTCTGGGCTGTGCCAAGTCCATCTTCTGGATAGTTTGTGGGGGCCAAGGGTGTTCGTTAGCACTAGGTTATTGTATGTGGCGAAGTCCAGGAGCTTGAGTCCTCTCTCATTGGTCTGCTTATTACAGAATGGACCACAGGCTTCTCGTCAGTCTGCTTGTGCGTCTTCTCGTACCTTAGCATTCCAGTCTCATTGTATAACCAGAATATCCTTTTTGGGTGTCTGGTGGTTTATGAGAGTTTGAAGCTGTTCGTAGAACTCATCCAGTTCCTCGTCATCATGGTCAGATGTTGGGGCATAGACCTGTATGATAGTGATGTTAAAGGGAGATGCCCTTACGCGGATTGTAATCATCCTGTTCGAAACTGGTCGACAACCCATGACTGCACTCACAGTGTCCTTGTGTACCATAAACCCATGTTTATGCTTGTTCTCATGCCCACTGAAGTAGATCACGTGTCCGTCATATGTTGATCTCTGTCCGAAATTTTTCCAGCGCATCTCGCAGAGTCCAAGGATGTGCCATTGGTATCTTCCCATCTCATGGGTTAGCTACTCGAGTTTCCCTGCTGGTCTTAATGTCCTGACATTCCATGTTACAATGGTGATGTTATCTCTTGCCCGTACTTTGATGGTAGTTGCACGAGTAGCATACTTGTCACCTCCGTCCTGGTGTCCAGCGGATGGCGCGGTCTTTGGTAACCCGGGGTACGACCGATCCGGTATGGGAAATCTATTTATTGTCATTAGGTCATCATTAGCGTATCATGGGCCGTTTCAACCTGGGTAGAATTACAAAAGAGAAAATGGCTGAATTACAAAAGGGAGATACTTATATTGACCAGATCCTAGCTTGGAAAGAGTTGGGACCTATAATCAATGGTCCGAAGTAGCATCTTGTAATGCCGTTATGAAATACTATTGGCATAGATGGGAAACTTTAGAAATACATGAAGAAATTCTGTACCGAAAATGGGAAAGTGATGTAGGGAAGATAGTAGATTGGAAAATTGTTTTGCCAAAATGTTTGAGGCCATTAATCCTGCATGAATTGCATAATGTTCCTACTGCAAGGCATATGAGCATGAAGAAAACTTTGAATAAAGTTACAAGTAGATTCTTTTGGTATGGTCTCTCTGAAGATGTTCGTCACTGGTGTAAAGTCTGTGACATTTCCCTTTCTGGAAATGTTCAGCTCTCTTTTAGAGTTTTGGCAATTCGATAACAAGAAATGTCCTGTTCTTAATCCTGGTTAGTCGGTTATTTTCCCATCACGTGTTGTTGTATGGACGATTAATCATTGCCTTCTTTTGAGAATTCCGTATTGTTTTCTTAAGCTCGGATAGGTACATTATCCGTTTTTCCCTATCCTTGTTGCCAGACAGTTGATTTTCTTTCTTTTTTTTTTTTTAAACTCACGGAAGCATCGAAATCAATTTCCCTTCAATCTGATTGGTTGGCTATTTTTAAAGCTCAGGATAGAAGGTCGCACACCAGTCTGTTCTTATTATGTATGCTTTATACTGAACTCCGGTTCAATTTTAATTTAATTAGTATATGAATTTATTCCTTTTACTAGAATATTAATAAAGCGTTTTACCAAGTTGGTTTTTTGCCTATTTTTGTATCCAGTACTCAATAAATGTGGTTTACGTCACCTTGTTTTATTCATACTACCTATATATATATACCTCAGTAGTATTTCTGTCCTTTCGTATCTCTTTTTTACAGCTATGTCAAAGCAGGATGTTGGGAGGTGTGGTCACAGGAAAGGCCCTGGGACACCCACACCACCTGCCTTTCTTGCACAAACTGCACGAGGATAGACGGCTGTCCTATATGCAGTCTGTGGTTTGACGAGGTTTGGGACCTCGCCGAATCTAGAAGAACCAATAACGGACGAAAGAAGGAATTTTCTGGTTTTTCAATCCGAGTCCCTCAGGTCTCAGAGAGGGATTAGTAGGCAGGTGGAGAGCGAGTAGCGCCCTCTCGTGAGGAAGGACAGAACCCTTCCCAATCCCAAAAGGCAGAAAGCTAGTCGCGAACCTCCCGGAAGGGAGGAGCAGCACCCTCTCCATTCTACTAGGACAGAGAGCTAGTCGCGCCCCCCCCCCCCCCGCGAGGGAGGAACAGCACAGTCTACTGCCCCACAGTTCGGTGTCTGCTGAAAGTTAGTTGCGCTACCCACCCACCCGTGTGAGGGGAGAGCAGCACCCTTTCAGCCCCCCATTGTCCGTTGTCGGCGTCAGGTTCATGCCACCCTGAAAGGGCTGAGCATCAATCAAAGTCTGTCAGATCTGGGAGGGGATCTTTGTACAGATCAGTTGGTTGGTTGTTATGGGCTTAACGCCATTTTTCAGCACATGATAGACTATACATGGCGGCCAGTATATCTGGTGGAGGAAGAACCCGAGAAAACCCCGGGAAGAACCATAGACACAAGGGACGCCACTGGCAAGCTTTCTCACATACCCAAGTTGGCCGAGCCCGAGACTCGAACCCACGCGGACAGAGGTGAGATGTCAGTGATCTGTAATGCGAACGTCTTAGATCACTCGCCCACCCGGGGCCCCCGAACAGATCAGAGTCGCCTGACGGGTCATTGACCGGTGACCGGACACCGGTCATTGGGCGAGAGTCACCGGTCAGGGATTCGAGTACCGGTCATTACCGGTCATTGGAAGCCAATCGGTATGGGGAGAGGGTCCGGGTCAAGACCCCCTCCCTCCAGACGACCGTTTATTTCCCCTTGTGATTTTGATTCGTCGTACCGACGTTGGACTAGGGAAGGGGATCGGATCGTCATCCCCACTTCCCTATGATTCCTTTAAACCCTTACGGGATGTGAGGCCTTCCACCGCATGGCAGCGATTGGACAGTCCCCTATTGACAGCCATGGCCTTCAGGGCCTTGGGCCCCATGGCAGTGAGATCGACGCCGCAGTCCATAGAAGGAGGGAAAGGGACAGACTCTCTCCCAACCGCACCAGGAGGGTTGAGAGTCGCTCTCATACTTCGGCTGTGTCTGCCACTAAGGTCAGTCCCCTGGTTCCGCCTGAAAAGTCACGGGTCGAGGTCCCAGCCTAAAAAACAGACACTGGGTCATATAGTCCTGCTTCCCAGGTTCGAATGCCGGATGAGGATGTTCTTTCCGTCCTCGTGGATTCTCACGAGTTTGATACGGTACCGACATAGGTGGCACCCCCTTCCTTAGGATCTCCCGAACCATCGGTTAAGGTGGCAGAGGAAGAAGAGATCTGGTCATTTGACAAAGTGGTTAATGAGGTTTACCTTCTATTACCCAATGATTCATGTCCCAAGCCTTCCGGCTCGGAGGACACTAAGATTCTCTCCAGCTTGGAGAAACTCACTGGATCTGCCTCTTGTCCAGATCTTGCTTCCTCACTCGGCTACGGTAAAAGAACTGTCCCAAAGGTTTTGTAAGGGCCATGAGTTTCCTGGACAATGTAGAGGATGGTCCGTTCTCCCGTCTACGTTGAGACCTTTGGACTCTTCTGCTAGTTATCGGGTTCCCCCCCCCCCCCAACTGGCCCCTTAAACCTCCCAC
The DNA here is from genome assembly GCA_029931535.1 of Margaritifera margaritifera. Taxonomy (NCBI): domain Eukaryota; kingdom Metazoa; phylum Mollusca; class Bivalvia; order Unionida; family Margaritiferidae; genus Margaritifera; species Margaritifera margaritifera. The sequence continues at coordinate 4,568,562 of JAQPZY010001660.1, read as the reverse complement.
TTTAGACGCCACTGCGACGCTAGTGGATATTTCCTCAGGGACTTGGGTTCGCCTTCCAGTTAAAACACAGGAGGCCTTAGAGCAAAAAGCTAGGTCACTAGTAACCGTAGCTTCGCATGCTGATCTCTTTTCAGCAGCCTCCTTCACCCTGGTTAGGAAGGAAGCTCTGTCGCCACTTGCTCTTTATCGTTTGTTGGAAGCAGTGGCAAAAACATCAAGACATGCGTTATCCTTGTCCATGGCTTTATCTGCGGAGCTTTTCCACCTCCGTAGGAATGTTGCTCTGGACACATCCAAGGTATTACTGGAGCACAGTAAGAACCTTCTGAGGGCTGCTCCCCTAGAGGCAGAGACTCTTTTTGGACGGCTCATTCGGATACGCCGCAGAGGCCAAGGGGAGAGGTTTACGGGCACTTCCCCCATTAATAAGGAGATGGCTGGGTCCTCTCTATCATACAATGAGGGTACGGTCTCCGGTTTCCAGATCTCACTCCTCTAGTAAGGACCCCCATGTTCTTCCACCGGTCGAATCTGGTGCGGTTAAGGGAAGACGTTTGGTTTGGTTTAGTGTTATGGGTTTAACCCCATTTTTCAACACATGATAGACATGGCGGCCAGTATATCTGGTGGAGGAAGAACCCGGGAAGGACAGACCCTCGGGAAGCTACTGGCAAGCTTTCTCACATAACCACATTGGCCGAGCCCAAGACTCGAACTCACGCGGACAGAGGTGAGACGGCAGTGATCGGTAAAGGCGAGCGCCTTAGACCACTCGGACACCCGGGGCCCCAAGGGAAAAGGTACACTCCCTTCTTCAGAAGGGTGCAGTGAAGATGTTAAACGACCATTCTCCGGCTTTCTACTCCCGCATTTTCGTGGTACCCAAGAAAGAGGGAAAGTTTCGTCTAATTATCGATCTCTCCTCCCTAAACAAATTTCTGCAGGAGGAACCTTTCAAGATGGAAAGAGCAGCTTCAGTCAGCAATGCCATAAGGCCCGGCCACTGGGCGGTTTCCATCGATATTCAGGATGCGTATCTTCACATCCCTATCTTTCCTCCTCACAGTAAGTACCTCCGGTTTTGCTTGGACGGAGAGGTCTTCCAATTTCGCGCTTTTTCGTTCGGTCTAGCCTCCGCACCCAGAGCGTTTACCAGGGTCATGGGAGTAGTCGTAGCCCACTTAAGGTCACTGGGTATACCAATCCTCCGATATTTCGATGATTTTTTGATCCACAATGGCATGCTCGAGTCCCTCAGAATCGACCGGTCTCGCGGTTGGTCTATAGTGACCAGACTGGGTCTCTTACCTAACCTACAGAAGTCGGAGCTTTCTCCATCTCAAGATTTTGTCTATGGTGGGATGAATTTCTTTACGAACAGGGGTCTAGTCCGTGTCCCTCACGACAGAGTAGACAAGATCTTGTCCCTGTTCGAAAGGCTGAGAGCCAAGAGCACGTCGGCTCGTCTTTTTCTTTTCTGCTGGGGACCTTGAACTCCGCAGCGGACCTGATCACCCTAGGCAGACTACACTTGCGTCCTCTCCAGTTTCTCCTCTTGACAAACTAGAAACTGCAGAGGGACCCTCTGAATGTTCGAATTTCTCTAGGTTAGGTCTTCCAATATCATCTGTCTTGGTGGATCAATCGGGACCGGTTTCTTGCCGGAGTCCCTATACACGTCCCCGATCCCCACTCATATCTGTTTGCAGACGTGTCAGATTCAGGGTGGGGCGCTCATCTGGAGCCAGAAGGTCTGATTCTACAGAGTTCGTGGTCCCGGGAAGAATCTACCCTCCACATAAACAATTTGGAAATGAGGGCAGTGTTCTTAGCCCTTCAGGGGTGTGTCGACAACATAAGGGTCACTGCATGATGTCTCCTCCGACAACACGTCGGTGGTGTGGCTTACCTCAGAAGACAAGGAGGCCCCTTCCCTCTGCATGGAGGTTTGGAACCTCCTTCGTCGGAAGAGATTACCCTTCGAGTTCGCCACATTCCTGGCAAAAAGAATATCTTGGCGGACAGTCTGTCCAGGAAAGGACGGATAGTCATCACGGAATGGTCTCTGCACCAATCCGTAGCAGATTCCCTGTTCAGGCTTTGGGGGACACCCGTGGTGGACTTGTTTGCCACAAGTCTAAACAACAAGCTCCCTTTTAACGTCTCCCCAGTCCCCGATGAGAAAGCCTGGGCAGTGGATGCTTTCAGCCTGAATTTGAATCGTCTGTACACCTATGCCTTCCCACCCTTCAGGATGATTTCACAAGTACTTCACAAAGTAAGGAACTCCACTGCTTAGCTCATGTTGATAGCCCCTCTGTGGCCCCAACGATCGTGGTTCAACGATCTTCTCGACCTGCTGGTAGACCACCCCAGGATGTTACCCCAGAGGAGGGACCTTCTGTCACAACACAGGGGTTCTCTTCTGCACAACAACCCACAGATTCTCCACCTTCAAGCTTGGCTCATCTCAAACGATCTCTCCGCCAGGAGAAGTTTTCGAGCAAAGTCACCAAGTGCATTGTTCAATCCAAGATGCGATCTACTTAGAAGGTCTACGATGCCAAGTGGAGAATCTTTTGTGATTGGTGCAGCTGGAAACATATCAATCCTAGATGTCCCTCTTTGAGCGCAGCGGCTGATTTTCTTCTCTTCCTGTTTGAAGAGAGACAATGCTCAGTTTCTACTATCAAGGGCTTTAGGGCAGACCTTTCTAAATATCTAAACATTTCAAAGGGTCCAGCTATTGGTGCGGACTCTGATCAGGTATTTTGAACAGCAAATACCAGTGTCCCGCCCTCTGATGCCTATGTGTAATCTCATGTGTCTTGTGGTCCCTTAATAAATCTCCCTATGAACCTTTAAGTGAGGCTTCTTTTCAGAACTTTACCCTCAAGACTGTTTTCTTGCTCTCCCTAGTGTCCGCAAGATGAAGGAACAAGCTTCATGCTCTATCCATAGAGCAAGGTTGTTTGAGATTCAATGAGAATTATGAGTCGGTTTCTCTCCTTTGCCAACCAGGATTTTTAGCAAAAAAAATGCTTCCATCGGTCGCTCCACTTCCAATTGAGATACCCAGTCTCAGTTGTATCTGTGCTGGGGATGATCAGGATAGACTCTTATGTCCAGTTAGGGTTTTACGTTTTATTTAGCAGCTTCTAAAGAAAGAAGGAAGGGTAGGAAGCGTCTTTTCCTGCCCCTCAAGGGTTCAGCTGATATTTCAGCTTCCACTGTTTTGTGGTGGATTACCAAAACTATCAACAGAGCTTACCAGTCCCTTACCAAGAGGGATCTTTCTTTCATGAAAATTAAAGTTCATGAGGTTCGAACCATTACTACCTCATGGGCCTATTTAACTCATTCATTTCTGGAGGATGTGATGAAAGCCGCATTTTGGCAATCTCACACGACCTTCTCCTCTTACCTTTGCTCGTTGGCTCACCAAAGCAAAGGCATATTTTCTTTGGGTCCACTAGTCGTAGCCCAAAAAGTGGCCCATGCGGATACCATCCGGCAGTAGTCAATGCCTCTACAGTGGGGGTGAGTATTCCTTGTTATTTTCCTTAACCAGTTGTGAGATCATCAGCCTCCCACCAAACTGGCAAATTCAGCCAAGCAAAAGCAACAGAGTAAGCTATTACTGATATTAAAATGTAGTTTTTTGGGGGTAAAACTAATTTGAATTATGTAATACTTACCTGTTGCTATTGCCAGATTCCCTCCTGCCTCCCCGCAGTGATGTCCCACTAGTAAGGCTACGTCCTGAAAAAGAATGATGAACTGTGGGAGACACGTGCTAAAGACTGTGGGGTTTACACAGAGAGTCCTATTCACTAGAACTTTCTAGTTAACCCTATCGGAGGATGAATTCTCATCATACGGTCGGGTATTTTCCATCATGGAAATAGATAAGCTAAGAAATAGCAACAGGTAAGTATTACATATTTAAAATTAGTTTTACCCCCCCCCAAAAACACATTTATAGTGATTAAATGTCTCAGTGATGTTTTTTATAGAGCTCAAGAAAAACCTAAATTAAAACCTAAGGTGGTGCATCACAACAGATTAGCAGAATATCAAGGAGAAAATAAGCCGGCATGGTTTCAAATGTCATTAATGTTTAAAGTTGATACTTGATAATAAACCTGATTTTAAGATAAAAATGCTTTAACTTTAACTGAGAACATACCTCTGTATCTTTTCAGACTGATGTGTGGATCTGTACAATCTGTAAGGATTGCAAGAAATTCAAGCAATATGGGTCCATTGAGCACCATGTAATGGAACAACACAGTGGCTATGGATGCAAGTGCCAAGAATGTTGTACTGTCTTTGCTCTGCATGACAGCAAACACAAGAATTGCACAAATGGACCCAATCCGCAGGGAATGTTCCTGTTCTGTAGAAACAATGGCGCAACAGGGACTGAAGGTAGATCAGGGCTGGAAAAATTCTGTTGGGATATCCCAAAGATTGATAGAATGACAACAACAAATGTGTTCAATCCGAAATCCTGGTCTGAAAAGATGGCCATTAACCGGTCTACGAAGGTGGTTGACTGTTTGAGCAGCAGATCTCCAAGACACAAGGAGTGACACAGAGGTACATCCGCCTGCCCCCACACTGTTGCAGAGTACAAGCAGAGGCACCATTCTGTTACTCCAACCTCTGCCATGCGCCATGTAGTTCACTCACCAATGCCTTTATCTTGCCCTGATGCCGTGGATACTACTGCCAATGTGCGAATATCAGGTATACAAGTTACACCTAATCCCGCAGAGGCACCTTTGCATTGCCACCCATCACTGCAAATCCAACTCAGATGGAGTTGCCCAGTCTCTCTGCTAAGAGACCACACAGATCACACTCCTCTAGAGCTTCAAAGAAGAAATCCAAGAAACCCCAGAGATCTTCATCTTCAAGGCCATCATCATCAACTTCTTCCAACTCTAGTGTGGCTGTTTCTCATCAGGATGTCCTTCTTTACATGCAGATCCCCCAGTTTTCTACTTACTTAGATTGGGCTAAGTCCATCCTTCAAACCAGCCATGTGAATTTGAATATAGGTGGCCAAAGTTTGAAACCTCCAGAAATACCATGAAGTCTATTGACTGCAGTGTGTTCTTTCATCTAGTGGACATTGTGCCTGACAGTGAAGTGCCAATTTTCATCGACCGCAATCCTGCTCATTATCGTATCATCCTCAATTATCTTCGTCAAATAACTATGTTCCTTCATGTCCTTCCCCGGAAGAGAAGATACATGACAGAGCTGCAGATGGAAGCAGAATTCAATGACTTATCAGGGCTTGTTTCATTAATACAGAGAAAAATCAATCAATTTTTTGACTAAAAACAAAAAAGAACAAAAGACATTTTTTGTTTAAATGTTTCTTTCATCTGCATTCATAGACAGAGTTTGTAATATTTTATTTTTCTTTTCTTCTTCTTTCTATCTTCTCTTCATCTCCTGTTTTTACTTATTTTCCCTGCAAGTAGAAGATGTAAGACATTTTTTCTATTTTAAGTAGATACTGCAATAGGATTTGAGTAATTGTTGTATTTTTTTATTTATATTTGTTTTTAAAATGTAGAATGAATTAACTAGTATAATGTGACCAGTTTATCTTAAATTATCACCAGAAAATTATCTCATATTCATGGTCTAAAATACATTTTTTTTAAAAACAATTTTATATCTTGGTTATCTTCAAAGTTAGCTGTGCATGGTAAGGATGATAAGAACATACAAAATATTTCTGTAGTTAGAAAATGTTACGATGTTACATTTTCTTTGTTGTATATTCATCCAGTGGAAATATTCCATTTTCTTACAACAAACTTGTTTTAAGTGAAATCATTTTAAACAACCATGTTTAAAAGTTTTCACTCACTGGCCTTAAGCCATAGAGCATATATGTCATAGAGCTTAAGTAATGTAAATCACATTTATTATGTCAGATAAGCCGACATTATATGATACAATTTACTTTAAACAACTGAAGTATTTTTTTATTTTATTTACTCAGGTACTTATAAAGTATGATGTTGTGGTAGTTTTTGTAATGTTTATTTTGTTATGTTGTTACAATTCTATGAGTAACTTGCCATAAGAGTTTCTGTTCCCTCTTGTATAGAAGATTGTTGTGGGAACTGCATTTTTTAAATGAAAGATTAAATTGACATATGTGTATCTTGCATACTGTGATGATATTTATGGAGTGCGTGTTGTTGTCTAAATGCATGGGTAATGGCTTATATTTATATAAATGTACAAGATAAAATGTACTGAGATTGCTACGGTATTTAATATTTCAGTAATATAAATAGTAATGACATTTTCACTCCTTTCATCGCAGTCACTTGTTTTAAGTGAAATCATTTTAACAACCATGTTTAAAAGTTTTCACTCACTGGCCTTAAGCCATAGAGCATATATGTCATAGAGCTTAAGTTGTTGTGACAGAGAGTATTTATTATGGCAAGTTTTCCAGGTTAAGTTCTTGAATTGTTACATTTTTTTTCTGATGTTATTAAATATATAATTGACTCTTGTTCATGGTCATCTATAGAGCAAATATTTTTATTATTCACTTATACCTCAATTCCATCACAAAGCATATGCGACCATGTTTCAACTTTAAATGGTTTCAATAAAAAAAAAATTTTTTTTTTTTTGTTTTTCTCTCTCTGTTACCCTCACCTCATCTGTTTGTGGCTGCTTGTATTTATATGTAGAAATTGTGTTCCCACAGTCAAATGCTGTCTAACCGGAAATGAGAAACATGTGTTTAATATACTTGCCTATCATTCTATTTGGAGACCAAATTCCATACTAGGAAGGAGGCAATAAAACGTGCTGACATGTTGCTATTTTGTAATAAAGTTCAAGAGTTATTCCTATAATAGAAATATTACATTTAATATTCTTCATTTTAACTGGAATAAACACGGTAATGAAGCTATGTGGCAAGCGTAATTACATTTCCACTTCCATCATTGAATTAACACGTTTCCACTTTGCTATCCATTTTTAGTGATTAATATATACTTATGATGTTTTAAATGTAACTTACAAATACACTTCAAGTGACGTCTATGCTTATTTTATCATAAATCTTTATTATTCCTTGCATTGTGTACATCAGCTGTGTTCTCCACATCTCTGATCGTTAGAGGTATGTTAGCCGCCTTCTGATTGGTTGCTTGACATGCATCTTCGGCAGCGAGTGGTTCTTGAATGGTTGTTAGGGTTGCAGAGGCGTGTGCCTTACCACTATAAATATTGTTGCATTTGGGGAATTCGGGGAGAGCTTCCTATAAAGTTTGTCCTGTAAATACATATTTTTCAAATCTAACCCTCTCCACCTCGGTTAAGTTCGGTGAACTTGACTCGTCATATCGCAGGTACAGATACATTAAATGCAACACAGTTTGGTATGCATACGATGATGATTAACTATACAATGCTCCATTCACTTCAGCATCTGTACTTTGCTTGCTAAATTTCCCTTTGGTAACCTTACAGAGTTTTACCGAGTTCACTGAGAACTCGACCTAGTTTTACCGAGCCCTTTCAGGTCTATCTACCCATGTTGGGCTGCCTTTATTATTATTCCAATGCATGTTTGTTGCAATATAATTACTTTTGGTAGCTTTAACCCATATGGGGTTCAGAGTATTGCAGCGGTAGGGAATTTCTGACCTGACCAAGTTTTACCGAGCTCCATCATACATGTATAATGTGCTAGACCGGGGTGTCCCAATGACATAAGTGGAATCTCCATTCTGGTACTTGAACTCGCATGTACTTTTACATAAATTGAAGTGGATTCGTGGGGGTTTTCTGTGTAGTAAACTTGTTCCTTGCTGTGTAATCTTCCACACATTGAAAATCGATTGCATGATTCAAGTCAAAGTAATCTAATGTTACTGAAATCCATGAATAAAAAAGTCATTTGACCTTATTTCACTCTTTCTCTTTATTAGTATCCCTCGAGCCCAATATTTGGGCAATGTTATTGGCTAATTTTGTAGCATCATCTTCTGAAAGGGTTCTTGTGCTCTGTGTGCCATTCTTGGCAAGAGCATCCTATGATTTGAAGGTTTTAATGCCTAATGAACTTCAACAGATAGGAAAAATAAAGACAAAACCAGTGTAAAATACAATTATATTATTGAGTGGAATATGTCACAAATAAATTGACAACTTACATTTTGTTCATCTTCATGTCATAAAATCCATAAAAATCCATACTGATTGAAATTTTAAATCCATTATATGATAAATCCATGAATTCTATTATAGGTCACATAAAATAGTAGCCCAGAATGATCCAATTCACAATATCCCATAACATGTTAATTCCACATGTCTTACAAATAAATAATGAAAGTCAAGTCCACACTTTTGTGATTCACAGTATCCTATAAATGGTACTATCTAACGTCATCTGGTACAAAGCCCAAGAATTCATCCTCATCATCTGGGTGACCAAATATAGTGCTGAAAACCTCCATCGACATCTAGTCAAGTCAAATATTGTCCAACTCCGATTCGTCGTCTTTACTGTCATATGTAGGTGCTTATGTGGAGACCGAGTTTGGGTTCTGTAAGTGACACTTTGATCATACATTCTGTGAAATCTATTAAAGAATGCAACTGGACATTTGTCAATTATGTGGCCAGATCACAGGGAGTTCAAATAACCATTCTCTGTTACTTAGCACTGAACAAGTATCAAATTCATGGCTCGATCAAAGGGTTGTCTCATGGGAAAACAAAGAGGGTGCTATGGGATTAAGGTCAAATGCATACAGGGAGTTGTAGGACCCTACTTGGCACTGAACAAGTATCAAATTTGCAGCTTGATCAAAAGGATTGTCAACTTGAAAACAAAGTCAGAGCTGCTTGTACAAGCCAAGGGCTTATCAGCCCACATACACTGACAGACAACTTGGGAAATATCACTTGGAAATTAGATCTGGCTGATGGAAAAGAAAAGATATAATTCAAATCAAAACTTTTATTGCATCAAACACAAACAGTGTTTGTACAGTGAAACACAAAATATAATACCAGTACAGGTTGTTTGGACTTGAACGAAAATGGAAGCAATATACGTGCAAGTAAACACCCACAGGAAACAACATTGATGGACACTTCACTTTGCGGTGGGCAATATTTAATTGAGCTGAAATGTTTTCAAATTATTAAAATCCAAATAAATGTAAATAAAAGTAACAGATAAACACAGTGCATACCATACAGTACAGCTCACGTGATTTTTCGGAACCCCACGCATCGCGGTGGGGGTGGAGAGTGAGTGGAGAGGATTAAGAAAAACCCCTCCACCATCACTCCACGCGTCCTGACGGAGTTGTCGCGGAGAATAGCCCTGCACACCACGCTCCCTCACGGAGTCGCATCCGATCACCACCATGGAGTGGACGTGGTTTCGATAATATGGGCGTGGTGTACTGTTTATCACCCATGCAAGCAGAGGTTGAGACGGGGGGGGGGGGCACCGATTTATCTACATCGTTATCCCTCTGGGGAGCAATTTGCTAACTTTTTGATACTGAAAAAAACGTAGTAATTCAGTTAATTATAAATATTTCCTTGTTCTAACGAAGATAATGTATGATACATAGTGCCAAATCATATTTTAGATGATGATAATGTAATGGCAATGCCTCGCAAACTGTATTAATACTACATTTTGCGCAATGAATCTAATTTTTTTTCTTCTTCAATACTATGTTATCGGAATCTAAACATGCATTCATATCCTTATTTCTTTTTCAGTAAATGCAATACAAAATTGTAATGATCATATGAAAGTCAGTGATATTGTACTACCTGCAATGAAAAGAACGATAAACATCAAACAAATTAATAACAAAGCTGCAGTCATACCTGACTGAAGTGAAACAAAATCGCACAAGTTCCGATGGTTATTCCATGCATGAGTAATCATTCACATATTGTACGTTTTTTCCTGACATCCAATCGCTTAAATAAAGCATTATTAAGATTTCACATCGTTATTTTATTTTAAACTGTACTAATTTGCATTAATTACCAAAGTAGCGGTTTTTTTAAAAATCACAAATGGCCGCAAAAGGTCATCCTAGATACATGTAGTTGACACGTGCAAGTAACCTAGCACAAGAGAAGCCATCAGGACTGCTGATATTGAGGTGTTAATTTCATGTGCTAACTGTTAACCTAAAGTACATTGCTCTGACAAACTTGCGCATCAGATGAAATTAATGTTTAACTTTTTGTTTTCTTTTCGTTTTCCTATTGCATAATACAGAAAAATAAGATGAATAATTTTAGATCATTAACTCTTCTTAGTAAAGCCCCCCCCCCACCTCTCTCTCTCTCTCTCATAAAATATGGAATCCAAATCACTACTGCACAAGTTATCGTAAACTGAAATGTGGAAAAGTTTGCAAGTGGTAAGAAAAGTAATACTGTACTAGACATTATAGCGTAATAGAGGGGGAAAAAAAGAAACAAATTTTCCCGTCGGTGGTTGCAAACTCACGACCTCGTGCTCCAATATCAAATATGTGTGTGTAACACACACTCTTATCCATTTGGCCAAAGTAAATGTAGCTGTAAAGCAATATACCAAATACAGAAACATGCCAAACACTATTCAAAGAAATTAGTTTATTTCTTGTCTCAATAAGCAACCGATCCAAAGTCACAAAGATAAAGCTGCATACATTAATATCTGCGTACAAATAATTATAAGAAATAGATCAATATTACGATTGGGTTACTGACATATCATTTCCATAAGATTTACTATTTTTCTATGATGATAAAAAAAATCTTTTTTATACTTTCCTCTTAAAAAAATGAGCAAATATTAGGAAACATGCTGAGCATCAGATGAAATTAATCTTTAACTTTTTCTTTTCTGTTCGTTTTCCTATTGCATAATACAGAAAAATAAGATGAATAAGTTTAGATCATTAACTCTTCTTAGTAAAGTCCCCCCCCCCCTCTCTCTCTCTCATAAAATATGGAATCCAAATCACTACTGCACAAGTTATTGTAAACTGAAGTCTGGAAAAGTTTGCAAGTGGTAAGAAACAGAAACACGCTCAATAACCAAAGGCTCTAACAGTCACAAACAGGAAACTGCATTCTTTAATATCTGCGTAAAAATAATTAAAAAAGTATATTTTATTTTTATATTTTCGCCGTAGGAAAATGAGCAAATAATAGGATACACGTGGAAATTAAAATCTCTGAACATCTCAGATTTTAGAATTTTCCATATTATTTTTCATTTCGGTAATAAGCCGAGTTCAGATTAATTACTAACAATTATCAAACTTCCGTTCTTAATGGCGGGACCATAAATGCGGCTATAAAGTACAACGCGCTTAGTCAGATGGCTTCGTGTAATAAAAAAACACTGTTCCCAAGCTGAAACTTACATCATCCTTTGATGCAAACCCTTGTTAATATTTTACAACAGTGTTCACAATGGTCACTGCCTTGATTTCTGTAGAACATCTGCTGAAGTCAAGTCTTTATTAGGGAGAGACAATTGAATTTTCCAACTGTGGGGGGGGGGGGAATGCATGAAAACAATTGTCTTTCTCTGATTTTTGTAACAGACGTTAATCCGTTCCATATTTCACTTAAAATAAATAAATACTGTGATGAAAGAACAAAAAATATCCCGGACGAAAAAAAACAACATATAAACCCCGTATATTAAATGGTCAGTCCCTTACAGCACACATGCAGTCATAATATTCAGCCTCGTGACTCTACTATTACTGCTTAAAGACTAAGCACGCGGTTTGCATTTCAGTGTAAATTCAGTGTTTTAGGTTTGTTGTTGGGGGGGGGGGGGTAAGCAGAAGCGGATGTCAATTTGGATTTTAATTGTCCATATCTCAGAGAATTACTTTCCTTTGGAACAAAATGATAAATTTATTCTGCTTGAGAGGCTCAGCAATGTGTACTTCTCGTCAAGTCAGTGCATAAGTTTGTTCATATTTCTTTGAAATAAATTAAAATCATAAACTTATTGCAAAAGAAGTCGATCAACCTTTTATAAACAGTAATGTGTATTGAATATAAAAGACTTTTGAAATTATTTTTTTATTGTCCAAATATATGATTGAAATAAAAACGACTGATTCTTCAGATGGTATCCAGTTGTAAATCACTCTTGACGTCTCAGACTTTCCATAGGTGGTCTTCATTCATTGGCTGTTCAGATGTCAATCAGTAAAGTCGACTAGCCCCTCCACGGTTGAGTTTATATCGGCATGCCTGCCGAAACGCGGTGGTGATTTGTTGGTATTTATGCCAATTTATGCCTCCACCGCGGAGTGCTATCGCGGAGCTAGAGGCGAGGGGATTAAGTACCCCACTGCGATGCGTGGGGTTCCGAAAAATCACGTGAGCTGTACTGTATATGCATTTCTGAATGGGAATGAAAACGTAAAAATATATTGAATTGACAGTATTTGTATGTACTGCAAACATCTAAAGTTTCCAATATTACTCTTAGATTTATAAAATAAATTTGTATGTCATGCTTATAAGATGACCGTACTCTGCATGAATCGAATTTTCACTAAAAAATGTAGGCTTATAAGCAAGTATATACAGTAAGCAAAAAAAACAATACCTTGGGGCAACTTTTCTATGACCATGTCCTTGAATCCAAGGTCAAGGGGGAGCAAGCATGTCAAAGAATGAATTATCTTAGCTTCAAATTGATTCATACCAAGTGTTATGAGAAACTATCAGGGGGGGTTTAGGAAATATTTGCAAATGAAAGAAACTTTAACAAAAACCTTAATACAGAATGAACTGTATTAGTTTCATACTGATTCATGCCAAGTATGATGTGAATCTATCAAGAGGTTTACAAAATATGCAAATGAAAAACTTGAACCAAAACCTTAACAAACTGTTGATACTGCAGGTGCCAGAAAATTGACTACCGGGTATGTATCTTTTTCCAATAATGTGAACCCTTAAAAAATGGCCTAATAATGCTCCTAATTAATAAAGAATCATCTTTTCTATTTATACATAACTCCAAGGTGGTAATACTTTTATAATACCAAAGTCCTTCAATACTAATACTAATACTAATACTCTACTTTATAACCAACTAGACATTATTGAGAAGTCTTTTAGTGAAAACACCATATCAATAAGACCATCCTTTCTGGAGGAGTAGGAATAAGGAGAAAACCCAAAGTTAATATCACTATCCATTATGGAAAAGTATTGATAACAAGATTTTCAAGATGGCCACCATAGCAGACATATTGGATTTAGGGTTGGCACCATTTTTATTTAGGAGCAGCAAAACATAATAAGACGTCTTTTGGTGAAAATTCCATGTTGATATGACTTACGTTCAGGAGGAGTAGCGATAACAAGAATTTCATGAGGGTTCCCATTGCAACCATATTAGACATCCAATTGGCACAAATTTAATTCAGGACCAACCAGACACCATAAGAAATCTTTTAGTGAAAACCTTATGTCAATATAACAATTCA